>SNQJ01S0004065.1:183721-214722 GCA_010110895.2 Picea sitchensis | reverse complement strand
ATGTTTGAAGTAGGATTTCCTCTTTAGTGGTGAGAAGGATTGGTTAATCGACGATGTTTTCGAATTAGGGTGGCCCCGGATTAGGATGTTGTCCCATCTATGGTGGGGGATTTGTTATTTCTGGTTAGGTATTAATAACTCCCTAATGAAGAATCATTTTTTGGATAACTACAGGTGTATGAGGTTGAAAATAATTTTGGGTTATTTATGGGGGTCCTTGAGAGGCAGGGGGTTGTTGGATATTCATTGTCTCTTTCATCCATTTGTGCTCATAAATTTGGGGTAAATGATGGTTATAATGACCATACTCACCACATAATGTTAAAGGGAAGTTGGTTCGTAGGTTATTGTTTCACCCTTGTCTTAGTTGGCCAATATTATTTCCCCCTTGGGGGTTTTGGATATCCTAATTTTGGTTGCCCCCAATAGGGGGTTTTCTTGTTGGGGTGTTGGGGGTAGGCCCATTTTGGAATAAAGAATAATTTTGGAGAATAAAGCACAAGGAAGGAAAATAAAATTGGAAGGAAAAGAAACACGCGCAAGGTAAACACACATGGAGAGGAGGAAAGCATGTGAGGCATACATGCAAAAATACCTAACCATGCTAGGGTTAGGGTTAGATTTTGGGTTAAGGTTAGGGTTGGAAACATAACAATAAAAGAGAAGAGAAGCCAAATATTTGTGGACATAGCCCAGGAGGGGTGAACACGGTAGATAATGTGTTGTGTGATTGAATGTGGTGTATCTCCTTTGATGTTAATGATTAGATGTGAGAAACATGTATGAATGACTTAGTTAGATCTGTTAATTTACATGCATGAGTAAGAATGACATATTGATCAAAATAAGTTGAATTTTATATTAAAGAAATGAAGATAACATAGGTTAATTCCATATCCCCACTCATTTCCAGGTTGCAAGAACCCGAGCATTGTAGCCACCCATAAGAACTATCTTGGGTGAGACTGCGTAGTGCATCATGTGCATTGTGTTTCCTTCTGGTTTGCTGGGAGGACATATAGTTTTAAGGGGTTTTGTTGGAAACAATAGTAGACATGAACCTGGGTCAGCCCAAGAATGGTAGCAATAGTGTAGGTAAACCAATAAATGTTTATGTTGTCTATTGGAACATAATGGGATTGAGTGAATGAGATCTACTGAAGAAGCATGAAAATAATGTCATATCTGGTGACAAAACATTAAAAAGAATGAGAATATAAAAGGTGATGTTGAGACCATGGAACCCAACAAAGGAATATATAGAGAGATGGTTGAAAACAAAGGAGTTGGAATTTGTGCAGAAAGATGATAGAAATCCGAATTTAACACTGCGCAAATATTTGGACAAGTATGTATTTAATGACTTACATGAAGTATTTTTCTGTGATTTCTCGCATGTGTTGCAGGAGTAGATATTGAGGTTGAAAGACAACCACCCTACAAATTGGATCAGACAGCTAGAGTGGAATTCTGTGGAGATCGTGCAGTTACAACAAGTTGACAATAAATTTAAAAAGCATAGTAGATTTATGGTTAGACAACATTGTTATAGGATTTATCATAGAATTTTCGATAGATACTACGAAGTCTTATCGCACAACAAAGAAATATTTCCTAAAGGGACCCCGAGGTAGGTATATCATATCACTGTATACTTCCATTAGGATGTTACTGTGTAACAAAGGTGTAATGAAAATGGCCTCAGACGACTAAAATTCCCTGTGTGCATAGGGGAAGGGGGGAAGCACTAACAAGAGAAGGAGAAATGGAGGAAGAGAAGGATAAAGAAAATAAGGAGGAGGCCTTGGATCCAATCATGATGGAGGAAGAGCATATCAAGAAGATCATGGCAACAATTGGAAGAATGTGCAGTGGAGTACCCTACCAATACAACATGAACAATAAGAAGAGAGCCATAGACATGAGGGAAGGCTTGGAAAGTGATGAATAAGAGGTAGAGGATCTTCGAGTTGTGGAGAAGATTGAGGAAATCCTGTGCATGAAATATAAAAAGAAGACAAGAGGTCCAAGAGAACAAACTGGAGGAAAAAATCCTATGCATATCAGTGTTAGTGTGGAACCCATAAACCCATGTACGACTAATACACCAAAAATAATGCCACTGTTTAGAAAAATGAATTTCAATAGAAGAAACACAACAGGAAGTACATATACACAGGGATAAACAACTGGGGGAGCCAGTTCAGGAATTATTATTCAAGTATCTACACCACGTGGAGGTAGTAGTTCAACATTTAGGATGGCAGGACATTATCCCACCATCAGGTTACTAGAATTCAAGGGAGAAGCATTGAAGGACCCTGAGAAGAACTTGTTCATCTATGAAAAGATATGGGAAGCAAAGAATATCACTAATGAGGATACCAAACTTGTGCAATTAGCCATCACAATAAGAGACCGTGCACTGGATTGGTACATGAGATTAGTTATAAACATTCCACCAAGAACAACCAAAATGATTGTGGATATCAAGAAGTTATTGATAAATGAATTCCATAAGCCTAACCCAAAGGATCAGTACATGAATAAGATGATAGAGATAAGACAAAAACCACGAGAATATTTTTGGGATATTGACCATAGATTCAAACGATTGAAGGGAAAACTGAAGTATTTCATGACATTTATGCATCATAGACACCTATTTGTGAATTCCCTGCTACCACACTTGAAATACCCTTTGAGACAATATAAGTTTCAAAATCAAGAAGAGGCTCTACAAGCAGCCTTACAACTAGAAGAGAACCAATATCAGAAGACATATCCATCAATAGAGGAGTTGAAGGAGGATATGAATAATTTAACATTTCAACTAAAGAAGAACAGCAGTAAGGACAAAAGAGAATTTGTTTTGTGTACCACATGTAGGACAGAAGGACATCACAAGAACGAACACTAAAAATTCATGCAGTACATGGAAACATGACTGCCATAACCTTTTTTGATAGGAGGACTATGGTGTGATATTTTTAATACACAGGGGCATGATCCATATCATTGTCTAATGATGCCAAAATACCAAATAGTGCCTAAGAGTTCATATTGCAACTTTTGCAAGTCAGTAGGCCATGATGACAAAGATTTCAGGAAAATGGAGTTGATGAGGGAAAGAACATTAGACACCTATAGGGTGCAAGCAGATATGATGAAAAGGAAAGTTTCACCATAGTTTAACCAAGTACCAGCCCCATATAACACTGCGCCAAAACAATATAACACTATGCAATTGTAGTACAATACTGCACAACCACAGTATAATATCGTGCAGTATAACCAGGTTCCTCAATACAACACATCACGAGGAGATTGAGATGGATATATAGGTGGAGGAAAAGGTAGAGGAGGCTTTGGAAGAGGCATATGACCAATGGTATTCCATAACTATCAACAACCAAGACACTATGCAATAGAATGTCCACTTCCACCTGCGACATGTATGTATTGTCATGCATCCAGAAGATTGTCTTACACTATTGGGGAAGATTTAGGAAAAGAGAAATCAGAACAATCAAAATGTTCAATGTATTTTTCCATAAGTGAGAGACAATGGAATAAATATCAACATAGTTATGCGCGGAGGATCTAAGACAGGAGATGACACAGTAATACAAGATCCAACAAAACACCAATGGGTGAAGAAGAATACTGAACCACAGAAGCATTTTGATGCACATAATGAAAAGGAGGTATTCAAGTAGGCCAAGCAAGAATTATTGAAGCCATACATTCCATATACATCAACTACGCAATATACTCAGGATGTACCAACATGGAGAGATGCCTTCATTGTTTGATCACACTAATGAATCACAACCCCTAGGACAAGTACCATAAAGTTTTTTCTGCAATCCTATTTTAAACTACTAAATGATCCATCATTTGTTAAAGTGTTACAAAATATGTTATAAATATGTAACACAAACGTAGAGGGAAAGATAGAGAATAAAACAGTTAATCATCTGCATACAAGGAGGAGTAAAAGCAGAGAATTCATATTAAATGTCAACATTGGAGATTTCAACATGGGGGATATTATACTGGATTTAGGCGCTGAAGTGAATGTGATGCCCAATAAGACATGGAAATGTATGGGAGAGTCCACATTAGGATATTCACTTGTTCAGCTAAAACTAGAAAATCAACACTGGGTTCTACCAATTGGAAGGCTAAAGGGTGTGACAGTAGATCTGGATGGAGTGTGCACTAAAGCCAATTTCAAAGTGATATAAATAGTGAATGGAACAACACCTTATCCTACATTGTTTGGATTGTATTGGGCATTTTAAATTCATTCCATAATCAATTTGAAGACAAGGAAGATGGCATTTGACTTAGAAGAGTACAAAGTCATTGTGACACTAGATCCATCAAAAGGAGAAAGGTTTGTAGAACTCGCTTGCTTAGACCTGGAGGAAATCAACCAAATATAAAGAACCATCATGCGAGAAGAAGATTATGTGAATCCAACTACATATGGGTATTCAGTTGGAGAATTATTGCGTCATGCACGTCAGAATCATATACAGGGTTGGAGAATTGGTAGCAAAGATTACATGAAGTCTCCACAAGAAGGTGTGCAAGAATATACTACGTAGTAAGATGGGTAGGTACAAAGATAAGAGAACCTCCCAGATTTCATGGGGTGAATGAATTAGAAGGATTCCTAACAAGATACGAAGACAAAGTGTTAGGAAATTAGAGGCTCTTAGCTCTGGAAATAGCACTCAAGGCAACACCTGCAATATGGTGGGGTGCATACAAAGGGATAGTCAAGGACTTGTACCAATGTAATCAATTACTACGTATAAGATTTGGCGCAGAACAAGGAATCAATCAACTTCAGATATATGATGGATAGGGGAAACCAACAGAACACTTGGAGAAGTGAAAAACACTATGGAGAATGACACCACTAGAAGAATGGTTTCATCACTTTATTCACACATTGAAAGGAATTCCAGCAAACTGGTATGTAAACCAGGAATTGTGCAGAAGCACTGCAAAATGGATAACATTACAACATAATTTTATAGTCACTTTCTCATTTGAACATGAGAACCCCAATATGGATTCATCACTCAAATAGATCATAGGGGTAATATTAAGTCAAGAACCAAAGGTTGAACTTATAACAAAGTATCAACAACATAACAGATAGACAGTGAAAGAACTATTGTCATGATACTATGTGTGGGAAGAAGAATAAGATGAAGATGACCCACACAACATTCAAATTTCATAAATTGAAGGAGAAAGGGAAGTGGAAGGTACATCTCTCGAATCCAAAGTATTTGTTGTGCCAATCAATGTGAAGATGTAAATATTGGGACAAATGATAATCCCAAAATGGCTAGTATTGGAGACTACTAGGATGAACAAACAGTAGAAAGAATAATAGAGTTGTTGTGTGAGTACAGTGATATGTTCCCAAAAACCTTTATAGAGATGAAAGGAATAGCAGGAGAGCTAGGAGAGATGAATATACCTCTCAAACCTGAGGATAGATTAGTCAGACAACAACCATATAGATTAAACCAAATATATAAGAAGAAAGTAAAAGCAAAAATTGACAGAATGTTGGAAGCTAGAATCATAGAACCAGTGGAGGAATCTGAATGGGTAATCCCTATGGTAGTTCAGGAGAAGAAGAAAGGAGGCATAAGGATATGTTTCAATCTGAGGAAGTTGAATGATGCTTTCTTACATGACCCTTTTCCTACCCCTTTCATAGATGAAGTATTAGAGAATGTAGGAGGCCAGGAAACATACTCATTGAAAGATGGATTCGTAGGCTACCATCAAATCTAGATAGCTCTAGAAGATAGGTACAAGACCAATATTTCCACAAAATGGGGATCATACCAGTACAAAGTCATGCCTTTTAGACTGAAGAATGCACCAACAATATTCTCAAGAGTAGTCATAGCTTCATTTAAAGAATTCATCCATCAATTTTTAAAAGTATATCTAGATGATTGCATAGTCTACAGTCCCTTGAAAGATCATGTAGAGGTATTAAGGCTGATGTTGGAAAGATGTAGGAAGTGTTAGATATCATTAGATATCAAGAAGTGCAAATTTGGGACACCTTTTGGGCTACTATTGGGACATATAGTGTGCAAACAAGGCTTGCTAGTAGATCCTTCAAAGATTGTAGTGATTTTCAATTTACCGCCACCAAAATCAGTACGTCAACTGAGAGAAACATTGGGACACACAGGCTACTATAGGAAATTCATAAAAGGGTATGCGCATATCACTGCACCGATGGAGAAATTGTTGAAAAAAGATATTAAATTTCAGTGGAATGAGGACTGTCAATGGGGGTTGGACACTTTAAAAGAGATGGTAACAACACCTATACTAGTATTCCCAGATTGGGAAAAGACATTTCATGTGCATGTAGATGCATAAACCATATCACTTGGAGCTATTATGTCGCATCCAGCAGCAGGAGAGTTACACCATTCTATAGCATTTGCAAGAAAAAATTTGTTTAAGTCAGAGTAGAACTACAATACTACAAAAAGAGAATTCCTAGAAATGGTATATTCATTGCAGAAGTTCAGACATTATCTACTTGGGAAAGATTTTAAAATGTTCACAGATAATTCTTCCCTCAAATACCTAGTCAATAAGCCAATTTTGGGGGGGAGGATATGTAGATGGTTATTTTTGTTTTAGGAGTTTGACTTTGAAGTGATACTCAAGCCAGGGAAGTTGAATGAAGGACTCGACCACCTATCAAGAATCATTAATGGAGAGGAAACTACAAATTTAGAGGATAGCTTCCCTGATACACAGTTATTTTCAATCCAAGTAGCTGATGAATATTTTGTTGACATCATTCAAGACTTGAGTATAGGGATTGTGCCACAAGAATTAAACACTGTGCAGAAGAAAATTTTGGTAGTAAGGGATGAAGACTATCAATTGATTGCAGAACACTTATATAATATGGGCACAAACAACATCTTCAGATGTGTACTAGAACATGAAAGGCCTAAGATTTTAGCAGAGGCTCATTAGGTAATAGTTGGAGGAAATTATGCAGGAAAAGCTACCATGCAGAAGGTATTGCATGAAGGACTATGGTGGTCGGTCGTCCAAAGAGATGAAAATGACTACTTCCATAGATTTGATGTATTTCAAAGGGTTGGTAAACCTAATAGGCGGGATGAGATTCCCCTAAGACCACAAGCAACCTTGCAAGTATTCAACAAATGGGAAATAGATTTGTTGGGACCAATTAATCCATCAACAAAGAGGTCAGGAGTAAGGTATATAATTATTGTGACTGAGTACTTAACAAGATGGGTAGAAGCAACACCAATAAAATATTGTAGTGTAGAGACAACAACACACTTCCTGTTTGAGTAAGTGATCACTAGATTTGGATTCCCAAGGATTTTGATGAGTGACATAGGCACTCACTTCATCAATAGTATTATCAAGGCTATGACTAAGGAGTTTGAAGTCTATCATCAAAAAAGTACACCATATGAACCTCAAGAAAATGGAACAATGGAATCCTTTAATAATACCCTAGATAATTCATCGACAAATATCTGTAATGTCAACAGGGACGATTGGGACTTGAAGATGCCAGCAGTTTTATGGGCATATAGGACTACATGCAAAATGTTGATAGGGAATACACCATTCAGGTTGGTGTATGGAAACGAAGCAGTGTTGCCATTAGAATGTTTGGTACCTAGTTTGTGCATATCAGCAATCACTAACATGATAGAACGAGGTGCAGTACAAGAAGGCTAAGTCAACTGACGGAGATGGAAGAAGATAGGATTCTAGCAGGATTTCACCAAGAAGTATAGAAAACAAGGGACAAATCTTAACATGATAGACATATTAAAAGGAAGAGTTTCAAGGAGGGAGACCTAGTCTTGGTATATGACAGTAAATTTCCTCAACACCCAAGAAAATTTAGAATGCATTGGTTGGGACCATATGAAGTGAAGACTGTCACACATGGGGGAGTTGTACAGTAGAAATATTTAGGAAGTACGCAACTCAGAGGAATGATCAATGGGAGTGGACTGAAATTGTATAGGGACATTCAACCTCCTAGTAATTAGGAATTTACCACGTAGTAAAGATATATGTATATAGTGTATTATAGTTTTAAAAAAAGACTATGTGTAGAAATAATGGGGTTACCGAGCCAGACATCAGAAGACCACGTGAGGAAAAAATGGATTTAGCACGATGAAAAGAAAATTTCCATGTGCAATGGATAAATGACATACCACACACTTGGAAAACTCAATGTGCTAGAAAAAGGACCAATGGTCAGAAAAGGCAAAAATTTCAAAAATGGAGGTTACGGCGAAAAGATGCTAACTTGCAGCAATTATGGGAAAAAAGGCGAAAATTTGAAAAATGGCAGTTACGGTAGAAAGGCACCAGCTAGCATCAATTATGAAATTCAATGCAAAAGTACAAATAAATCCCCACTAAATTAATCAACATTGGGTAAACTTCTCAAAGAAGCTTCACAACTCGCCTATATAAAGGGGAAACACGGGCAACATAAGACCCATTGTGAAATCGTGAAATTGAAAAGAGATAGAGCACGTAGAGCCAAAGTGATTTGACATAGGGAGAACCATTGAAGAGTCAATCACCCAAAACCTAACACTACCCATTATGGCACCACCAATGATGGGTGCATCGAGCCAAGCAGGGAGGAAAACACAAAGTAGTAGGGAACCATGGGAGGTAGCAGAGCCCAGACAGGAAACTAGACATCCCAAGGAATTCATTGACGTCAACGCAATTACATTATCATCTAAAGCTCCCATAGAGCCTACACCGGTGGTGGAGGAAAGGAAAGGTACAACCGCATCGGCCATGGAAGTCGACCTGGCCAACAACGCACAGGGTCATCTCACGCATAACAAATAAAACCCATTAGAAACCACCACGACCGAAGGAGTCTCTCAGTTAAATGGCCAAGCTACTACACAAATAGAGGAAAAAATACCCAAAAACACCAGAGCAGAAACCATGCAGGAACAAGAGGGTCTAGTAGAGGATATCATTGGTCAACCAGACTCTTATGTAGAAATAAGACACATGGAGGCGAGGTCTTCAAGTCAAAAACCAAAATGAAAGGGACAACAACCTATGGCACGGTCTCCGCACAGGCAGTCAAACACAGTAATTGTGTTCATGTGCATTCCAGAAGGAGTGCAAACCATGCCAACACTGCTAAGTTGCGTGGAGAAAATGTGGTACTCAGACCACGATGTGGCCAACAAAGGAAATTTCCCCAAATTTGCATAATAGGTCTACTTAGATAGAATAGGGATAGGAACCCTTGGAGACCCTATCCTACAACCAAATCCATGGGAAGTTGGCCTAGAAAAAACTAGGATCATCAACCTGCTTGGTATTCCCCACTTTGGAAGGGGGAAAGAGGTGAACAGTTGCATCAAGAAGTTGATAGCAGTCCTCCATGGAGGATTCCTCTGGATGGAAAAACCCGTCTTTATAGACTTAGATCTAATCACAACAATCACAGGACTGTCATCAATGGGTGAGAAACTCGTGCAATACCTGAACGAAAAAACCAAGGAGCAGGCATTGGCGGAAGAAATGAAAAGAACATATGGCACAGAGAGGGGGTCGTGCAGCATAACATCAAAAGGATTAGTGATGCTGCAACACAGATGACCACTAAACTCATGGCCTGCAAAATCATGTGAAAATGTTGCAAGGAAGAAGTCCCTGCCAGGGAAGTTGCAGCTGCAACGCAAAGTGCAAATGGCACGTCACTTAGTTGGGTCCCTTACCTGCTCAACTTACTCATGGAGTACTGCAAAGACGCGTAGGACCTCAACACACATTTCCACTACTCGTGGCTACTCATGTTGATCACATTGATGGGGTGGAGAGAACCCCCATATCCATACTTCTGTAGTCAGATAGATCGGTGCCACACAACATGATACACATCATTGGGGAGAAACTTCGACCCCAAGAAAAGAAGTAAAAAATGGGTACCTTTTCCAGGCACTTTGTAGAGATATAGGATATTATAGCCAAAACTTGGTGAATAACAACAGATGTAGTTGCGCAATTCAAGAACGTCACCAACTTCAAGGCGTCTAGGACCAACATGTGGATCCAAGTGTGCAAGGATCCATGAAAGGTGTGGCTCCAACTGAGATAATGTTTCATGGCGGAAGATGTAGAGATGGCCATGAGAGATTGGTTCGACGACTGGAGAATCCCAGTCTTACATCAAGAAGTCCCTAAGAGAATCGAGGTGGACGTAGAGTAGACCAAGGCTCCTGCAGGAGACAAAGTTGCGCCCAAAAAAATGAAACCAACATAGAAATAGACGCAACAAAATAAGGGGGGCATAGGAAAGAAGGACATGCAGGCAACAAACAAGAATGCAGAGGAAGGAAAGAAGGACACTACCTCGCAACAAAAATACCAAGGAATGGGGGCTATGAGAACATAGGGAACCCCCTCAGCATCTACTCCCTAAGAACCAGGGCCACCTAAGTGGCCAATTTCATATTGAAGAGGAACACGCAAGAAGGAAAAGGAGCACAAAGAGCCACCCGAGTACACAATCGAATAGGACGACGTTGACCTGGTGGCTAAAATGGCGCAAGACTGCATCGCAAAAGACTTTGAAGAAGAAAATCACCAAAGGGGGAAGATCCAAGACAACCTGGCTGGCATAAGATAGGTCCTCGAGAAAATTAGTACTGCGCAGAGGTCTGAAAGGGGCACATAATCTATCCTCGAGGGATAAAAAACAGCAGTGATAAGGACTATGCCACAAATAGAACATATTGTTCACACAACGGGGCATATGAGTCCAACATTTAGCATAACAAAGGACATGTTACAGATGGATGAAACCACATCACAGATGCCACTGAAAGAGTTGGTGCAGGTCGCCATGGTATTGGCCAAGATACCAACAAAGTATTTGTATAGACTCTAGGTCAGCATCACACAGGAGTTGTAGTCACGTGTGAGGACAGATGCAACAGAACTACAAGAAATTAAAAATGACAAGGAAGAATTGGAGCTCGTGGTCGAAAAATTAAAGTTCGAGACCAAGGAACAAAAGGAGCACGTAGATAAAATTGAATAGGGGGTGACAACAGTCTACAACCACCTTCTAGACAACACACAGGTCGAGAGTCCAACTAAGGAGGAAAAACTCAATCAGATTACCCAAAATATGGACCAATGCAGGCAACAAATTGAGGAACTGAAGGAAAATATGACTCCGATGACTCCACCAAAGTAGAGGAAAGCATAAGTTGCACTCTAACTAGTAGAGTTGGAGAAACAAGTTAACATAGCAACAAAACTATTTGATAGAAAAATACAGTTTTGGACAACGTTGGAGGAAGATGAGAAGGTCCTACGGTGGGACCAAGAGAAAGAGAGGATAAATGCAGAAATCCAAGACCTCAAGTAGAGGAAAAATAAAATGGGCATCACTGAGCGTTTAAAAGGAACACAGGAGATGAAGAGATTACAGGCTGAACTAAAGATGGTGCAAGTGCACAAACAGGAAATACATGCATGGATGGAACCCCTCCAAGAGTAAGTAGCATAAATGATCGTGCAACTGAAGGAAGATAAGAAGAACATGGCATAGACATGGGTGGAATGCACATCCATGGTTCAGGAGGAAGTCACAATGCAGAACTTACAAGCGCTTACAGAAAAGGTCACGTGGGTCCAAACACGAGGAAGGGGACTTCCAAACAAGTTCCATAGTCTAGCAGAGGTTGTCAAGGGAGTGTGTAGTGCCTAGGTGGCTTAGGATGAGCCACATATTAGTGTTGGGTGTCTGTTGGGAACAGGCCCATTTTAGAATAAAGAAAAATTTTGGAGAATAAAGCACAAGGAAGGAAAAGACAACTTGCAGGAAAAGCAACACGTGCAAGGTAAACGCGCATGCAGAGCAGGAAATCATGCGAGGCATGCATGCAAGAATACCTAACCATGCTAGGGTTATGGTTTTTGTATGAATATGTAATGGTTGATAAGCCAAAAACATGTATAAATAGGAACCTAGGAGGTCTAGGTTGGGGGTCGGAGTTGGATATCATGTTGTTGGTCATTGTTACTATGTTGTTTCTGATCTATAATATACATTATTGATCTAAGGAGAGAAAATAAGGTATATCTTGAGGGTTAGATGACAGTCTAGGGAGCCTGGTGTGATCTAGTCCGCCTCATTGTATATATTGACCTATTTATATGGAGAGTTGTAATGCACGAGGTGCTATAGTTTGGAAACATAATAATAAAAGAGTTGAGCAACCAAATCTTTGTGGACGTAGCCCAGGAGGAGTGAACCAAAGTAGATCATGTGTTATGTGATTGAATGTTGTGTATCTCCTTTGATTTTAATGATTAAATGTGAGAAACATGTATGAATGACTTACTTAGATCTGTTAATTTACATGCATGAGTAATAATGACAGATTAATCAAGATAAGTTTAATGTTAGATTAAACAAATGAAGACAACATAGGTTAATTACATATCCCCACTTATTCCCAGGCTGCAAGCACATGAGCGTTGCATCCACCAATAAGAACTATCTTGGGTGAGACTACATAGTGCATCATGTGTGTTGTGTTTCCTTTTGGTTTACCAGGAGCACTGATAGTTTTAGGGGGTTTTGTTAGAAACCATAGTATATATGAACCTTGTTCATCCCAAGACTGGTAGCAAGAGTGTAGGTAAACCAACATGGGGGTTTCCCCTTGTATTTGTTTTTTATTCTTTCCCTTTCTCCTATTTCTGTTGGATTGATGAGGGGGGTTGGCTATGTTCAATTCTTTGAATGTTTGAACTTGTTGAAGAGGGGAAGGTTGAATAAATATTAATCTGGCTTGTTGTTGTCCATGTGGTGGGGCAGACGGTTAGGGAGGGCTAGAGAAGGGGTAGTATGGATTATTTTGGGGAGGTCCATATGTATTATATTAAGTGGAGAGGACCCAACTAGTGTTGGTTTGATATGATTTGGTCGACTATAGGCCTGGGTGTGGTACATGAACATAGTTGGAGGGTGCAAGTACATGTGCTCCCATTATGGGGGGGAGGTGCCATGAATATTGGTTGGGGTGGTGGAGGAAGATAATAAGGGGTTCCTCCATATCTTGGTTGATATTGAGTGGTCCCAAACATGGGTATTGGTTGAGTTTGTGGGTGTGTAGGGTCATGGACAAATTCAACCTATCAACAAAAAGCGATGTTCAAGGTTTGTCTTGAACGAATGGTATAGCGAGAGGAGAATCAGGTCACATTATATAAATATACCCTAATTGAGATTAAATCAAGTCAAATGTTTTGGCCTTAGTGATAGACTCATCTTCAGTTTGAGGGAATGTAGTGGTGACATCATTGGTGAGGAGAGGGACTAGTGATTTGAGAAACCAATATAGTCATTGTTGCAGGGTGGTATCTTCTTTGAAAATACTTCTTCTTCTTCACCATTCATGAATATGATCAGTGATATGGATGGTCAAATTTTGTTTGAATTCAGATAGAATTTCCAAATTGGTATCATGGCACACTAGAAGTTGGAAAAAGGATAGAAAGGCCTTTTCCAATGACTCAAAGTGACGTAGACCTATCGGCCCTCAGGCCGAGATCCTCTCACAGGATCGTTCTTTATCTCCCTCGATACGAAACGGCTCTTTAGATTCCCTACTGGAATCACAAATTATCGATCTACGGGTCCTTTCGGAAGCTCCCCTGCATGAACAACACTAGGCGCGAGCTCCACTTCTCCATGCGACCACAACACTATGACCAAGGCCTAACCCAAAAGGTTCTTGTCACAACTTGCCACTCGTGAGTTCGTGAGTCGAGGCTCCCGACTCTTCTTTTCCAATCTCGCGATACCCGAGATCATGAAATGGGTATAGATCCCCTCTGTCAGCGCCCTCCACGCTTGACCACCGACTAAGCTTAACATTATCTCCTCTCGCTACTCTCCACTTCGCAAGTTGTGGCGTCCGACCTTGGCACCTTCCTTTCATGAAACCCCGAGAAGCGATGTTGACTTTTCTCCTCACGTTCTCGCTACTCGCGACTTCGCGAGTCGAAGGGTTGAACTCTCGTTCCCTTATCTCACGAATCCCTGAGACACGAGAGGTCAATGGGTGTTGACTCCTTTCACTAGGTAACACGTGTCCACCTATCTATCATGTGGGCCCCACCTTATGGCTCTGCAACGTGTCCACATGAGCCTTCGCTCTCAGCACTTCGTAACTTCTAATGTCGAAAGTGACTCCTCTCAACCTTCGAACCCCCAAATGCACGATAGGCGATGGGGTCCCTGATCCAATAGTCCTCCCGTGACCTAGATCCAATGGCTATCCTTGCTCCTCATGATTTCACGACTTCACGACTTCGAGCACCCAACTCTTGGGCTCTCACCCTGCGAGCTTCTGAGTTCATGAGACCCGAATCCTGGATCCCTTTGGCACTTCGCCAACTTCACGATTGCTACCACCATTCCTCCTCATATGGATGGCTACGATTCTCTCGCGACTTTGCCACTCGTGACCTCACGAATCTCGATGCAAAGGTTTTAAACCTTCAACTCGCAAATCCACAAAATGAGATTACATGAGTGATCCAATGACCCTTGTTGGCTTGGATCCCACGGTCCGATTTCTCTCGAGCTTGCACTTGAAGAATGCTTACCATAAGTCCCCTACTCCTTTGCAAGATCTTATGGCCCTTGGAACTTCATGAATTCTCCACAAAGAATTCTGACCGTCCAATGCCTCCTTAACAACTCCTGCGAAATGAACAAGTTTGCCTTCACGAAACTTGTCCACCAGCAAAACAACGTCGTTGCGCCTCCTTTCGACACTTCAAGGCACTAGCCCTCTTGAGATTCTCTTCGACAACTTCGAAGACTCTATCCCTTCTAATATTTCTCCAAAACTCAAGTCTTCAAAAAGACTCCTGCGTGCACTCCCTACAGAAATTCTTCAAATACTTCCAAGTATTTGAACCTATTCGACTCTGCACACTCCCTACGACAACAGTCCTTCAATAATTTCGCTCAAGTTGTAACTCTGAGACTTCACTCAACCTGCGCACTCCTTGCATGGCTCCTGTGCTTAACTTGCACTTTTGCGAGAATGAGAATAATGTTATCCCTCCTGAGCTTGCAAAGACGAACTCTAACTTCTATCAATACACACCTTGCAGACAATTTCACTGCACTCCTTGCAGGAAAACTCTTGCTCAAACTGAGAAACAATTGAAACTCATTCTTTACTCTCTCAGAATTCGAATGCTTAACACAAAATCATACATACATGGAATAAAAGAAAATGTATATCAAAAAGAGTAAAACAATCATGAGAATAACATTCATTCATGCATACATAGAAAGTATTTGAACACCATGAGTCTGGATCAAAGATTCATATATTAATCTCAGAACTTCTGTACATGGGTTCTTCTCCACAGTTTTCTGCTCATTCTTCTCTATGCTCTATTAATCATGTTGCTAATGTTACAATGATACAAGTGAGGGTGTCTATATCCGTTTTCTCTTCGGCTCCTAAAACTGTCTAATCTAAGAATTTAAAGCTACCTACTTACATTTACTAGCATAAATGCCTCTTAATCCTTCAGACGAGAGAAGGATGCTCAATATCTAATTAAAATCTACAAGTACACCCTTTCTTAATTGTTTCATTTATGTTTGGTGTATCAAACTTCAAAACATTTCAAACAATTCATCATGTGCCAAAATGCGTTGGCGTTTTGTCCCACGCTAGCTTGTTGTTGGCGATGCTCCTGCATCATACTCCCTCACTTGAAAATTTTCATGGGCTCCTATCCATGATCTCTCGCACGGTCTATCCATGCTTCTGGATCTCTACTTCATTCTCCCAGCTGGAATATTCAACTGGATGTCCCTTCCACTTGACCAAGTATTCAAAATATTCCCTTCTTCTGGTCCTTTTACTAACTCTTTTGTCCAGTATGCTTTCCATCTGTGGCTTCTCTGCAACTGGAATCTGTTTTGTCCACTGAACCTCTGGTTTTTCACTACCTGCTTCTTCTTCCTCATCTTTGTAAGGGTACAAATTTTCTCTGATACCAACTGACGCAGACCTATTGGCCCTCGGGCCAAGATCCGCTCACAGGACCATTCTTTATCTCCCTCGAGCCGAATCGGCTCTTTAGATTCCCTACTGGAATCACAAATTATCGATCCACAGGTCCTTTCTTAAGCTCCCTTGCGTGAACAACACTAGGCACGAGCTCCACTTCTCTGTGCGACCACATCACTATGACCAAGGCCTAACCCAAAAGGTTCTTGTCACAACTCACCACTCGTGAGTTCGTGAGTCGAGGCTCCCGACTCTTCTTTTCCAATCTCGCGATACCCGAGATCACGAAATGGGTATAGCTCCCCTCTATCAGTGCCCTCCACGTGTAACCACCGGCGAAGATTAATGCTAGCTCCTCTCACTACTCACCACTTTGCAAGTTGTGGCATCTGACCTTGGCACCTTCCTTTCATGAAACCTCGAGAAGCGATGTTGACTTTTCTCCTCGTGTTCTTGCTAATCATGACTTTGCGATTCGAAGGGTTGAACTCTCGTTCCCTTATCTCACGAATCCATGAGATGTGAGAGGTCAACGAGTGTTGACTCCTTTCACTAGGTAACACGTGTTCGCCTATCAATCATGCGGGCCCCACCTTATGGCTCTACCACGTGTCCACACGAGCCTCTGCTCTCGGCACTTCGCGACTTCTGATGTCGAAAGTGACTCCTCTCAACCTCCAAACCCACGAATGCATGATAGGAAATGGGGTCCCTGATCCAACGGTCCTCCCGTGACCTAGATCCAACGGCTATCCTCTCTCCTCACGATTTCATGACTTCGCGAATTTTAGCACCCAACTCCTGGGCTCTCACCCTGCGAATTTCCAAGTTCACGAGACCCGAATCATGGATCTCTTCGGCACTTTGTCGACTCTACAATTGCTACCACCTGTCCTCCTTAGATGTATGGTTGCGATTCTCTCGCGACTTCACCACTCGCGACCTCGTAAATCTTGATGCAAAGGTTTTAAACCTTCAACTCGAGAATCCACGAAATGAGATTGCGCGAGTGATCCAACGACCCTTGTTGGCTTGGATCCCATGGTACGATTTCTCCCGAGCTTGCACTTGAATAATGCTTTCCATAACTCCCCTGCTCCTCTGCAAGATCTGACAGCCCTCAGAACTTCACAAATTCTCCATGGAGAATTCCAACCGTCCAATGCCTCCTTAACAACTCCTGTGAAATGAACAAGTATGCCTTCACGAAACTTGTCCACCAGCAAAATAACGTCATTGTGCCTCCTTCCGACACTTCAAGGCACTAGCCCTCTTGAGATTCTCTTTGACAACTTCGAAGACTCTATCCCTTCTAATATTTATCCACAACTCGAGTCTTCAAAAAGACTCTTGTGCGCACTCCCTGCGACAATTCTTCAAATACTTCCAAGTATTTGAACCTCTTCGACTCTGTGCACTCCCTGCGACAACAATCCTTCAACAATTTCGCTCAAGTTGTAACTTTGAGACTTCACTCGGCCTACGCACTCCTTGCACGACTCCTTTTCTTAACTTGCACTTCTACGAGAATGAGAACAATGTTATCCCTCCTGAGCTTGAAAAGACGAACTCTGACTTCTGTCAACGCACACCTTACGGACAATTTCACTACACTCCTTGCAGGAAAACTCTTGCTCAGACTGAGAAACAATTGAAACTCATTCTTTACTCTCTCACACTTCAAATGCTTAACACGAAATCATACATACATGGCATAAGAGAAAATGTATATCAAAAAGAGTAAGACAATCATGAGCATAACATTCATTCATGCATACACAGAAAGTATTTGAGTACCATGAGTCTATATCAAAGCTTCATATATTAATCTCAGAACTTCTGTACATGGGTTCTTTTCCACAGTTTTCTTCTCCCTCTTCTCTATGCTCTATTAATCATGTTGCTAATGTTGCAATGATACAAGTGAGGGTGTCTATATCCATTTTCCCTATGTCTCCTAAAACTGTCTAATCTAAGAATTTAAAGCTACCTACTTACATTTACTAGCATAAATGCCTCTTAATCCTTCAGACGAGAGCAAGACGCTCAAGGGATGATTACAATCTACAAGTACTTCCTTTCTTAATTATTTCATTTATGTTTGGCGTATCAAACTTCAAAACATTTCAAACAATTCATCATGTGCCAAAATGCGTTGGCATTTTGTCCCATGCTCGCTTGTTGTTGGTGATGCTCCTGCATCACAAAGGTTGTGTGGGACCTGGATTTTTCATCCACATACCATTTGGTAGAGGGACCAATGAGTGTTCTCTGGAAAAGTCGTAGGCGAATGAAATTTTCCATAATGATATTGGAAGAACGCCACAAGTTAAAAGACATGATGTGACAAGTTAAAAGACTTGGTGGGCATATTCGGCCAAGTGGGGTCATGTAATATGGGACCATTAATCAATTTGGTCAAGTATGGGATGTTGAGAGATGCCAAGTATGGAATGGAAAGGGGACTACCAACCATGGTATGATGTGGTTGAGAATATGTTCCTTATGATGATGGTTGGGAGCTTGTACCTTGCAAATAAGGTTGGGCTCTGCCTCCTTGTGGTGGAGGACTAGTGGGTGAGTTGTTCTCAATATTGGTGCCCAACAAAGTAGATCCAAGAAAGTATGATCCTACGATCATGGCACTTACTAGTGTGTGATGGTTTTGTTGATGTGTCATCCAAATTGGGGACAACTCCAAAAATTGGGGGGAGGTTTCTCAAACATTGAGACCGATGGGGATGGTGTGGTTCCCCTATGGCGATAGACTATATTTGGATGTGTTAAAGTGATGGTGAGGAGGAATAATAGAATGATGGAAATCATACATAAACCAAGTAACAATGTAAGATGGTCAAGGGTATCATTTGCATGGGGGAAAAATAACATGCATATTTCCTAATAAACCTATCATCCTTCCTCTCAAACAACATTGAGCATCTAAAAAAGAACTTGACAGTGGGGCCATAACCCACTTGAGTAGATTCCAGATAAGAGATGAACAATCAGTTATAATGAGGGGTGAAGGGGGCATATCCTAGCAGTATTGGTGATATTTCCCAACAGTCACTCAAAATATGATTAAGGTGTGGTTATAGCCCACAAACAACACCTTGGGTAGATAAAACATATAATTGGCCACTAATTCGCCTCGATAAAACATGACATTTATATTTTCAGCCTCATAAATCAGTCACAGGATGGATCCTTTTGAAGGGTTGGGTGACCCAAGGAGGCACACAGAGAACAACAGGACCTTGGTCTTCAACCCTTCATGGGTGTATCCCTACCTTATGGTGTAGGAATGCTTGATTGGGAGGATTTTGGTACTCTATTTCACAACTTTCTAAGTTTCAATGAAGAAAATATAATGGGGATTTATTTGGATACCTATCTTCAAAATCGTAAATT
Source organism: Picea sitchensis (assembly GCA_010110895.2). Classification (NCBI taxonomy): domain Eukaryota; kingdom Viridiplantae; phylum Streptophyta; class Pinopsida; order Pinales; family Pinaceae; genus Picea; species Picea sitchensis. The sequence continues at coordinate 195,130 of SNQJ01S0004065.1, read as the reverse complement.
AGACTACAATTTTATTTTGGTGTTCCTCCTATGGAGGTTAGAAAATGTTTTTCTTATGATTTATTTTATGATGTGAAAGTAGGATATGAAGTTGGGGTCATTTGCCAACTTCATTTTTTAAAAATTGGTGTGAAAAAAATATTGGTACTAAATAAATGAATCCCTTATGATCCTCCCAGATAGATTATGGACGCGGGGGAAGAGCATACTATGGTTTCAAGTCTCTAGTAAAAATCTTTTCAAAATGTGGTGATGTTGTGTGCAATAAGTCATAGTGTGTAATGGTTTTTAATAATTTAGTGAGAAATGTTTTAACATGTGTACACATCTTTGTCATTTAAAAATATTGCTTACTTCTAACTTACTAAGTTTCACAAACAATCCTTGAAAAAATGGAAAAATCCCTAGGTCACTAGCATGATGGACATGTGAGTCCTTACTCTTGATCTTTTAATCTCCCTAGAATGGTATATTATCTAAGAGAGCTTTGAAACTATCCTATATTGTAGACATGTGGGCATGTATGGGACCTTACAAATCCTTAAAACATCCTAGGTTGTATGCTCTAGAAATTTGAAACTATCCTAAGATTGTGCACATATGGGCATGCGTGGGCCCTTACAAATATTTTTAGATTATGTTTCAATAAGAAAACTAAGAGGTATTGGCCTCTCCTACACATTGATTTTTGAGAGGGATATGGAGATTTATTCGAGTAATCTATTTTTCTTATTTTCAAGGTCACACTAAGGTGCAAGGAAGGAGCATACTCCAAGATTGCTAAAATAGTCCCTAGTCCCAATTTAGTGTGATGAATTTGTAAAAGACACAAAACTTCCAATACTTTTAATATTCAAATGCTTCAATAGGACATCCATGTGGAAATGAAGTAAAAGATGAAAAGGTTATTTTTATCCCCACTAAGTGACTATGTGGGCGAAGTATCTATGCAAGAATGAATCCAAAGCCTATTTTTTGTGCCTTTTTCAAAGTGCATAAAGTAAACCTAATCTAGATGGTGAAAAATGGGCTCAACAAGCCTTACAATTTGAAAAACAAGACTTGTGCATGGCTATACAGTGAGACATTCATGCACAACATGCACTGTGGGAAGTTGATGAACATAGACAATGCATGGAACCATGCGGTATGTGTGGTTTTTAGACCCAGACCAGCACGCAAGCAGAAAAATGGTGGGCCACAAATTTGAAATGATTTCAGCCAACCCATAGCTAAATTGCAGTGCATGAAGGGTAGGCTAGGCCAATTTTGGGCCCTACAAACACTAGAAAATGAGAATAACAACTCTAATAGCCTACATGAGGAGGAATTTGGATTCCAATCCCTAGTATGGTCGTCAATCTATTTGGGGATTTTGATCACAAGGGTGAGAAAAAGGAGACCTCTTTGATTTCCTTGGTAATCCAACAAAGAAAGATAGAACAATGGTTAGTATTTTAGTGAACCCATAATATAGAAATCAAGATAGGAATAATAAAAAATGGAAACTAAACTAAACAAACATTAACAAAGGATGCATGATATTGAACACCAAGAGTGGTTACCCAATAGAGAATGGTCTTTGAAATTGAGAACACCAAGAGGATAAATGTGGGATTTATGAATCCCATATTCCTCCTAGGGAGGGCTCTTGAATCCCTCAAAGTAGATCTATTACTCTCCTATTTTGAATTACAATGGTGAAGAAATATATGGAAAAGTTTCCCAAGAGGTGAAAATATTTCCCTATGCTACTTTCCCAAGATATTCTTAAGAGAACAAATGGCTTCTCCAAGAGTATTTGGACAACATAAAAATGCTATGAACTTCTTCATTTTGTGCATATAATGGCCCTCTATTTATAGAATCATAACAAGGTATTTGATAGCTTGCTCTAAGTGTGAATGGGACAACTTTTGAGGTACATCCCATATTTTTATTAATCCCAACATGATATTTTGGGTCAATCTTGGGGTCTTGTCTTGAATTACATCACAATCATTTTTGTGTCTATGGTCATTTCTGCAACATAATTGATGGTTGTTTCTACATCATGAAATTGATGTAAAAAATTGATGGTCATAAGTGGTTGAAGCCCAACCAAATTCATAATTGTGTCATTTCTGCATATGTTTGGGTTTCCTCATGGACAATCACACGGGTCATGCATTGTGCACGTTTGGATTTTTTTTGGCCCACACGGATGCATGTGCGCTGACTTTGTTGGAAGTGTGCACAAATATATGGGATTTTTGCATAGTTTTTGTCACCTTTCTTAGAATTGGTTCTGTAAATATTAGAAGTATGATGTATCTCTGTTGATTTTTTCTTCATCCATTGTCTGTATCACTATGAGCAATTTTTTGGTTATCAAATTGTATCTTGTCACTATATAAGGAGGGTAACCCACTCATAAAAAATAAAAATAAAAATAGCTTCTCATACTTTATGAAGTCAACATATTTTATCAAGTCAAATAACGTCTTCTCATATTCATCCATTGTCATGCTTCCCAACTTGATTTCAAAGAACTCTTTCATCTTCCTCTCATAATTAAATTGGACAATTTTTTCTCTTGGAAATATCCTTTGAACTTCCTTCGTGAGATAATTTTCCCATTTCCAACAACCAAGCCTTGGCCTCTCCTCCTTTGTTGTGCTCACCATTGAAAGTTGGTGGATTGATTTTCCTAAGTTCACCTTGTAATATTTCTTCCTAATGACTTATTCTCTACCTCCAGATAGGAGACACAATTGGGATACTCATTGGACTTGAACTTTCATGATTCATTCTAGTGGATTTCCTTGGATAATGATGGTGCATGTTCATTCCTGTTGACTACCTATCATTCTCATGATAATCCCTTTTTATTTGGGATCTATATGTTATCACGTTTCTAGCACTAGTTGTATGTTTGTTTCCAGAGTCTTTGTTAACTTTCTTATGCAACATATTCAGACTATGAAGTATCTCTTCTTGATCCTTCATAGTCCTTTCATTATTTACCATGTAGCTTTGCACTTCTCTATGCATACTTCTCATAGTTGTAGGTTATTTCCTACCTCTCCTTCCAATAGACTTTGTATCATCATTTTCCATGCTGGAATGTAGACCTATGACCTATTATTAATAGTTGTAATATCATTGGGCATATTCCAGAACTCCAATCCTCATATAAGAACCAAATTTGTTTTCTTGTACCTCTAGTTCTACAAGAAATATGCATGTAATAATTATTGTTAGAACATGCATAACATAAAACATTTCACATATTATAATACATGTTATTATTCATCCCAATTAATGAATAACACAATACACTAAGTCAAAATATGATTCCCTTATACATATTCCTCTCTTAAAATTCTCTCCAATGGTTGCACTCATGCTTCATTCTAAGTTCTGAGTGAAAAGTTACAACATTTACAAGTTGCAATTTCCACTCACTTACTATTACATAAATGATTTATTACTTTCTGATAAAATTTTAGCATACAATTCAAAATTGTGGGTGGATAATTTTCTTATACTCCTCAATACCTTCCCAACAACTATTTTTTTTCTCAAATCTGAAGTATGATATGAAAGTTACGGTCTGGAGAAGTTTAAACTATTTTTCCCAATTTATCTTCGTATGCTACATGTGTGTTATTTTTCTTCTTGCACATTTTTACAAACCTATATTTCAAAAATAGCTCCAATTTTGGATTCTATGGTTTGTAAGATTTCCATAGACTACCCCTAAGCCACAAATGAACTTCTGAACAAGGCATTATGCCCTCTAGAAGTAACCTGGTGCCAAAATTTTACTTTAATTTTTTTAGCTTTAACTTTCTCATACGAGCTATGTTTCATGCTCGGAGTAGCTTATTGGATAGCTCTCTCTAAGTTATTTTATTTAAGCTACAGAGATGGAGTATAGAAAATGTAAAATCTATTTTCATGGATTTTGGTTTCCCAAAAAAGTCGTTTAGGGCCTCAAAATCACCCCACAAGTTCACGACCTTCAAAATATCTTTGTAGAAAATTGATTGTTTTACTGTTATAATAGTCTTTGAATCTGAGCCACTGATCTCAAATCAGGTCAAATATCAGTCATTGATCTAAACTCTATCAACGATCTGTGATTGAATATATCCTTTGAACACACACAACACATTTCCAAAACTATTTATCTGACTATTGGCCATCGACCCTTTCCTATGACAATCAATTGCAGCACATCAATAAACCTGTCGACCCTACCATCGACCATGAGCTATTGATGATTTTTATTAGCGGATGAAAATCCTTACCAATTCATTTGACCTCACCACCATATAGTAGTTGTTCATATTGGCATACAAAAATAATTCTCCAATTTGGTCGACCTAACCATCAACCATCGACCATTCCTTGACTGACGTGGAAACTATGTTGATGTGGCATGACACATGGATCCTGATGTGGCATGACATGTCATCCTGAGGTGTTAACTTGAATGAAATGGAATGACATGTGGATGTTAATGTGGCATGACACATCATCCGCTTATTTCTTCATTGTCCATTGACATATTCTCTCAGATGAAACGAACACCTCGTTGAATCAGCCAACCCCCAACCATCGTCTATTGAACATCGATGCTTTCTCTAGGTTGATCGATACACTTTGATAAACCATTTGAATCGACCTTCAGTTTTAAACAATTTCTATTTGGAGAAAAAAAAACTTCACCAAATCGGCCAACCTGACCATCGGTCGTCGAAAATTTTCATTTGGAAAAAAAAAAACCTTCTCCCAATCAATTGACTCAACCATCATTCATCAAATATTTATATTTGGCTATCTCCAATACTTAAAAAAAAATCACCAAAACCATAATGAATTTGAATCGTCGATCTCTGATCCAAGAAGATATTGATTGTCAATCAAATCCCTTTTTTGAACTTCTAAAAAATTATCTAGATTGTCAATCTAATCCACGTCACAAGCCTCGGAAAATAAATCCTGGTCGTTGATCTACTTGACCTTCCAAATGGTCAAAAAAAATATAATTTTTTAAATATATAATGATAAATTTGGGTCGTTGATATCAAAATCAAACGTGATCTCAGTCGTCGATTCATCAAACTTCACCCAACTCTACAATGGCCATTAAAACATGAATTTTGATCATCTAGGTTGAATTTAACTCTGCAAATCTACATATTTACTCTATTGAACCTCCCTTCGAAGGTTACGAGGAAAATACAACCTGAATTTTCTCATGAATTTCGAGATTTCTCTATGAGTTTTCTCCATTTTTCCCCAAATTCAGACAGTTTGAAATATGTGATAGTGAATTTTCCCAATTTCCACTTGTACTCGCCCACACAAGCCCAATTTTTGAACCAGAGGCTCTGAAACCATAATGTAACATTCCCTAACCCATATGAGGTCCATTACATGCGAAATACTAAAAACAATAACATTTTCTGCAAACTAATTTCCTATAGCTTATTGGCTACGAATTATATAGAGATTTAACTATTATCCTAAACCATTTATTAAATTCATCTACAACATTTAAAAAAAACATGAATGAAACTAATAACTTACACAATAGCATGTAAAATCATTGTCATGCATAGAGTAATAGCACAAACATTAAACACATAAAACAAATTAGAAAGCATATAAAACACTTATATTTTAATTCATTTGTGCAACTAGTTTCTTGGGATGTATGTTCCACCAAACCATAGACTTTTTGTTCCAAATATCAATAGCATGTAACCCCCAAGTTGGGGCTAGAAATCCACAAAATAGGGTGGTCTCTCACTATCCACTCATAGCTCAGTAATCCCACAACCTATTGGTATTCTCCTACAGTTATCCTGATTTTCCACCAACTCTCTTCCTATGGACCTTCCCAACCCAAGGAATGTACCCCTTCACTGATATTAGTCCCTCAAGTTTCTGATTCATAATAGGTAACTAGGAATATCTCTATTGGGTATCTCTAGAATAGGTAACTAGGAATATCTCTATTGGGACCTCTTCAAGGAAATTCAATGCTAAACAAATACCAAACTTGGATTGAATGAGAGGGGGGTTCAATCAAGATGTATAAATTTAACCATAAAATTAAATTGTTATATCAATGTAGTATTATCACAAATAGTTAGAGTAAATAATGAACAAATGAGCAAATCATACACATACACACACCAAGAGCTACCTAGAAACTCAAAAGTGTAAGAAACCATGTTCTATTTTTTCTATATGTTCCTAAGAATTACATTCATTGGAGCCCCAACTTCTTTTGTTTTCTAGTCAGTAATTGGAAGGAGGCTCCGTCCCCCTAGTTTCTGCTACAACCTCAGGGAAGTTCCAACTCCCCAATTCTTTTGGCTACAACCATAAGGAGTCTAAAACCCCCTATGTTCTCCTGCTATAACCAAAGGGTTAAAACCAATTCCTGGTCCTTTTCCCATCTCCAACTGCCTGGACGTAGAAGTAGAATGATGGGAACCATTGTCACACTGGACACTTTGATATATACCACTGTAACAACTGGTAATTAACGGGACTGCATCCAACTAACTGTAACAAACTCAGAATTCAACCTCAGACGCATAAATAAGTGCATCAAACCACACTAACTCCATATACTATAAACGTGAGTGCATCAAATCCATATGTACCCAATCATGCATCAAATACATAACCATGACTCCATCAAGATGTACCAACATCATGATGAACTATACACCTCATGTATGTGCCAACTCATCAACTACTTGTCTCAACCATGTACCCAACATGTGCCTCAACCAAAATCCCTCATCAATTTCATCATCCAAATATGATTTGTATCTTTGTAATAGACCTGGAGTATATGATCACATACCTGCAAACCTTCCTTAACTTTAACAACAAGAGACTAACATTTTCATTAAACTTTACTTTAGTCTCACATGACTAATTTTGGATTAGTCAACAAACCTAACTTGATATAATCATAACTATGTGCATGTAATGAATAAAGACTTGAAAATGGTACACCATTGTTCTTCAGTGTATTTTATGAAACTCCTCTAGATTTCACTACTTGGAACCTCTCAGAAAAGAAATTATAGCAAAAATGGCATACCTTGTTGAATTATGTCTTATTCTAGAGACAAAACTTGTAGAGTGTGCCCCGAACATAATATTTGTTTTATGTATCTGAAAATTGTACACAAAATACTACATATTGTACTCTAAACATTACATTTTTTCTTACTAAATTTGGATCTATTATGAATAAGTTATGGTGTTTTTACCCAAAACACATGTTTTAGACTAGTTTCGGGACTAGCCACAAACCCTATTTTCCACAGAGTGTAACTCCAAAATACAACGACCCACAAGATAAAATTTGTATCACATCTACTTGGATAGTTTTTCTCAATGGCCTCCGATTTCACAGTCTGAATCATTCTAGAAACGAATTTATTGTGAAAATGGTGAGATGACCTATAAATAACATATCTTAGAAAGCATCATCAAAAGAATTTATACTCCCTTGAATTTCAGCCTTCTTTACTTCACTTTCCCTCTGAAATTTGGCTTAGATATCCTTTGGTTACCTCAATCACTTGTATATATTCAATATGCTCAAGTCTGATTAAAAATGAGAGACCCTTTCCTCTTATTTATACTTTCATGTAGCTTCCTTAAGGGGTTACCTTCTAACCATCTTAACCCACTTTCCTTATTTTAGGGCTAACCCACTTCTAACCACTTGTTCACTTAGTAATTTCTTCATTAAATTTATTATTTAAATAATTTATTTTGTATCCACTTTGAAATATAGTACACTCGTCACTTCACTTTATTATTTAAATTATCTTCTAACCATCTTAACCCACTTTCCTTATTTTAGGGCTATCCCACTTCTAACCACTTGTCCACTTAGTAATTTCTCCATTAACTTTATTATTTTAATAATTTATTTTGTATCCACTTTGACTTATATTACACTCATCATTTCACTTTATTATTTAAATAATTTATTCTTTGCAATGAATTTGACTACTTTGACCTTTTGGGGCTTCTAAATGACTCATGAGGGTTCTCCAACTTCACATAGCCATAACTCTCTAACCGTGAGGAGTTATGTGATGTTCCACATACCACCAGAAATGGAATGACATGTACTATCCATATAGAATAGTATTAAATTCAAATATATTAAAACTCATACCATTATACATCAAAAAAACTTGGGTCCATTACCCAAACCTTTGTGCTACCGAAATTTTCTACCGAACTTTCTTCAAGGGTTGACATCAGTGAAAACCAACCCAAATAATCAACAATCTCCCATTTTGGCATTGATGGCAACACTCTAATGCAATACTGAATTCATATCACTTATGCTCCCCCTATGACCATTGATCCCCCTAGAACCATGCCTTTGTTCTCTTTTGCGAATAATTTACCTTTGCATCTGATAAATCTCTCCCCCTTTTTCATCAATGGCAAAGGTATCTTTCCATCCGGGGATGCTCCCCCTGACTGAGCTCTTCATGAAACTGATCCCCCAACCTGAATTGTCCTCTTTATGGTGCTTCCTCATGTAAATCTAAGACATATAATATAAGAATTCAAAACAATTCATTTTGGAGTAGAAATTACTCTGAGTCTCTGGAAAAAATACTCAAAGGATTCATGTGGAAGCGGTTTTGTAAATATGTCTGTCACTTGTTGTTTTGTGCCCACATACTCAATTTTGATGTTCTTATCTGCAACCTGCTCCCGTAGAAAGTGATAATTGATTGGAATTTGATTCGTCTTGAAGTGCATCACCGGGTTCTTTGAGATACTAATGGCCCTTTTATTATCACAATATATTGGAATGGGCCCATCATACTCAACCTATATATGTGTTAGAGTTTGTTTCATCCATAGAACCTGTACACAACATGTTGTTTCTACAATATACTCTTCTTCGGTTGTAGATAAGGATACTGATGATTGTTTATTTCTTAGCCATGATACTAAACACTCGCCCAAGTAGAACGCTACTCCACTGGTGTTTCGTCGGTCATCAATGCAACCTGCCCAATCTGCATCTATGTAGGAAATAAGTGATAGATCCTTTCCTTTTGGATACCATAATCCAAACTCTTATGTTCCTTTGAGATATCTGAAAATCCTCTTCACTGCTAATACATGTGATTCCTTTGGTGCTTCTTAAAATCATGCCACCTATCCAACTACCTGCATTACATATGGTCTGGATGTTGTCACATATATTAAGCTACCAATCATTGACCTGTATTTTATTTGGTATGTAGACTTTGAATCATCATCTTTTCTCAACTTGCAATTGGTTTGCATAGGAGTGATAATTGGTTTTCAATCTTCCATTCTGAACCTCTTTAGCATTTCTATGATATAATTAGTTTGAGAAATAAAAATTCCTTAGTTTCTTTGATGTATCTGAAGACCCAGAAAGAAGGATAGTTCTCCAAGTAATGACATTTCAAATTCATTCTACATATCCTTTGCAAATTTTTGGCTTAACTTGTCATCGGTCCTTCCAAAAATAATATCATCAACATAAAATTCAATTAACAAAATACTATCTTGAGTTACCTTGATGTAGAGGTTGTTATCTAGACTTCCTTTTCTGAACCCTAGATGTTGTAGATATTTATATAGTCTAGAGTACCATGCTCTAGGAGCCTGTTTTAGACCATACAAGGCATTCTTCAATTTACACACATAATCTGCATTCTCTGACAACTGAAATCCTTCTAGTTGTTCGATGTAGACTTCTTCTTCAAGTTCCCCATTCAGAAACGATGATTTCATGTCCATATGATACACTTTAATATTGTTGGAGCATGCATAAGCTAAAAGCAATTAGATTGCTTCCATTCTGGCAACTGGGGAAAATGTCTCTTCAAAATCGATTCCTTCAACCTGTGCATATCCTTTACATACCAATCTGGATTTTTTCCTTGTAGTTTGTCCGTCTTCATTCAATTTATTTTTGAATACCCACTTTGTGCCAATCACATTCTTATTCTTTGGTCTTGGAACCAATTCCCAAGTGTCATTCTTCTCTATTTGATCCAATTCTTCATCCATAGCCTTATTCTAGAATTCATCCTTGTTCACCTCTTCAAAACTGTTTGGTTCAATCATAGATGAGAGTGCTAGGTGAATTTGTTCTGGCGAACAAATTATTCTTATAGTCTCAACTCTTGCATCTTTGTTTTTGATAATCTGATCTGAAGGATGATTCTTCTGTACTCGTTTGCTAGGTGTCTTTTGAGGCACTTTCTTAACTTGCTCTTCTACTTATGTCTAATCCTCTTCATCTTCCCCTTCTACTTCTTCTTCATCTTTTGCTTCTTCTTCGTAAGGTTGTTCCATTGGTTCATTTTCTTCTTCCTTTAATTCTCATCCACCTATTTCATCAATTGTTACATTGATGCTTTCCACAACTTTTTTCAACCTCAAATTGTAACACTTGTATGATTTTCTTGTACTTGAGTAACCAACAAGTACTCATTTTTCCACACAAGAGTCAAACTTTCCCATTCTTCCATCTTCTATTTTGATGTAGCATTTTCTTCCAAATACTCTGAAGTGCTTCACATTTTTCGGTCTTCCTTTCCATAGCTCATAGAGAGTTTTTTTAGTGTTTTTTCTGAGCATTACTCTGTTTTTAATGTGAACTTTTGTATGCACTACATGTGTCCGAAAAATACATGTCAATTTGGAATCCATTAGCATTGTTTGAGCCATTTCCTCTACTGTCATGTTCTTTCTTTCAACAACTCCATTATGTTGAGGTGTCCTAGCAACGAAGAATTTCCTTTTTATTCCATGTTTGTTGCAGTAGTCCATAAATTCATTTGAAGTTAAATCTCCTCCATTATCATATCTCAAACATTTGGTTTTTGAATCCATTTCATTTTCAACCATGTCCTTGTAGACCTTGAAGTTTTCAAAATCTTTTGACTTATTCCTGAGAAAGCAAACTGGAGTCATTCTTGTATAATCATCAACTAATAACATAAATTATTCCTCACCTTTTAAACCCTTTGTTGTAGTTTGTCCAACTATATCAGTATTCACAATTTCCAGTGGTCTTGTCGTTGAGTATTCCTTTTATTTGAACCTGGTCTTTTTTTTCTTTCCTTGTTGACAATGTTTTCATAAAGTGTTGGTTGGTTTCGTGATCTAGGGCATTTCTCTAACGACTTCCTTTTTGATGACTTTGATAAGGTTTTCAAAGTGTATGTGACCCATTCTTATGTGCCATAGCCAGCCTTCATCTTCCTTTCCTAGAAAACACTTTTCATTTCCAATTTCACTTAGTACATATATGTTGCTTGAAGTTCTTGCAGTTGTTGCAATCAATTTTCCTGAACCTTCTTTTCT
>SNQJ01S0004065.1:141318-165291 GCA_010110895.2 Picea sitchensis | reverse complement strand
ATGCCATATATATGTCCAATAATGTCCATATGCATTGATGCACTTCTATATTCACCTATCATTCACTATCATCATGCCTATTGATGCATATAAATTCTACCTTCACTATATGCATCTTGCATCACTCTTAGAATTATCTCTAGTGCATATATGTTCCATATTGTTGTGCTCCATGTAGCCATAATTGAATCCCTATACATCATTTTGGTCCTATGTGTTGTCACTCTACTCATCAGGGAACCATTGTTCCCCAATATGAACATTTTTCAGCCAAATCCCACTCGGCCACCTTGTAATTATAGACAATATGTCCTATTGGCAGATACATCCCTTTAGGAAATCATTCCCCAACTTTAACTTGCTAGAACATGTTAGAACAAGATTGGTTTATGCCTCAACTTTGCATAAATCCTTCATTATTCATTTTGGAAAATGAATACAATTGTTATGGGATATATTTATTTTGGGGAAAATTGAAATTATATTGGGTTATGCCCAATCTCCAAGTTCAACAATCAAAATCACTCATGGATTTGCGCTATCGAATTTCATGCAGACACACAGGCGGGCGCTACCTAAATTTGCTACCCAAATTTTGGCAGAAAACGAATTGTGCATAGTTATTTTACCAGTTTTGAGTCACTAACTTGAAACTTGGATTTTGAACAATTGAAAGGGTATTTTTGAAAACTAGAGGAGGTTTTTGTTCATAAAAATCCAGATAACAAAAAACTCTCTTTGTTTTTCAAAATTTGGTATGGTTTGAGAGATATTATACATATAAGGGGAGCTACCTACTATTTTACAGTGGTGTTACCTAATTTCCTGTAGCGGTCACGGTTTTTGTATTCGCCTTGTTGGGAGGTTTCCACCTGTCAAGGAGGATTCAAATGGATTCTCAAGGATCATTTATATGTCAAGAGACATCTGCACCTAATATTTATCTCCATCAAAGGCCTCATGCATGAGGTGGAAACAATTTATTAATGACTTCCAACAACTTCCTGAAAATTAGCAATTTGTTGGATTTTTGTCTCTTTGATTGTTGCCACCTATATCCAAGGCTTAGAATCTAATGGAGGAGATGGGATTCAACCTCCTAAGGTTATTTGGATGCTATTTTATATTTAAGGAAGGATATCTCTTGAGTAGAGAGGGTTGGATTCATGATCCAAAAGAGGAGCGAGCTATAGGAACGGTTTATTTGCTAAATTGTAAGCGTGAGGGCTTGTTGTAATTAGCATTTCTTCCATTAGAGATTCATGAGGGTTTATTATCAAACTTTGTTTTCTTTGTTATCATTCTATCTTGTCATCTTTCTTGAATAATATTTACATATTTTTAAGATCAAAAGATGCCTTTGTTTAATGAATTCATGAGCTGCAAAGGATTTGTGGTAATTGCTTGTTAATCACAGATTATTTTTCAAGCACTCTTCAATATATATTACAGAAAGGATCTTTGTTATGTGGTTATTCTTCTCTTTTTTTGCCTTCTATTATTCTATCCATATTTTCATAAGCCTTTTTTCTGGTAGTCAACTTGATTTCCTTTGATCTGTAAGATGGTGTGACTCCATGCCCAAGGGAATGTATTTGCAACAGTATGATGCCCTTCTTTTTACTCTTCTCTTGTTCATCCACCTATTCAAACTATTTTAATCCATTTATATTTCTATGTTACCAAGCTTACTCTCATTTGCAGTCTGGGAGTGACTCTTGGAGTGATAACATAATTGGCGTTGTTGTTGGGGATGGATTTGAGCAGATTGAAAAGCTCCCTGGGAAGAACAACATTACACAACTCTAGATTTATATGGTGACTGACGTTGGACACCTTCAAGATTACGCATTCACCATGGCGACTCCATTTTTCAGAATTTGTTGGTGACTCCACTGGGGATGAGACAAATTAAATGGCTATGAAGGCTATCCTGGCCAGAAGGTTTGCCCCACTCAATTTCTCAGCCATAGATGGTTACCCACATCCTGTGCCTCAAATTGATGAATGGAAAGATATGTTTCCCATATTTTATGAAGGTGAGGATGACAACCCTTTTGAGCATGTTCCTGAATTTCATGCTTTTATGCAGTAGCTTGACATCCATCATGAAGATATAGTGAATGAAAATGTTCATGTATTCATTGGAAGGTGATGTGAGGCAATGGTATAGAACACTCCCTGCTTCTAGTATTTCCTCTTTGAAGGACTTTCATGATGTTTTTTATTCTCATTGCAAGATAATTTATCCAGCTGAAAGACTTTTTGAGAATTGTTGTGAGGGGTATGCATCATATATTCAGGATTCAACAAGAGATTCATCTAGCAGTGATGATGAATGGTATGATTGTAGAGAGCATCACTTAAATGATGAGTTTCATAATGGTTTTCCTAAATTTGAAGAACAAATGCATCATTCATGTCAAAATCTAGGTCCCCAAGAGAAAGATCAATATGGACAATCCATCATTTCCCTTTCTCATCCTTTTCTCGATTCTTTAAGTCAAGAGGTCATCTTAGGTTCAGATTTATTTCATTATGAGAATATTGTTGCAGCTTGTCATGAACGAATTCATAGCTTACCAGTTGTGTTCGTAATCCCTCCTATTGTTAATGAACCAGGGTTCCATGATTTGCCAAGTTTTGATGACTATGAGGATGTTTTCACTGAACAACCAGTTGTCCCAGCTATTGTACTAATCCCCTCAGCCATTAATAGTCAAATGTTCATTGATTCACCTTTGTATGATGATTATGAAGATGATTTCCATGAACAGTCTATTGAAGACCTTGTATCAGAGAAGTACCCTTCACATCAAAGCAATAATAGCTTGTTTCAAGCCTCATGTCATATTTTTGTTGCTGAAAAAAAAGAAAAAGATGATAATCTAATTTTAGAGGGTGAAAAACTGAGAAATTGGGACCATAAGCCAAGCTATGATGAATATCCCTCACAATCATAAGATAAGACAGAAGAATGTAGTTTCCCAAGCACTTCTAATTGTGATGAACTGCCCTGTCAACCCCATATTCCTCTTGAAGACAGAAGTTCAGTTTCATCAAGAAGCCAAGATCAAATGCCATGTGATCAGATGAGAAAGGTTGAAATTAAAGAAATACAAGCATCACTAATCCTTTTTCCTAATACACTTCATGACCAGGAGTGGACCAAGGCCATATGCATTGAGGATGAATCAAAAAATTGGCAAGACATACAACAACCAAGAACAATGGAGGAAGGACCTAATGCAATACTTTTCCTTTTTACACAAAACAATGTCACAGGGGCAAGTATTGATGATGTTTTTCAGGATCCATTTGCAGCCTGTCTGGAAGCAAAAAGTGGGCCTAGGCTCATTTATTTCTTCAATGGAAAGTGTATTTCCAAATGTTTCTTTGGCATGCCTTCAAGTAAGAATTATCTCTGGTGCTTAAGGAAGCACATTTCAAAGATTCAAACACTTGAAAAAATGACGAAATGGCCTCATTGGTTGTTTCATGTAACTTGAATGCTTCATTTTCCCAATAATTAGAGTAGGTGTGTGCAATAAGATTGTTGAACAAGCATCATTTTCATCATTTTTGTCAGTTTTAGTTTTCATTTGCATTTAGTTTTAGTTGAAGGTCACAGATAAAAGCAGATTGCAGAGGTTAAAGGTTGGGAGCATCCCTAGGATAAGGTAATGAAACTACAAGAGTTATTAGAGCCTCATAGGGAGGAATCTATGTCCCATGGAGCCTATGTTAGCACAAGATTGGTTTATGCTTAAGCTTTGCATAAATCCTTCATTATTCATTTTGGCAAATGAATACAATTGTTATGGGATATTTTATTTATTTTGGGGAAAATTGAAATTATATTGGGTTATGCCCAATCTCCAAGTTCAAGCATCAAAATCACTCATGTATTTTCACTACTGAATTTAATGTAGACAAACAAGCGGGCGCTACCTAAATTCACTACCCAAATTCTGGAAGAAAACGAATTGTGCAGAACTATTTTACCAGTTTTGAGTCACTAACTTGAAACTTCGATTTTGAACAATTGAGAAGGTATTTTTGAAAAATGGAGGAGGTTTTGTTCAAAACATTCCAAATAATAAAAACCTCTCTCAGTGTTTCAAAATGTCATATGGTTTGAGAGATATTAGACATAGAAGTGGCACAATCTACTGTTTTACAACGACACTACCTAATTTCCTGTAGTGGTCACGGTTTTGGTATTCTCCTTGTTGGGAGGTTCCCACCTATCAAGGAGGATTTGAATGGATTATCAAGGATAAGTTAGATGTCAAGGGACACAAACACCTAATATTTATCTCCATCAAAGGCCTCATGCATGAGGTGGAAACAAGTGATTAATGACTTCCAACAAATTCCTGAAAATTAGCAGTTTGATGGATTTTTGTGTCTTTGATTGTTGCCACCTATCTCCAAGGCTTAGAATCCAATGGAGGAGATGGGATTCGACATCCTAATTTTACTTTGATTTTATTTTCTATTTAAGTAAGGATATCTCTTGAGGAGAGAGGGTTGGATTCATGATCCAAGAGAGGAGAGAGCTAGAGGAACAATTTATTTGCTCAATTGTAAGCCTGAGGGTCTATTGTAATTAGAATTTCTTACATTAGAGATTCATGAGAGTTTCTTATCAGAATTTGTGTTATTTTTTATCATTCTATCTTGTCATCTTGCTTGAATAATATCTACAGATTTCGAAGATCAAAACCTACCTTTGGTTAATGAATTCATGAGTTAGAAAGGATTTGTGGTAATTGCTTGTTAATCATGTATTATTGTTCAAGCACTCTTCAATCTATATTACATAAAGGATCTTTGTTATGTGGTTATTCTTCTCTTTGTTTACCTTCTATTATTCTATCCATCTTTGCATAATCCTTTTGTCTGGTAGGCGACTTGATTGCCTCTGATCTATAGGATGGTGTGACTCCATGCCCAATGGAATGTATTTGCAGTAGTCCGATGCCCTCCTTTTTACTCTTCTCTTATTGATCCACCTATTCAAACTACTTTAATCCATTTACATTTCTATGTTACCAAGCTTACTCTCATTTGCAGTCTAGGAGTGACTCTTGGAGTGATAACAGAACCTTCTGGCACCTTGGCATAGCTATTTCATATCATTCCATATTTTTAATGTTGTAGTATCCTCCAACTATATTAACCATTCCTATCATGGAATATATTGCTATTATCTCTATTTATACATCAAATAATTATATTCACCTCATTGAGTAATTCCCTATGAAGCCCTACTTGTCCACTCAAGAACAAACTTCCCATCATGGAATTTTATATTTATCCAATGGAACCTTTTAATTAAATGAACTTCATCACACTATCACCTAAATTCCTTTCACCTATGTCATGCTTCCACTGTGAACTCTGATAAAAAAAGTGGATTTCTTTCCCTAAATACCTTTAGAAATATTTTTGGTTCGACTCTTTTCTAGGAATTCCTATGCTTGTAAATAGAGATGACTCACCCATCCCATGAGTAACACATCACCTCATCATATCCTTTTTCTCTTTTTCATCAAGCTTTGCATCCATCACTAAATTTCTACCTTCAAGGCTATGTAGGCTTACATTACTTCCCTATGCATATTAATGATATTCTTTACTTGACGACTTCATGTCTTTTGCAAGAATGCTTGTCAATTTGTACTTGCAAGTAATTTCTACTCTGTAGTAGTTGAATATTAATTGGGATCTACTCTTCCTAACCCCTTATCAAATTTTCATTACATTCTCTACAGCTCTACACTTCCCTCTACAAGATCTTCATTGTCTCAACCCTCTTTACATGATCTACCTTCTTCTATGTANTCTGTAGTAGTTGAATATTAATTGGGATCTACTCTTCCTAACCCCTTATCAAATTTTCATTACATTCTCTACAGCTCTACACTTCCCTCTACAAGATCTTCATTGTCTCAACCCTCTTTACATGATCTACCTTCTTCTATGTATATTGAGCCCTGGAATTATAATCTGAAATATACCCACAAAATATTTATTTATGTCATATGATCCTCTTGTTAATAATACCTTGACAAAACACTATATTTTTTAGTGTTACCCTTCTCATCAACAATACCATGTTATTACAAACTCATCCCATTTTTATTACCAGTTTGTTGCACTTCCAAATATTCCTCCATACCTCTACATAGTCACTTTCATGAGTATTTGTACTCTTACTTAACTAATATTCACCTCTATCATGTACCTCTATCATTTGGAAAAAAAATTCCAAAAATGACATTGCTTTAGAAATCTTTCATATGGATCAATTGCATTGTTCATGGGGTCCAATTGCCCCTTTCTCTACAGATTTATGAAATAACTAGATGTATCCTTGGAAAAATTAAATCGTCCATCATGTTGTCCCCTATATTTAATTTCCAATGGATATATTCATGCCTTATTTTGAGTTCTTAGATGAAGTTATGGCTTTCCAAAATCAATAGTTTCACCCTGTTTTGCACTTGTTCCACTCGACCACAAATAATCTTAAAGGACAACTTTTTCTAATTGTAGAAAAAAATTGAAAAAAAACAAGAAAACATTTATATTGGGCACTAATTGTACTCTTGAATATGAATAAAAAAAAAATCTTTGATTTAGGATCAGATACTCCAACCAACTTTTGCATAAATATAGATCTGGAAACTTTGTCCTTTTTGCATTTTCTCTAGAATTGGATTTTTTAGAAAAAAAAAAATGGTTATCTCCCAAATGGAGAAGAATTGGGAAAAACTTCCTCAAGACAAGTTTTTTCAAAATGTTGAGGTAAAATCTAGACTAAATAATTTTTCTGGATTGGTGATTTCAGTTTCTTTTTATTCCTCTTGAGATTTCAAAAATCCCCAAAACATGGCATAGAATAGTTAATTTTTCCCTATTAGGGAATGATTACCTCCTAGGGAGGTACCCTATGTTTTTATTGGCTACACCATTGTAAGCCTAGGAAGATGCAAGTAAAAATATTTCTAGGCCATGTGGATGGTTGTCTATATGGACTGCTAGGCCTTGATGGTATTGGATGGTCATCCATGTCTGGTTCTTCTAGTCCCCACTCTCATTTCCTTTCATATTGGATAGGATAGGAGGTCTTGAGGTGGATCTATTAGGAAACATGGTTTATGGGAGATAGGTTGTTTGTAGGGGTGATATCACTATGTAGGGATAGTCCAACCCATGGTTTTATGCATACCTCCATATGGTCATATTTCTAGAGTCTATACTCATATTTTTGGCCTTGGTGCACTATTCATTTGTAGTTTTCAACATGGCATTCTCACAATTTGAGGCAATTCACGAACACGATGCATGGGGTCCTGGGGTAAGAAATACAATAGGGGCTCAAAATGACTATAATAATGTGTTCCTAGCACGACACATTGAATTTTTAGAAAAAGGTCGAGTTATAAGAAAATCAATAGTTGTTGAAGGGTCACAGTTATATTTATGGGTAAATGTGGCATAAGAGGGTCATTCGTTGACATTGAGGAATGAATCTAACATCAAAGGTGAAGCATGAATGTATATGACATGTAGGATTTTATCTGACAAAAGAACATCGGGATTAAAGTTCAATCATCCTACATTAATTAAATTGTCCCAAATTCTCCTAGTCGTGGAATATAAAAACTTGTGGGTTCTCCAAACAAATTAACCATGAAGCTAGTTGCCACCAATGAAGGAGCCAAATTTAATTAGCCATTAATAATTTTAATTTGGGCCATGGGTTAAAGTCCATTCGTTGCACATTTATTGGAGCCACTTAACCACTCAATCGTGGAGCTTCAATCAAGTAAATTAGTCCCACTCAGTCATGGAGATTCAATCAAGTAAATTAGTCCCACTCAGTGAATCGGTCTCATCTAAGCAATGTTTTACTATTTCATGATGTGGATTACAAAAGGAATGAGATGTTAAAGTCAAATATAGACCGTTGGGGGCATCTCTTCCAAGGAAATTCTTCCCCTCACACAACCGTTGAGGTTGATCAATTAAATAAATGCCTCTTCTCAACCAACTGGCCCATTTTCCTACCTACTGAGATTTATTACAGCCATATGTTACCTCTTGTGGTTGATTTGATCCCCCCTTTGTGGGAAGTATCATTGTAAAAAAAATATTTTCTCAGACAAGTGACTTAGTCTCCAGCTTGTGGATGACAAGTTAAGAATTATTTTTTTAATTGGGAGAGAAAACTAGTCATTACAAAGAATATTTATATAAGGCTAGATCCCCCTCTACCCAAGTTATTGACTAATTGTGAGATCATAATTCCATTCATTTGAAATTTTATTTCTTGATCCAATTTAATAGTTGTTCTTCTATTCTCTTTCTTCTTGGATAAAGTGTAATAGTTCTTCATAGAGTATACAATGTATTTTTACATTATTTGCAAGGCTATTGGATCAATCCATTGAGGGGATACTTAGTCATGTGGAAGGACAAGTCTATACTTCTATCTCATCTCTCCTTTGGTGGTGTTAAGTGATTCAAATACAAGATAGGACAAACCCTTATAGGGTGTATATTCAACAAGGAGGAGATTTCATTTTACACTCATGTTGATCTAATGGTTGGAGACCATCCTAGAGAGGATATTTTCTAGCAAGATTAGGAAATAATACAACTACTCTAGACTAGCTTGGGGGTGATTGTCCATCAAATAAAAACATGATTCCTAGTTCAAAGTCTGCAGCTGACTTAGAAGGGGTTTTAATCGCAATCAATGATTAAGAGGTAAAGGTAAGGACTGAGTTAAAAAATATTACTTCAACCAATTTTATTTAAAAACCCAATCAATCTGTTTTACTTTCCGCTTTTAAAAAAAATCATAAAATACAAAAGACCAAAAAATGTTTTCCTAACTTACCTTTGAATTTCCATCTACATAGCTAGTGGATCCTTGGGATTTTTCCTCTAGATATTTTTCTACCCAAGGATATTTTACCCTCTTCTTTTCTACAATTTAATTACTCATTTCATGACGGTTTTGTGAGGAGTTTTTCATATCTATAGTATATCACAACAAAGGCTACATCACATTCATCAATAAACTCACTCTAAGGGGTTGCTAAGTAAGTATAAATCTTATAGAAACCCATTGTATTTTTTCATTTTCATTTTTATAGCCAAATATTTAAATTTCTAGAATAATATAAGTAATTTCCACCCGTTACATGATCATTATATTACTGGAATAAATTTCTAGGTTTTGACCCTAGGGGAATTTGAACCCCAAACTCTGTTATTAGTTTCCAAATTACTGGAAAATCCAATTTAATTGCATATTTAAATCTTCAGGCCATATATATTGTTGTTAAATTTCTTCCCAATCTTCCCCGCCAATGAATCTATTAATATTAAGTGTTTTCACACTTGTGGGTGGGGGGGGCAAAAGGGTCATTTTATTTTATTTTATTCTATATTTTGTGTGCATTTATAGGTATTAAAGTATAAGATATAAAGGTGGTCATCCATATAAAACCACTTTTGTTGTGGAGAAAATTTCATGGGTGGAAATTAAGATCTCCCTAGGATCTTCCCACTGATCCTAGACAAACCATGGGGCTAGACTTCTAATGGTTTCCTCAGATATAAAAAAGTAATTCCTTTTTACACCAAGAGAGGAAAGAATGGAATACCTTACTTTTGAATGTTGTCTTCATATGTCTAGGCTATTTCAAATCTTTAGTTCCATCTCTATTCCTTGCAACCTTCTCCCTACACACAAGCAATAAACAAACACCAATCTACTTCTTTTCCCAGTGTTAGAAATTACTAATGTAATTTAGATCCAAACTAATATATTATTTACAAACAAACATAAACATTCATGAACATAACCCAAACATTTTTGGGGAACTCCAATGATCTATTAACTCAAAATGAAAATATTATGTCAAACATCATACCTTTAGTGTAGATGCATCCTTCTTGGCCCCTCTCTCCTTGCTCCTCCTCAGATTCTTAATCAAACTAGGTAATCTAATTGTGGTTGTTGTGGAATGGAGAAGTTGTTCTTTATTTTGACAACAAGACTATACAAATGATTGTTCTTCCTCAAGCTAAATATTTTCCTTCTTTATATAGATCCATGGAAGAAGGTTGGGATAGCTTCTAGATCTTCCAAGTACTAATGAATACTCAAATGATGTGAGTTCCAAGGCTCATGCCACAAATAACCAACTCATCCCTCACTTACCTCTTCAAAACCCCATGAATCTAGAAGTTTATAGAGGATGTTGTTGGTTGCACCATAGTTTACCAAAAACTAGCCACTTATTGATCTATGCATGACAAGTGATACCCTTCAAAAGTGACATGAATCATAAGCTATAGTTGTGTCTTGGATTTCATCTTTTGTTGGATTCCCTTTTGTCCCTATAGGGTGGAAATTAATTCTATAATAGATGCCCCCCTAATGTGTGATTTCGGGAAAGGAATGAATGTCTAAAACACATTACAATAAAATAGTATCCATGTGAGGAAGAGTGAGGAGAGATAAAATAGAACCAGAGGTCAAAGAGTTCCTACAATCAAACACCAAGAATAATGTTGGATTACTAAGGGGGCGGTGAATCAATAATGAATAATTTATACCACTTATTAATCCTTTTAACCACAATGTATATTATTTTAACTTATTCAACAATGTTCATCATTTCATCATCAATATATTATTGCATCATAAACATTAACATCCATCAGTGCATAATGAACAATAATAGACACATCCACACAATACACAGTACACCAGTATTTTATGTGGAAACCCAATGCAGGAAAAAACCATGGAATTATTTTCTTATATGTTAAAGAATTATATTCAATGAAGCATCAGCTTCCAATTCTCTGTCTCCAACTAGAAGGAGGCTCCAACTTGAAGGAAGCTCCAACTCCCTAATTCTCTGGCTCCAACCCCCTGATTTATTTGGCTCCAACCGGAAGGTGGATACAACCACCTAGTTCACAGGGTTCAACCTAAAGGAAGTTCCAACTCCATGATTCTTTGGATCCAACCAGAAGGAGGTGACAACCCCCTTTCCTTGCCCTATCCTGTTGCCCTGAAATATAAATTCCAAATGTATACAACATGTCACTATCACTAAATCAACCACAGCCATTTTAATTCTATCACTTTCAACTTGTACCAACAATCTATCACAACCTGTACCAACAATGTGTACCAAAAACCTGTCACAACCTATACCAGCAACCTGTATCAACCTATAAAAATAAACTGTCACCTCAATATCATCAAGCAGATCAGATCTACTCACCAAAATCAATCACCAAGACAACTCTCAACATATGCACAATATCACCAAGATGTGCATCAAACAATACTACTCACAAACATCAATAAGATGTAACACAATCAATATGTTCTTATAAAATTATACCAAGTCATATATGTCACATCATCCATAAACCATGTGCCAACAATACTACACAAATGTATCCAACGAGATTACCAACAAGTACCTCTAACAATGTACCAAGCATGTACTAATCATGTATCAACAACAAATCAAATTATGCCTAATCAGGATACACCAACATAACCATACCATACACCTCGTGCATGTTCCAACTCATCAACTATATGTTCTAACATGTATCTCAACCATATACCAAAGAAATGTGTCTCAACAATATATCATATCACTCATGATATGTCTCAATCATGCCATACGCCATACCATCATCAACATGTCATTCAATACATGCATATAAACATACATGTAACTTTGTAACAGACCTAGTGTATGTGATCACAGACCTATATACCTTCCTCAACTTCAACAACAAGAGAATAACATCTTCAACAAACTTTACCTTAGTCTGGAGGGACTAGTTTTTGGATTAGTCAACAAACCTAAATGTCAACAAGCATAACTCCATACCTTTAATGAAAAAATTTATGAAAAGTGTACCCAATATTATTCAATGTATTTTATGCAATTCCACCAAGTTTCACTGCTTGGAACATCTCATAAATGATGTTATAGCAAAAATGGCAGACCTTTCTGAATTATAGCTTATTCTATAGAGTGAAATTGTAGAGCATGCCACGTGTGGAATATTTGATATCTGGATCTGAAAATTGGACACAACATACTATGCCCTTTACTCTATCCAATTAATTTTTTATCACTAAATTTGAATCTTCTATGAAGACATTATGTCCGTTTTACCTGGAACACCTATTCAAAATGAGTTTCAAGACTAGTCAAAATCCCTATGTTCCACAAAGTGTATCTCCCAAAATAAAATGACCCAGAAGATGAAATTTCTACCACAGATACCATGATATGTATTATCAACATCCTCATATATTCTCTATTGGAATCATTCTGTAAATAAATTTATTTCTAAAATGGTGAGATGACCTATAAATAATATACCTTAAAACACATCATTAAAATATTTCATCCTCCCTTGGATATTCGACCTTCTTTACTTCACCATCCCTATTAAATTAGCCTCGGATATCCTTGGTTAAATTATTCACTTATAGATATTAAACAATCTCAATATGTTCTAATAGGAGCCTCTTTCTCTTTTATTTATACTCTCCAAGTGTCTTCCTTTAGGGGTTATCTTCTAACCATTTTACCCAAATTCCATCTTTTAGGGCTAACCCACTTTCAACTACTTTACCCACTTGCAAGTACCTTACCCATAATTAGTAAACACGCCACTTCTTGTTGCAACTAATTTGTTTTTAATTGTTTTCTTACTTCGACAACTTTACCCATAATTACCTCCTAGTTGCAACCACTTTGACTAGTCAAGCTTCTTGTTACAACTACTTTACCCATAATAATTTCTTGTTGCAACCACTTTGACTAGAAAAATTTTTGTTACAACTAATTTACCCAAAATTGATTTCTTGTTATAACCACTTTGACTAGAAAACATCGTGATGACTTTCTAGGAGCTTCTAGAGTAACTGACTTCTTATTGACCTTCTAGTGGATTCTAGAATATTCTTGGCAATCCTTCAACTTCAAAAATCCATAAATCCTTAACCGTGAGGATTTATGTGATGTACTACATATCACCGAAAACATCACAACATGTAATATCCTTCCAAAATAGTCTCACCTGCAAAAACATTGATCTTCATGTCTTAATTCCTCAAAAAAACTCAGGTTCAATAATGATACCTTTGGGATACCGTACTTCTCCAAAGGTTAACATCAATATCCAATATCACTATCCAAGGGTTAACATCAATGACAACCAACTATCCAAAACAATTGTCCTTCAATATAAAAAAATTGTCCAACAATCTCCCCCTTTGGCATTGATGGCAACACTTAGCCATGACAATACTCATGCTCATTCTCCCTGTGATCACCGCTTCTCACCAATTTCTCTATGTATCACCCTTTGACATAAATGTAAAAGGGTATCTCCCTTTGGGGTTTCTCCCCCTGACCGAAATATCCTTGTGGTTTCTCCCCCTTTCTGGACTATCCTTTGGGTTTCTCCCCTTATCTAAATGCTTTTGATCTTTCTTTGTGTTTCTAAGCCTTTGATTTATCTCTCTACATGCATATGATTAATCTCTCCCCTTTTGAAAAATGGTATCACTCTGATACAATTTTGATGGAATGACTACCAATGGTCCCTCTAATATCATCTCTATCATCTCTCCTCCTGAATTCATACCTCTATTCTTATCTCTCTCTCTAACAACTTCTCTAAATTATATTTCTACCTGTCTTTTTACTTCTTTTTCTCTCCCATTGACTTCTCTACAAGATGTCATGTATAGCAATTTTAGGGCTTCCTATACCTTCTTCCTTTTGGAGTTTTTTTCCCTTGTTGCTTCCTTGTGTAATAAACTGACACATATATAAATCATTAAAGAATAAGCATTAAAATATTATTGCATCGTTATCATCCATTATGATAATATTCCTTTATCTATGAACCACTCTATGAATCCATTCTCTCATCCATTGTGATATATATGTCGAAATATACTAATCCATATTTTTCCATATTGTCCATGACTCTACTACTTAACTATCCACAATGATGAGCCATCTATCACTGTAATATCATGAATTATTCACCATTGCAACTAATTATCAAATGCCAAATGTTTCCACTGGTCTTCTCTATCTGTAAACCAAACTCTTCATATATGGAACAACATGTGTTCTAATTTTCCAACTGATCAATATGTCATACTCTAATTTTTCTAACTGACTACTCTGAGTCTTTCTACTCGAACTCTGTAAGCTTCTCAAAGTATGGTTATTTGATTTGACTCAGCTATTGCATAAAATCCCCCTATCTCATATTCACATTACCTGTGAGTATCCAAGTTGGATGGCTCGGAAGAATACCTTCTCTGATGTGGAGTCATCTTCCTCTTCATCTGTAGATTCATCATCTCTTTGAACTTTGATTTCTCCCTTTCTTCTTGTGGATTGATATTTCTCTATAATTCCTAAAATTTCAATCTCTTGAACATGTTGTTTATTCACTTTTCCTTCTTTTCTTTCATTTCTTCTCCAAACCTTTCTATGTCTAGCAACTGCCTTTTTCTTTGTAGATTTTTCTTAATCTTGTATTATTTCCAATCTTGTGATATCTAGGACCTAGTCTTTGTTCATTTGTTCCTCTTGTTTTCTTTTCCATACTTTCTTATTTTTGATATCAGTGTTTTCTTTTATGGAATTATCGATCATGCTTATATAGTCATGAGCTATGTGTCCATAGTTATGACATTTGTAACATTCAATGTTAGGTGGGGCCACATAAGCAGTTATTTCTTGAACATTTCTTTCATAAGCCATGCAATATGCAACCTTATGTCCAAAGTTAGTACAATAAAAAAATGACCATAAAATAAATTTGCATACCTGCGAGTGAATGATCTTCTTTGTGGTGTAGTCCTTTAGAATTCCATCCTTGGCTGATCATGATCATGATTGAGGCTTTTTTTTCTTGAACATGGAGGATGTTCTTATGTAGTCTTCTTCTTGAGTCTTTTGCACTTCTAGAATTTTATTCTTCAATGGATTCCATTCTCCCTTCTTCATCGAACCTTTAATGAATTTTGCATAAGTCTATGCCTTTTCTTCATTCTTCCTTTCTAGAAAGTTGGAGGGATTCTCTTCAAAATTCATGCTAAGCTTGAAAAATTTTACTCTCACCATGAAAACTTCTTCTTCAATCTTCTCCACCTTTTATTCTCTCTTCATCATCTAGTTCCTCGTGACTTCTTCAATTCTAGGGATGATTTTAAGGATGTAAATTTATTTTAAAATGTTGAAACCTTGGCGAATCTTACTAATCCTTCATATGCCAACTATAAATGTTTGGCAATAATTTTGTAAAAATATTCATATTTATAATGATTTTATATAGTTTTTATAAAATTTTGGCGATTTTTAAGGTAAAATAATTGTATCCTATAGAATTTGGGCAAATATTTTTTAAAACAGCGAATCTCGTTTTTGGAAAAACCATGGAAAATTAGCCCATGAGCGAAATTTAGCCCCTAAAATCATCCTTGTTCAATTCTCTTTCCTTCTTCAAGTTGGATATTCAATGTGATTATTTCATCTTCAAGTTTTCTTTCTTTTTTACTGAACTCTGCTTCAAGCTTATTTAAATCGTGATTTCTTTCCTTGAGATGATCTATTAGTATCTTCTCTCTCTTTTATGCTTCTTACTTATGTGTTGTTATTTTGTCTTCCAAATACTGCTTCTGGTCCTCAAGAGTTTCATTAGTCCTTCTGGCTTCTTCTAGCTGACTATTTAGCATCATGATCATCTTCGCGACTTCTTTGGTGTTAGATTTCTATGATTCTTCCATCTTATTTAGTTCTACCTGGAGTGACTTGTTTTATTTTCTTTCAATCCTTAGATATTCAATTGCACTGATCAATTGTTCTCTGTAATCAACTTCTGCCTCTTCATACTCTTCCTCTTCTGAATTTTTCTGACATGATGAGCATCTTTCTTATTGTTCTGTACATGCATCTTCTTTGGTATTCTCTGACTATGTGATGGGAGAAAACTAATATCATGTATCTTATCCCAAATTTATTTAGCCTATGAGCACTTTCCAACCTTTTATTTTACCGAATCAGGTAATCCTTACCAGATGAAATCTGTTTCTATTTTGTTATTCTTCTTCAATTCCTTCTTGGCTACAATATTTGCTTTATTTTTAGCATTGTATCATATCACAACTGAATTCCAAATATCATATCCTTGTGCCTTTAAAAAGGTTATTTTCCTTATGCTCCACATCTCATACTCTCGACCATTATGACCATTAAATAGTGGTACTCCATTCTCAATATATTCCATGATCTCCTTCCAGTGGTTAAATTATCTCTTGAAGGAACCCGCTCGGATTCCAATTGTTGGATTACTGAGAGGGAGGGTGAATCAATAATGAGCAATGTATACCACTTATTAATCCTTTTAACCACAATGCATATTATTTTAACTTAATCAACAATTTCATCATTTCATCATCAATATATTATTTTATCATAAACATTAACATCCATTAGTGCATAATGAACAATAATAGACACATCCACATAATACACAGTACACCAATATTTTTACATGGAAACCCAATGTAGGAGAAAACCATGAAATGTTTTTATTATATATCAAATAATTACATTCAATGAAGAACCAACTTCCAATTCTCTACCTCCAACCAGAAGGAGGCCCCAACCCCCTAGTATCTTAGTCTTTGGCCTAAAGGAAGCTCCAAATCCCTAATTCTCTTGCTCCAACCAGAAGGAGGCTCCAACCCCATGATTTCTCCGGATCCAACAAAAAGGTGGATACAACCACCTAGTTCTCAGGGTCCAACCTGAAGGAAGCTCTAACTCCCTGATTCTTCAGCTCCAACCAGAAGGAGGATACAACCCCCTTTCATTTTTCCTGTCCTTTCGCCCTGAAATATAAATTCCAAATGTAGACAACATGTCACTATCACTTAATCAACCTTTCACAACCTTTCACAACTTGTACCAATAACCTGTATCAACCTATACAAATAACTTGTCACCTCAATCTCATCAACCAAATCAGATCTACTCACTAACATCAATCACCAAGACAACTCTGAACCATATGCACAATATCACCAAGATTTGTATCAATCAAGACTACTCCCAAACATCAAAAAAGTGTACCACAATCAAGATGTGTTTCAAAAAATATACCAAGTCATATATGTCACATCATCCATAAACCATGTGCCAACTATACTACACAAATGTCTCCAACGAGATTACCAACAAGTGCCTCTAACAATGTACCAATCATGTATCAATAACAAATCAAACTATACCTAATCAGGATACACCAACATCACCATATCATACACCTCATGCATGTTCCAACTCATCAACTATATGTTCCAACATGTATCTCAACCATATACAAAAGAAATGTGTCTCAACAATATACCATATCACTCATCATATGTCTCAATCATGACATACACCATAACATAATCAACATGTGACCTTAAAAACATGCATATAAACATACCTATAACTTTATAATAGACCTAGTGTATGTCATCACAAACCTGTAGACCTTCCTCAACTTCAACAACAAGAGAATAGCATCTTCAACAAACTTTATCTTAGTCTCACGAGACTAGTTTTTTTATTAGTCAAAAACCCTAAATTTCAACAAGAATAACTCCATACCTGTAATGAAAAAATGTTTGAAAATGGTACACAATATTACTCAATTCCTTGTCTGCAATTCCTTCAATTTTTACTTCTTGGAACATCCCTGAAATGGAGTTATAAAAAAAATCAAGACCTTGCTGAATTCTGGCTTATTCTAGAGAGAGACATTGTAAAGCATGCCACGTGCAGAATATTTGATATCTAGATCTCAAACTTGTATAAAAGATACTACGACCTATAATATATCCAATTCATTTTCTATCACTTAATTTGGATCTTCTATGAAGACGTTATGATTGTTTTACCTATAACACTCGTTTAAAACTAGTTTAAGGACTAGTCAAAATCCCTATATTCCACAGAGTGTATCTCCCAAAATACAATGACTG
Organism: Picea sitchensis; assembly: GCA_010110895.2. Lineage (NCBI taxonomy): Eukaryota > Viridiplantae > Streptophyta > Pinopsida > Pinales > Pinaceae > Picea > Picea sitchensis. The sequence goes on along the minus strand of SNQJ01S0004065.1, from coordinate 147,152 downwards.
ATAAGTTGAAATATCTACCACAATTACCTTGATATGTCTTCTCAACAGCCTCCAATTTTCACTATCTAAATCATTCTATAAATACAATTATGGAGAAAATGGTGAGATTACTTGTAAATAACATACCTTAGAACACATCATTAAAAGACTTCATCCTCCCTTCGATTTTTGTCCTTCTTTACTTCACCTTCCCTATGAAATTCTCCTCATATCTCCTTTTTCACCTCATTCACTTATATATATTCAATATGCTCAATAGGTTCTAATAGGAGTCTCTTTCTCTCTTACTTGTACTCTCCAAGTGCCTTCCTTTAGGGGTTATCTTCTCACTGTTTTACCCAACTCCCATATTTTAGGGCTAATCCACTTTCAACCACTTTACCCACTTGCAACTACTTTACCCATAATTAGTAAACTCACCACTTCTTGTTTCAACTAATTTATTTTTAATTATTTTCTTACTTCAACAACTTGACCCATAATTAACTCCTAGCTGCAACCACTTTGACTACTCAATCTTCTTGTTACAACTGCTTTACCCATAATTAATTTCTTGTTGCAACCACTTTGACTGGAAATTTTTTTGTTACAACTACTTTACCCAAAATTAATTTCTTGTTATAACCACTTTGACTAGCAAAATTCTTGATGACTTTCTAGGAGCTTCTAGAATAATTGGCTTCTTGTTGACCTTCTAGGGGCTTCTAGAATATTCTTGAGGGTCATCCAACTTCACAAAGACATAAATCCTTAACCATGAGGAGTTATGTGACATACCACACATCATTGGAAACAACATGGCATGTACTATCCATCCAAAATAATCTCACCTGCGAAAAAACAGATCTTCATATCTTAAATCCTAAAACAAACTCACGTTCAATAATCATACCTTTGGGATACCAGACTTCTCCAAGGTTTGACATCAATATATAAGGGTTGAAATAAATAACCATTATCACTCTCCAAGGGTTGATATCAATGACAACCAACTATCCAAACCAATTTTCCATCAATCTAAATCAATTTCCCAACAATCTCCCCCTTTGACATTGATGGAAACACTTAGTCATGGCAATACTCATGCTCATGCTCCCTTTGATCATCGTTTCTCATCAATGTATATATCTCTCCCCTTTTGAAATCAATGGAATTGTATATCCCTTTGGGTCTGCTCCCCCTAAATTAACTCTCCTTGGGGTTGCTCCCCCGTTCTGCACTGTCCTTTGGGCTGCCCCCCCCAGTCTAAGTTCCTTTGATCTTTCTTTTTGTTTCTATGCCTCTGATTTCTCTCTCTCCTTGCATCTCATTAATCTCTCCCCCTTTGAAAAATGGTATCACACTGATGCAATGATGATGTAATGGATGCCAATGCTCCCTCTCTGATCATCTCTATCATCTCTTCTCATGGAATCATACATATGTTCTTATCTCTCTATGAAAACTTATGTGAATGATCTTTCTACATGTCTTCCTTCTTTTGTTTTTGTCCCTTTGAATTCTCTGCAATTTTGTGTAGAACAATTTTAGGTATTCATGTACCTTCTTCCTTTGTGATTTTTTGTCCATTGGTGCTTCCTTGTATAATCAACTAACATATATATAAATCATTCAAGAATAAGCATTTAAATATTCAAGTACCATTATCATCCATCGTGAGAATATTCCTTTATCTTTGAACCACTCTCTGAACCAATATATGAATCCATGCTCTCATCCACTTTGATATATTTGTCCAAATCTACTAATACATGTTTGTCCATAGTGTCCATGACTCTGCTACTTAACTATTCACAATGTTGTCCAATTTGTCACTGTATTTTCATGAATCCTTCACTGCTTCATTTGATCATCAAATGTCAATTGTGTCCATTGGTATTCTCTATCTATAAATTAAACTATGCATATCTGGAACAACCTCTGATGTAATTTTCCAATTGATCAATCTGTCATATTGTACTTCTGCTAACTAACCGCTCTAATTCTATCTACTAGAACTTTGTAAGTTGCTTGAAGGATGGTTCTATGATCTGTCTCAACTACTGCATAGATTGCCCCTATCTCATATTCATACTACTTGGGAGTCTCCAATCCATATGGCTCAGAAGAATACCTTCTCTGATGCAGAGTCATATTCCTCTTAGTATGTAGAAGCATCATCTCTCTGAAATTTGACTTCTCCCTTTATTCCCATGGATTGATCTTTCTCTATAATTCCTAAAAGTACAATATCGTGAACATGTTCTTTATTCACTTGTCCTTCTTTTCTTTCCTTTCTTCTCCAAACCTTTATGTGTCTAACATCTTCCTTTTTATTTGTATATTTTTCTTGATCTTGTATTGTTTCCAATATTGTGATCTTTGGGACATGGTATGTGTTCACCTGTTCTTCTTGTTTTGTTTTCCATACTTTCTTATATATGATATTAGTGTTTTCTTTTATGGAATTATGATCATGCTTCTAATTTCATGAGATATGTGTCCATAGTTATGACATTTGTAACATTCAATGTTATGTGGGGCCACTTAAGCATTTATTGCTTGAACATTTCTTTCATAAACCCTGCAATCTACAACCTTACGTCCAAAGTTAGTACAATAAATTTAATGACCATAAAATAAATTTGTGTACATCAGAGTGAATGATATTCTTTGTGGTGTAGTCCTTCTGAATTCCAGATTTGGCTGATCATGATCATGATTGAGGCTTATTTATGTCTTGAACATGAAGGATGTTCTTCTATAGTCCCGTTCTTGAGTCTTTTGCACTTCTGGAATGTTTTTCTTGAAGCTCTTGCATTATTCCTTCTTCATTGAAACCTTAATGACTTCTGCAAAAGTCTTTTCATTCTCTTCATTCTTTCTTTCTGGCAAACTAGAGGGCTTCTCTTCAACATTCTTGCTAAGCTTGAAAACTTTTACTCTCAACATAACAACTTCTTCTTCAAGATTCTCCACCTCTTCTTCTTTATCCATCATATGTTTCCTCATGACTTCTTCTATTCACTTTGCTTCTTCAAGTTGGATCTTCATTGTGATTATCTCATCTTCAAGTTTTCTTTCTTTTTGATTGAACTCTGCTTCAATCTTATTTAAATCATTAGTTCTTTCCTTGAGAGGATCTGTCAATATCTTCTCTCTCTCTTCTCCTTCTTCCTTATTTGTTGTTAGTTTGGCTTCCAAATATTGCTTCTCATCCTCAAGGGTTTCTTCAGTCCTTCTTCCTTATTCTAGCTAACATTTTAGCATCATGATCATCTGCTCGACTTTTTTGGTGTTGGAGTTCTCTGATTCTTCCATCTTCTTTAGTTATTCCTAGGAGTAACTTGTTTTATTTTCTTTCACTCCTTATATATTCAATTGCATTGATCAATCATTATATGTGATAAACTTTTTCATGTTCATACTCTTCCTCTTTCGAATTTGTCTGACATGATGAACATCTTTCTTCTTGTTCTATACCTGCATCTTCTTTGGTATTCTTCAACTCTATGATGGGAGAAAAATATATATCATGTAGCTTATCCAAAATTTATTTATCTTATGAACACTTTCCAACCATTTATTTTACCATATCAGGTAATCCTTCCTAAATGAAAGTTGTTTCTATTTTGTTATTCTTATTCAATTCCTTCTTGGATGTAGTCTTTTATTTCTTTGTAGCATTGTATCCTGTCACAAATGAATACCAAATATCATATCCCTATTCTTTTAAAAAGGTTATTTTCCTTATTCTCCACATCTCATACTCTAGACCATTCTGACCATTAAAAAATTGTTCTCCATTCTCAATATATTCCATGATCTCTTTCTAGTGGTTAAACTATCTCCTGAAGGAAATTGCTCTAATACAAATTGTTGGATTACTGAGAGGGGGGGGTGAATCAGTAATGAGAAATTTATACCACTTATTAATCCTTTAAACCACAATGTGTATTCTTTAACTTATTCAATAATTTTCATCAGTTCATCATCAATATATTATTTCATCATAAACATTAACATCCATCAGTGAATAATGAATAATAATAGACACATCCACACAATACACAGTACACTGGTATTTTACGTGCAAACCCAATGTGGGATAAAAACACAAAATGCTTTTCTTATATGTCAAATAATTACATTTAATGAAGCACCGACTTCTAATTCTATGGATCCAACCCCCTAGTTTCTCAGGATGAAACTTGAAGGGAGATCTAACTCCCTAATTCTTTGGCTCCAACGAGAAGGAGGCACCAACCACTTGAGTTCTCCGACTCTAACCCAAAGGTGGATAAAACCACCTAGTTCTCAAGTTCCAACCTGAAGGATGCTCAAACTCCCTGATTCTTTAGCTCCAACCCCCTTTTCTTTCCTCGTCCTCCTGCCCTAAAACACAAATTCCAAATGTAGACAACCTGTCACTTTCCCTAAATCAACCACTACCATTGTCACTCTATCACTCTAAACCTATACCAAAAATCTATCATAACCTGTACCAACAACCTATCACAACATGTGCCAACAACCTATATCAACCTATACAAATAACCTGACACTTCAATCTCATCAACCAAAACATATCTACTCACCAAGATCAATCACCAAGACAACTCTCAACCATATGCACAATATCACCAAGATGTGCATCAACCAATACTACTCACAAACATCAACAATATGTACCACAATCAATATGTGCTTCTAAAAGTATACCAAGTCATATATGTCACATCATCCATAAATCATGTGCCAACAATACTACACAAATATCTCCAACGTGATTACCAACAAGTGCCTCTAACAAGTACCAAGCATGTACCAATCATGTATCAACAATAAATCAAACTATGCCTAATCAGGATACACCAACATCACCATACCATACACCTCATGCATGTGCCAACTCATCAACTATATGTTCCAACATGTATCTCAACCATATACCAAAGAAATGTGTCTCAACAATATACCATATCACTCATGATATGTCTCAATCATGCCATACACCTTACCATCATCAACATGGCATTCAATACATGCATATAAACATGCATGTAACTTTGTAAAAGGCCTAGTGTATGTGATCACAGACCTATATACCTTCCTCAACTTCAACAACAAGAGAATAACATTTTCAACAAAATTTACCTTAGTTTGGAGGGACTAGTTTTTGGATTAGTCAACAACCCTAAATTTCAACAAGCATAACTCCATACCTTTAATGAAAAAAGTTCTGAAAATTGTACACAATATTATTCAATGTATTTTATGCAATTCCACCAAGTTTCACTACTTGGAATATCTCATAAATGGTGTTATAGAAAAAATGGCAGACCTTTCTGAATTCTGTCTTATTCTAGAGATCAAACTTGTAGATCATGCCATGCGTGGAATATTTGATATTTTGATATGAAACTTGTACAAAAAATTCTATGGCATGTACTCTCTCTAATGCGTTTTGTATCATTGAATGTGGATCTTCTATGAAGACATTATGAATGTTTTACTCGGAACACCTATTTAAAACTACTTTGAGGACTAGTCAAAATCCCTATCTTCCACATAGTGTATCTCCCAAAATACAATGACCCAGAAGATGAATTTTATACCAAAGGTATTGTTACCACTTTGTAATTTGCCCAAGGCTGTAAGGCAGTCACAGAGGCAACATCAAAACCACTTCGAGTCTTGGATCTAGCCCTCCAAGACTCAGAGAGGGATCTCTCTGTCTGATATAGCTCTATTTTAATAGATATTAGGCTAGCTATGAAAGTATGGGGTTGGGGTTTTTTTAAATATTTAGATGAGGATGTGGTTGACAAGTTTCTCAGATCACCATTGGGCTA
>SNQJ01S0004065.1:102971-120106 GCA_010110895.2 Picea sitchensis | reverse complement strand
AACCACTTTGACTACTTTGACCTTTTGGGGCTTCTAGATGACATATGAGGGTCCTCCAACTTCGTAAGGCCATAACTCTCAAACCGTGAGGAGTTATGTGACGTTCCACATACCACCAGAAATAGAATGACATGTACTATCCATATAGAATAGTATTACTGGAAAATATATCAAAACTCATACCATTATCCATCAAAAAAACTTGGGTCCATTACCCAAACCTGGGTTCTCCAACTTCTCATGGCCATAACTCTCTAACTTGAGGAGTTATGTGACGTTCCACATACCAACAGAAATGGAATGACAAGCACTATCCATATAGGATAGTTTCACTAAAAAATTCATTGGTATTCATCTCATTATTCCTCAAATAAGCATGGGTTCTCTAACCATGCTTCTAGGATAACTCAATCTACAAAGGATCTTCCCGTGAGGGATTTCACCATAAGGGGACCACTTTGGAGTTCATCCATTTCTACTTATTATCAACCATGACAAGACAATAACGAGTCATATTTACATCAAACAATCTTGGGTCCATTACCCAACCTTTGTGCTACGCGGCTTTCTTCAAGGGTTCTCATCAATGACAACCAACCTTAATCAACAGTCAAGGCTTTCTAATCTTGTAATCATTGCCAGAAAGTTGGAACGGCTTGGTCATGGCTGTAAGTAACTCTGTCTCTAGTTCAAACAATTTAAAAATTGATGATGATGTTGGTGTTATCCTTAGAGAGGAAATGTGATGGAAAAGAAAAGGTGAGACATCAGGTAATGCGTTAAACATGGATAACAGGGGAAGAAAAAAGATAGAGGAAAGGGCTCAAGGAACCGTGGAAATTTTAGGAATGGAATATCCAAATACAGACTGGGAAATATAGAGTGTTGGAATTGTGGGAAGAAATGACATCTGAATAAAGACTGTGGACATCCAAAGAAACAAGGAGATGAACAATAGGAGAAAAATCAGGAAACAAATGTAATAGGTGATGTGTTACAAGATGCTTTGATTCTTTTTGTAGATAATATTTCTAAGTCTTGGATAGTAGATTCATGGGCTTCATTTCATGCCACACCCCATAGGAAAAAATTTCTAGATTATGTTCAAGGTGATTTTGGACAGGTTAATTTGGGTGATGATGCACCATGCAAAATTGTTGGAATGGGAAAGGTAAAAATAAAGAAAAGGGATGGAAACCAGTGGTTTTTGAAAGAGGTAAGACGTGTTCCAGATCTAAGGAAAAATATAACTTCAACAGGGAAGTTGGAAAGTGAAGGTTGTATATCCATATTTACATATTAGGTGTGGGAGGTCACCAAAGGATCATTGGTGATAGCAAAAGGAGAGAAGGTAGATACATTGTATTTATGTATTGGTAATACTGACTCTTATATATCTTTAGCTTATATAGGAGTGGATACAACACTTTGGAATCACAGGCTTGGACACATGAGTGAGAAGGGGATGCAAATACTTCACAAAAGAAATTTGTTGCCATATCTTAAAAAAAAAAAATTTGAATTTTTGTGAGCATTGTGTTTATGGAAAAAAAATAGAGTCAGATTTCTCAAAGTCATAAAATAAAAGAAGAGTGAAAGGTTAGAGCTTGTGCATGCAAATGTATGGGGACCAACTCATGTATAATCTCTTGGTGTTTCTCATTATTATGTTACTTTAATTGATCATACAAATAGAAAAACTTGGGTTTATTGCATTCGACAAAAATATGGTATTTTTGATACTTTTAAGAAATGGAAAGATTTGGTTGAGAATGAGATAGGAAAAAGGTTGAAGTGTCTCATATCAGAAAATGGAGGTGAATATTGCAAAAATGAGTTTGATTATTACTGTTCATACCATGGGATTCGTAGAGAGAAGACAGTTCTGGGAACACCACAAGAAAATGGTGTGTCAGAAAGGATGAATAGGACAATCATGGAGCATGCAAGGAGTATGAGATTTCATGTTGGTTTTCCCTTACAGTTATGGGAAAATTTTGTAGATATTGTTGTTTACTTAATAACCAAAGGACCTTCAAGCTCTTTGTATGGTGGAATTCCAGAGTAGGATTGGACAGGTAAAAATTTAAACTATTCTTTTTTGAATACTTTCGTTTGTGAAGCATTTGTCCATATTGATAAAGAAAATAGAACAAATCTTGAGGAAAAATCCAAGAAGTGTACCTTTATTGGATACTGTGTTAATGATTTTGGTTATCACTTATGGGATTATCAAAATCACAAAATCATTATGAGTAGAGATGTCATATTCAATGAGAAGGTCATCTACAAAGATCGGTTGCAGGGAAAGAAACGGGAAAAGTAAAATTTAGAATACATAGTGCTTGATGAGATCATTGAAAAAGAAATTCCAAAGGTACAAGAAAATAAAAATGTACGAAAAACAGGAGAAACAGGTACCTCAAACTCATGCAAGTGTTTTTAGAATATCTACCAGGTTAAGTAGACCCCCTGAACGATACTCTCCTTCATTGTATTATTTATTGTTGATTGATTATGGTAAACCACAATGTTATGAAGAGGCAATGCAGGTAGACACTAAAAAGAAGTGGGAGAAAGGCATGAAAGAGGAAATGGATTCCCTGGTAAATAACCATACCTAGTATTTGGTTCAGTTTCCTGCAAGAAAACAAGCAATGGAGAATAAATGGGTTTATAAGTTGAAGGAAGAATATGGAGGAAAAAAACGGTACAAGGCTAGACTTGTTGTAAAGGGGTTTGCACAAAATAAAGGTATATATTTTGATGAAATATTTTCTCTTGTTGTTAAAATGACTTCAATTAGGACTATTTTAAGTCTTGTGGAAGTAGAAGATTTACATCTTGAACAGTTAGATGTCAAAACAACTTTTCTCCATGAGGATTTGGAGGAAGATATTTATATGAAACAACCATAGGGGTATGAGGTCAAAGGGAAGGAAAAATTGGTATGCAGGTTGAAGAAGAGATTTTATGGCCTAAAGAAAGCTCCAAGGCAGTGGTATTTGAATTTTGATAGGTTTATGAAAGAACAAGGTTATAGTAGATTTCATTATGATCACTATGTTTATTTTAAAAGGCTAGAAAATGGAAGCTACATTATCTTCCTATTGTATGTAGATGATATTCTTGTTGTAGGGTCTAATATGAAGGATATAAATTTTCTCAAGAAGAAATTAGTTAATTCATTTGCGATGAAGTATTTGGGTGATGCAAAGAAAATCCTTGGTATGAGAATAACAAGAGATAGGAAAAATTGCAATTTGACATTGTCTCAAGGTGAGTACATAGAGAAGGTGTTGGAGAGGTTTAGAATGCAGAATGAAAAACCAGTTAGTACACCTTTGTCCATCCATTTCAAACTAACCAAAGAAATGTGTCCCACGACACAAGAGGAGATAGAATACATGTCCAGGGTCCCTTATTCATCAGCAGTTGGCAGCTTGATGTATGCGATGGTTTGCACAAAACCAAATATTGCACATGCAATGGGAGTTGTGAGTAGGTATATGAACAATCCAGGTAAAGAACACTGGGAGGAAGTAAATTGTATTCTTAGTTATTTGAAAGGTACTGTTACTCATGCATTATGTTTTGGAGGTTGAGACACTATTCTATAGTGAAATGTTGATTCAAATATGGCAGGTGATAACGTTAGCAAGAGGAGAACCACGGGGTATATTTTTACTATAGGTGTAACAATAGTAAGTTGGATTTCAAAACTGCAAAAGGTTGTTGCACTTTCAACAACATAGGTAGAGTATGTTGTTTCTATAGAGGCTAGTAAAGAGATGATTTGGTTACAGAGGTCTATGGAGGAAATGGGAAATAAGCAAGAAAATAGCAGGTTGTACTGTGACAATGAGAGTTCCATTCATATTGCAAATAACTCAGCCTTGCATTCGAAGACTAAGAATATACAACTCAAGTACAATTTCATACGATCCATGTTGGAAGATGGACATTTGAAGTTGGAAAAGACACACACTAGCGAGAATCCTGCAAACATGTTAAAAAAGGGAGTAATTAGGGAGAAACTGAGTTCTTTCTCAGTTTCAGTTGGCCTTCAAGAATGAAGGTGAAGATGAGAAATTTTGTAGGTCCAAGGTGGAGTATAGTCCAGCAGGTACAACAATAGTGGAGTTGTTTTTATTATTCTACAAGTGGGAGATTGTTGGTCGTGGAGCCTTCTTATCTTCTTGTTTCATAGGCATTTGTTTTCAGCCATGTGTTATACCCCATGAAGATTGTACACCCCTCCATGCGGGGTCTAGGGGGCTCATCCCCCCGGCTTGGGAGTTTTGGGGTGAAGCCCCCAAAGTAAATGTTGTCTTGTAAATGTATATTGTAATTTCATAGTAAATCTAGACCATTCATTATAAGGTCGCAGATTTGATAGTAGAAGTTATGTTAGGGTTTTTTTCCCTAGAAGGAAACTCTCTTTTATGAGGGAAATGTATTGAGGCTATGTATCATTTCGAATATTGTATTCTGAGAGAGGACACTGTGAGATAAAGAAGAGGAAGTTACAGTGGGTGTGTTGTAGGTTGTATCCCTTCATTTGTTGGATAATAATAAAGGAAAGACCTGGAAATTTCTACAGTGGACATAGCTCACACTGGGTGAACCATGTATATATGTGTCTCTATTTTATTGTGTATCTTTTTTGTTTTATTTTTGTATTTGTCTTATTTTATTGCTCTGCGATCCTATTTTTCTAACATTGAGATTGGTCCATGCAGAAACTAAAGAGTCTTCATAGGCTCGACGTATGTATGGAAAATTATATCATGAAAACTGAGAGTAATAATGGTATCATTTTACATGGATGGCGTTCTCTGACATGATTTAAGGAAACATGGTGCTCTTTTGAAGTCATTTTCATATTTCTAGGAATCCAAGTGGACTACCATGTCGAATCCAAGTGGTGATGAATGAAAGGTCCCACAATCGATGAGTTGGATGGTGTTTCCTTTTCTGAGTTTTACCATGCGACACCCTTTATTATTTGACACGTAGCTACCTGAAACCATTGTCGCGCCCCAAGGCTGCATTAACTTCTGTATGATTTTCTGATGTGATATATGCTATTTACTATTGATCAAGCTCTCTTGTGACCATTGGATGATCGGTCCCACGCTCCTTCCCATGCTTTATTATTATGCCTTATTTATATAACTTGGTTCCATTTGGTGAGAGGATTAATCTTATTTTGGGTGATATAAGCGCATTTCATGCTCTTGATAAGCACTTGACTATTCAAAATGAGTCTCGGGCCCTTAGGGCTTGATTGTTCATTGTACATTTCCTAGTGGCCGACCATATGCTCTGCCTCTTTGGTGTTTGAACTCTGTCAGCTCTCTCTTTTGACTTACTTTTCTTTAATTATAAGCTCTTAATCTCGATCGTGGTGCACACTAATGACTGGAACAAAACCAATACTAACACCAACTATAGATCCCGAGTTTCATAGATTGTTGCTTTACAAGAAGGTTGATTTGAGAAAAAATAATTTCCTTTAAAACATTGCATTATCATGTTAACTCTTTGTGTAAATAGATATCAAACTCACATGAATATGTAGTGTCTAGATATCAAACTAAGAAATAAAAAAAACAATGAATAAATAAGTTGGGGGTGACTAGATTTTGAAAGATTGGATGTTTCTTGGTGCAGACCCCCTGCCCTCAGGCCGAGATCCGCGCAGGATTTTTGCTAAAACCACACCAAGGGTTAATCAAACCCTTTGTTTAAGCCAAAAAGGACTTCGGGTTTCGAGAGTTGGAGAGTCCCGATGTATTTCCATAGCTCTTGGCAAATTTCGAAATGTGAATTGTCAATGAAGGTTGACTACGCCAACGCAACGATCACATGCCACCTATTACCCACTAGTTTCAGCTTTCGGGACTTCGAGCGAATAGCCTACAGTCATTCCTCTTCCCTTATGATTCCCCGAACTTCAAAATTTCGCCTTTGCAAGATCGATGGTCGTGATCCTTCCTCGATCTAACGGCTTTGATCTTTTTGGGATTCTGCGAACCAGGAGTTTGAAACTCTTGACTCCAAAATCACTTGTCGCGCCAATCCCCAAATTCTGAAATAGACCTAACACTCTGATTCTTTCAGGATTCCGTGAACCGGGAGTTTGAAACTCTCGACCCCAAATCACTTGTTGCACCAATTCCCGAATTCTGAAATATACAACCTTTTTGGGATTCCGCGTACCGGGAGTTTGAAACTCTCAACCCCAAATCACTATCTCATGTACTTCCCAGACCCTGAAATGCCGAAATCATGAAATGGCTCAACGACGATTATCCCCAGAACAAATCTCGATCCATGTAATTTCTTCCTCTGTGACCATGAACCTACTCCAAAGACACTTCGTGTTTCACGACTTCAGGGTTTTCAATGCAAAGTGTCCCATCTCCTTGTCATCGGAATTTCTGAAATGTCGAAATGCTAAAATTCCACTTCAAAGGGGAATTAACGGCTCCTGTTTCTTCTCATACAAAGGTCGTTATTCCTCCTGAGCTTCTGAATGTTAAAAGACACTCAGCCTTAACCTTTTCACAGATCTGGTAGATCCAAAAGTCCACAGGATTTTCGACGCTTCTTCCACAAAGAAATTTCACCGTTCATTCACTCTTCTTCAAGGATCTCTTGGAAAAAATGACTTAGCGTCCTTCCACCTGAACTTGAATTCTACGAGATGATTTCAATCTCCACCTCCCTTTGAAAACTTCAAAGGTGCTATCCCTCCTGAGCTCTCACTTGCAAACTCAAGCCTCCAAAAGGAATCCTGCTCGCACTCCTTGCGTAACTTTCAAATAACCTCTGGTTATTTGAGTCTTCCACCCTGTGCACTCTTTGCAACAGTAGTCCTTCAACCTTCACCTTAGTTGGTAAGTTCCAAGGCTTCAAACAACCTTCTCACACATTTCACGGCTCTATGCCTCACCTTCACTTCTGCTGGTAATGAGAACAATGATATCTCTCCTAAGATTTCTGAGATAAAACGCAGTTCCTCGTCAACGCACACCTTGCGGAGGTTCACTACACTCTTTGCAGGAATTCTCAGGAAGAGAAACAATTGAAACTCATTCTTCTCCTCTCTAAGACTTCATACACTCAACATGAAATCATACACCCAACACATCATTGAAACAAATGCATAACAGAGAAAATAAAATAATTGTAAACATACCATTTAACAAATGTAAACAGTAAGCATCATAACACCATGAAAATTGAGTCAAAGATTTATATATTAACTCAAGTGCTCCTGTACATGGGTTCTTCTCTACAGTTCTCTGCTACATCTCTATATCTTATGAAATCTCTAAAATCATAATGTTCATGTTACAATGATACAAGGGTGAGGGTGTCTATATCGGTTTTCCCTCCTACGCTTCTAAACTGTCTAATCTATTAAATCAAATCTACCTACTTTCATTAAATAGACTTAAATGCCTATTACATCTGGCAAATGAGAATAATTTCTCCAAATCTGTTCATATCTCCAAGACATAAATGTAAGTACGCTTCTCCTAGCTATTACATTAATGCTTCAGATTTCAAAATTCAAAACGTTTTCATAAAAACATGTCCTTTTTGCATCTGTGCGTTCAGTTGTTCCTTTGACTAGGCATGTGCTTTGGCTTTCTACGATGCTCCTACATCATACTCCCTCGCTTGAAAATTTTCATGAACTTCTATTCATGAGCTCTTGCATGGTCTGCACATGCTTATGAATTGCTACTTCATCTTCCCAACTGGCATCTTCAACTGAATGTCCTTTCCACTTGACCAAGTATTCAAAATACTCTTTCCTCCTGGTCTTTTTGCTAATCCTCTTGTCAATTATGCCTTCCATCTATGGATTTTCAGCTACAAGCATTTGTTTTGTCCATTGGACTTCTTCTTTCTCATCCTCTACTCTAGATCCTTCAACTCTGTAAGGGTACAAATCCACAACATTGAATATCGGTGAGATTCTGACCCCATCGGGTAATTCAATCTCATATGTGTTTTCCCCAAATTTCCTTATGACCTTGCACGGTCCAATCTTTTTCATCTTCAGATTATTATACGTTCCCCTTGGGAACCTCTCCTTCCTCAGATGCACAAGAATCAGATCACCAACTTCAAATTGAAGTTCTCGCCTATGTTGATCTGCTCTCCGCTTGTATTCTTGACTTGAACTCTACAATTTCTCCTTAACTCGGCTGTGAAGCTCCTTCATTCCTTCTGCAAAGTCCTCGGCTGTGAAGCTCCTTCATTTTGTTCTGAATCTTTCAATTCAGAAACTCCTCTTGGTTGCATTCCATATACAATCTGGAATGGACTCTGCACTGTGCTTCTATTGAGTTAATCATTGTAAGTGAATTCTGCATGTGGCAGAATGTGATCCCATTGACTATGGTGTTCAGTCACTAATCTCCTTAGCAAATATCCCAAGCTCTTGTTCACGACCTCTGTCTGTCCATCCATATGAGGATGATATGTTGACCTAAAAGACAAACTTGTCCCCAACTTCTTCCATAAGGTCCTCTAGAAATGTCCCATGAACTTGGTATCTCGATCAGAAATGATACTCTTTGGCAAGCCGTGAAGTTTGATGACTTCCTTGAAAAATAGGTTCACAATATGAGTTGCGTCGCTGGTTTTCTAGCATGGTATGAAATGTGCCATTTTTGAAAATATGTCAACTACCACAAAGATTGAATCATATCCTCTATGTGTCCTTGGCAGTCCCAATATAAAATCCATGCTCACTGCGTCCCACGACCTTTTAGGTATGGGTAATGGTTGGTATAACCCTGTGTTCTGTTTTTTTCCTTTCGTGTGATGACAAATTTTTCACCTGTCCACAAATTTCTTGACATTTTTCCTCATCCCTAGCCAAAAATATGAGTCATTCAACTTTGAGAACGTCTTGTCATGACTAAAATGTCCAGCCAATCCTCCATTGTGTTTTTCCTTCAGCAAATTCTCCCTCATGGAGAATTTTGGAATACATATCGGATTTCTCCTGAACAATAATCCATCATGGATCATGTATTCAGTCCATTGGCTTCTATCCCTGATAATTGGATTCTCAGATGCCTCATATGCCTCCTTGAAATCTGGATCATCCCTATACATTTCTTTAAGGTTATCAAAACCCAAAGTCTTGACTCTGAATTCTTGCATAAGCAAACATTTCCTACTCAAAGCATCAACAACTTTGTTAGTAGTTCCAAAAATATGCTTAATCACAAAAGTAAAATTCTGCATGAATTCAACCCATTTAGCATGTTTTTGGTTCAACCTCTCCTATCGAGTCACGAATTGTAAAGCGTGATTATCGTTGTACAAAACAAACTCCTTGGGAACCAAATAGTGTCTCCATTTCTTCAGTGCTTGTATGACTACATAGAATTCTTTGTCATATGTGGAGTACTTAATCTCTCCTTCATTCAGTTTTTCACTGAAATATGTGATCGGCCTGTCATCTTGGCTCAAGACCTCTCCAATTGCAAATCCACTCGTGTCACACCTGACCTGGAATGTCTTGCTAAAATACGGAAAAACCAAAATTGGTTGCTCAGTGATCTTCTTCCTCAGCAGATTGAAACTCTTCTCTGCTTCCTCTATCCATTGAAAAGATTTATGTCTTTTCTTCACCGTATCCATCATCAGTACGCTAATTCCACTGAATTTTCGAATAAATTTCCTGTAGAATCTAGTCAAACCATGGAAGCTTTGAACTTCAAACACGTTCTTCGGTGATGGCCAATTCTTAATCGCCTTTATCTTTTCCGAATTCATTTTCAGTTCATTTGCAGAGATAACAAAACCCAAATAAATGAGTTTTGTACTCATAAATGACGATTTATTCATATTAATCAGCAATTTCTCTTGTTGTAATCTCCTCATTACTGCAGTTAAGTGATTTAAGTGCTCTGCTTCAGTTTTGCTGAAATTAATATATCATCAAGATATACAATGATGAATTTCCCTATGAAATCCTTCAGGACTTCATTCATCAACCTCATGAAAGTATTGGGTGCATTCGTTAAGCCAAATGGCATGACAAGCCATTCATACAGCCCCTCATTCATCTTGAATGTTGTCTTCCATTCATCACCTTCTCTCATTTGAATTTGATGATACCCACTTTTCAAATCAATCTTTGAAAAACACATTACTCCACTCAAGCAATCCATCAAGTCATCCATCCTTGGCAATGGAAATCTATATCTGATGGTAATCTTATTGATTTCCCTTGAGTCTGTACACATTCTCCAGCCTCCGTCTTTCTTTGGGCTGAGCATTATCGGAACAGCGCATGGACTCAAGCTTTCTCGAATCAATCCTTTCTCCATTAAGTCCTGGACCTGTCTCTTAACTTCTTCATTTTCCTGCGGCATCAACCTATATGTGGCTTTGTTCAGCAAACTTGATCCAGGTATAATATCGATATGATGGCTTATACTCATGATAGGTGGCAATGAACAAGGTAGTTCATCCACTACTATATCAGCAAACTCTCCCAACAACTCCTGGATTTCTTCTAGTAAATCATCTATTCTCATACTAGTCAAAACAATTTTAGGCTTCTTGACCACAATAAATTATGTGTCTTCCTTCTTCTTAACCTCATTAATAAGTTCCTTCCCACTCATGAGAAGTATAGTGTTGCTCATCTCTGTTTTCACTTCTTTATCCTTAATCAGCAGTAACATGTGCGTCCTACCATTTTTCTCCAGGGTATACGTGTTCTTTCTCCCATCATGAACTATGTTTCTGTCATATTGCCACGGTCTACCCATAAATAGATGACAAACATCCATAGGCATGACATCACATAATATTTCATCTTTATATCCTCCTATTTTAAATTCAACTAAACATTGTTTAGTGACATTTACCTGATGTCCTTTTTGTAGCCATGAAACTCTATGTGGGCTTGGATGTACAACAGTCTCCAGCTCCAACTTTTCTACCATCTCTGTAGATACAAGATTATTTGTGCTACCATTGTCCACTATGACCTTGCATACCCTATCTTTAGTTTTGCAAGAAGTCTGAAACAAACTGTTTCTTTGGGCTGGGTTCTCTACCTCCTTCTCCAGCTTCAAGATAACTTTCCTCATCATCAAAGATCTTCCACCCTCATCGTCTTCTACCTCAATATTCCATCCTTGAGCTTCGGCAATGTGAGTTTCACCACCATCTTTCTTCTTATCTTGATACTCATTGGATTTATGTCCAATTTTTCCACAGACGAAGCATTTCACTTCACCTCCTCTACCTCTTCCTCTTCCTCTAACTCAAGGAAAAGTATTTCTATCAACATACTGCCTTCCCTGTGATATTCCTCCTCTCTCAGGTTGAGGTTGAGGTTTCTTCCCCTCTTCTTTAGGTTTTTGAGTTCTGTCTTGGGCAATTGTTTTGCCTCTAGCTTGACTTCTACCTCGGCCTCTTTGACCTTGCTTCCGACTCAACTTCTCTTCAGCTTTCAGAGCTATTTGATAAGCATCTTCCACATTTCGAATGGTCATCATGCCCATCTCATCTTGAATGTCATATTGGAGACCATTCATGTACCTAGAAACATTTTCATCATCGATTTCCCAATGACTTTCTCTGATGTTTATCCTGTAGAATTCTTCAGTGTATTCTTTCATTGACATCAGCTTCTGTCTCAAATTCTGCATACTCCGAAACAGAGTGATTTGATAATCCCTGGGTATAAATTTGGCTTTCATTTTTGCAACCATTCTATCCCAGTTTTTTATTTTCTGCTTTCCCTTGCAGCATCTGTCAGCTTGCAGTTCATCCCACCACAATGTTTCATGCCCTTTAAGTCTAGTAACGGCATGTTTGACTTTCTTTTCTTCCTCAAAATCCTCATAGTCAAAGTATTTGTCTAGAGATATAATCCAGTCTAGAAGTTCTTCAACATCTAAGTTTCCCTCATACACTGGAACGTCCATTTTTTCTCTAGCACCTATCCTTGCAACAGACCTGAATAGGCATTCTTCTACAACATCTTTGACTGCAACTTCTTCTCCTTCGTTTCCAGCTTCATTTTGATTTTTAGCCTCGTTGATATCCCCAGCATCAACAGTGTGCCTCTGTGTTGTCTCCATAACATCAAGTCTGGCATGTAACTCACACATTTCTCTTTCCACTGTTGGATCAAGTAATTGCCTGTCTCTTCTTCTCGGTGGCATGGCTGAAAATTTTTCCTCTTTTCTCTCTGCTACAGAAAGAAAAGAATTTGTTCTAAGATCTGATACTACAACTGGTGCATATCAGACTAATCCTTTTCCTCGAGCTCCCTTTGCCTAAAATATATAGACAAAATCAGGCTCTGATACCACAACTAGTGCGTATCAGACTACTCCTTTTCCTCTAGCAACCTTTGCCTGAAATATACAGACAAAATCAGGCTCTGATACCACAACTGGTGCAGACCCCCTACCCTTGGGTCGAGGTCCACGCAGGATCTTCTCTAAAACCACACCAAGGGTTAATCAAACCCTTTGTTTAAGCCATAAAGGACTTCGGGTTTTAGGAGTTAGAGAGTCCCAATGTATTTCCACAGCTCTTGGCAAATGTGAAAATGTGAATTGTCAACGAAGGTTGACCGCGCCAACGCGATGAGCACATGCCACCTGTTACCCACTAGTTTCGACTTTTGAGACTTCGAGCGAATAACCTACAGTCATTCCTCTTCCCTTATGATTCCCTGAACTCTGAAATTTCTCCTTTGCGAGATCGGTGATCATGAGCCCTCCTCGATATAATGGCTCCGATCTTTTCGAGATTCCGCAAACCAGGAGTTTGAAACTCTTGACTCCAAAATCACTTGTCGCACCAATCCCCGAATTCCGAAATAGACCTAACACTTTGATTCTTTCGGGATTCTGTGAACCGGGAGTTTGAAACTCTTGACCCCAAATCACTTGTCGCACCAATTCCCAAATTTTGAAATATACAACCTTTTCAGGATTCCGTGTACCGGGAGTTTGAAACTCTTGACCCAAATCACTATCTCCTCTACTTCCCGGACCCTAAAATGTGGAAATATATCAACAACGATTAGCCCCAAACCAAATCTCAGTCCATGTAATTGCTTCCTCCATGACCATATCCCTACTCCAAAGACACGTCGTGTTTTGCGACTTTGGGGTTTTCAATGCAAAGTGCCCCGACTCCTTGTCATTGGAATTTCCGAAATGTCGAACCCCGAAATGTCGAAACTCCGAAATTCCACTTCAAAGGGGAATCAACGAATCCTGTTGCTTCTCATACAATGGTCATTATTACTCCTGAGCTTATGAACATTAAAAGACACCTCAGCCTTAACCTTTTCACAGATCTGTGAGATCCAACGGTCCACGGGATTTTCGGTGCTTCTTCCATGAAGAAATTTCATCATTCGTTCACTCTTCTTCAAGGATCTCTTGGCCAAAATGACTTGGCATCCTTCCACCTAAACTTGACTGGTGCGAGATGATTTCAATCTCCGCCTCCCTTTGAACACTTCAAAGGTGTTATCCCTCCTGATCTCTCACTTGCAAAATCAAGCCTCCAAAAGGAATCCTACTCGCACTCCTTGTGCAACTTTCAAATAACCTTTGGTTATTTGAGTCTTCGACCCTGTGCACTCTTTGCAACAGTAGTCCTTCAACCTTCACCTTAGTTGGTAATTTCCAAGGCTTCAACCATCCTGTGCACACCTTGCATGGCTCTGTGCCGCACCTGCACTTATGTTGGTTATGAGAACAACGATATCTCTCCTGAGCTTTCTGAGATAAAACTCAGTTCCTCGTCAACGCACACCTTGCGGACGTTCACTGCACTCTTTGCAGGAATTCTCAGGAAGAGAAACAATTGAAACTCATTCTTCTCCTCTCTCAGACTTCATACACTCAACATGAAATCATACACCCAACATAGCATTGAAACAAATGCATAACAGAGAAAATAAAACAATTGTAAACATACCATTTAACAAATGTAAATAGTAAGCATCATAACACCATGAAAATTCACTCAAAGCTTTATATATTAACTCAAGTGCTCCTATACATGGGTTCTTCTCTATAGTTCTCTACTACATCTCTACAGCTTATGAAATCTCTAAAATCATAATGTTCCTGTTACAATGATACAAGGGTGAGGGTGTCTATATCCGTTTTCCCTCCTAGGCTTCTAAGTTGTCTAATCTATTAAATCAAATCTACCTACTTTCATTAAACAGACTTAAATGCCTATTACATCTAGTAGATGAGAATAGTTTCTCCAGATCTGTTCATATCTCCAAGACATATATGTAAGTACACTTCTCCTACCTATTACATTAATGCTTCAGATTTCAAAATTCAAAACGTTTTCATAAAAACGTGTCCTTTTTGCATCCGCACGTTCAGCTGTTCCTTTGACTAGGCGTGTGCTTTGGCTTTCTACGATGCTCCTGCATCATTTCTCAAGTCTCAATAGTATGCACTACAATTTGTTTGGATGAAATACTAGAACTCTCTCCAATCTCTTGTTATATCTTCTTTTACTATTATTTCTAAAACTTTTGACAAACAACCCTTGAAGCATGTTGAATTTGGAAACTCTAAAAAATAGGTTAAATCTCACTACAATTTTGGAATGGTTGATATAGGATCAAATGTAATATATATAAAAAGAATTATCCAATAAAAATTTTTATGGTATATTGATCTATTACACCACTATTGTACTAAAATACATTTTATTTTTTGTTGGATTGAGATCTTGATAATCAATATTAGAAGTCTATGAGGTAAATGAATCAACGAGTAGTGAATAGATTCACCTAGGCATGAAATAAAATACCAGGGGGATGTGAAATCACCCAGGCATGAAGTAAAACATCTGGTGGTATGTGAATGCATCCAGGAATGATATAAAACTCCAAGGGGGATGTAAACGTGCCCAGGAATGAAGTAAAATTCTTAGGGGTATGTCAATTCTCTTGGATATGAAATAAAATTCCTAGAGGTAAAGGGATTCACTCCAACAATGGAATTATACTCTAGTGAGGAATAAATCTACCCCAACAAACAGGAAATTGAATAGACAATTGTTATTTCAAACCATTCAAGCTAAGTTCAACTTAGGGAATGAAATCATAGTCTGGAGGAGTGGTAAAATTCACCCGATAGCTATAAAAAGTTAAATTAGTACCTTCCTACACATTTGCAATAACTCTAGCATAAGAACCATTTATCTCACATCTTCGAAATGGATGTACATAATCAATTAAAGAGTTGTTGGGTTGGTTTACTAATTTATGGGGAATATATCCATTCAAAGAAACCTCAAATACACTTGGAAAATAATTTATCCTTGCTAAACAAGACACAGGTAGCCATTAAACTTCAAAGAAACTCCATTTCATGAAAAAGATAGAGAAAATCACATAACGTTGAATAAATTCACCCATACCATCTCATAATTTACCTTGGAAACCCAATGGGAAAGTTAGCTTCGAATAGGGGCTCAATCTATTTCATTTAAGAAATTTATGGTATAGCATAGCTCTTGGCTCTCTTTCCAACATTATCTCTTGTCTAGAAAAATCCCATTTAGAATGAAGGTGAAGGAAGAAATTGGGAGAGTTGGGGGTAGGGGGAAGGCCAACAACCATGACTCTTCATTTCCCCTTCCTTAGCCTTCTCTCCTATTTTTTTAATCATTTAATTAATCCCTTTTTGCTTCACTTTCATTTTCATCTTATTCAACATTTACATTGCATTGATTACATAGTTTGTTAACCTTTATTATTTTCTCAATTAACTTGCAAGTATTGAGTCATACACCCATTCATTGATTCAAATCCATTTTTAAATCATTTTCTCACTAGTATAATCAAGGTCAGAGACCAACTTCTACCCTCTATAAAAGTAAATCTAGTGAGAACAAACAAAAAAAATTGTATCATGCATATGTAATAATTATTATTGTGAGTAGTTAAATTAGTTATTTGATGCTCCAGTCATTTTCTACATTAATATGGAATTGTCAACTTTTCCCTTTTTGCATTTTCTCTAGACTTGTATTTCTTTTGCAAAACTATTATCTTTCAAATAGAGAAAAACTAGAAGAACTTCAATAAGGCAAAGTTGTCTAGATTGATGAATAAATCAAATGTTGCTTAGAATTTTTTTTCCAAATATGTTAGCTTGGCCTCCTTTTCCACCATTGAAAATCTAAAAAAAATCCTATTGGACAACTAAGAGGGCAGGGGTGAATCAGTTGTTACCGAGCTTAAACAATATTCCTATTTTAAAACTCTTTGCAGAAACACTGAATGATGATCACAATAATGCAGGGAAATAAACAATGGAACATTCAACATCAATCACATATATGAGAAACACAGAGACAGATATTTTCCGAGGAAACCCATACAGGGTAAAAACCTCTTTTTCTTTATACGATAAGTAATATTTACATTCTTTACATTATCATACATATGAGCACCAACTCATAATGAGGCTACAACCTCTTTTTTGCAAGATGCAACTTACTGAGAGAACCAACTCTCTATTTTCTCTAGCACCCACTAGAAGGAAGCACCAATTCCCTGGTTTCTCTAGCACCAACTAGAAGGAAGCACCAACTCCCTGGTTTCTCCAGCACCAACTAGAAGGAAGCACCAACTCCCCGAGTGTTTCCAGCACCAACTGGATGGAAGCACCAACTTCCAATCATACAGGAAACCAACCTGTATAACAGAGAACAATAGTTCTCCCTTACACCACCCTTCCACCCTGGTTTCTCTGGCTACAACCAAATGGAAGCTACAACTCCCTGTGTTCAAGCACCCACTTGAACCTCTGAGGACAACAGTCCTCCCGAGCACCTCCCAACCACCCTGAAATATAAATCTTTGCTACTTAAACTTATTACAGTGATATAATGTTCAACAATGGCTTACCAGACTCATCACTGTTCTGTTGCATTTCGTTACTCTGTCTGCCTCATTGCCTTCCTGCACACATCACTTGTGTTGTCTATTCTTCTGCCTTTTATGCTCTGTGCGCCATACCCATTCACTGCATAGATCCTCTTCTGTTCAATTCAACTACTGCACTCTCCTC
>SNQJ01S0004065.1:67075-86122 GCA_010110895.2 Picea sitchensis | reverse complement strand
CTCTGTTACGAATTTTTTCAATACTTCCATGATCTCCCCTTTTAAACCCTCCATCATCTCTTGTAGTTCATCTTTTGTTACTATATTCTTTTGTAAATAATTTATGTCCCTACGCATTTCTTCACCTTCATCAAGATTCCAAGCAGGATTTTCTGGAGGCTTATTTTGTGTAGAAGTTCCCTTTTTGGGTGGCATGTTGGCCAAGTATCACTTTTGAACCTTGATTTTGAGGTGGTTCTGCTAGACAATCTTTCTTCTGTTGTATCTCCCAAGTTTTAGCCCTTCTAAGTATGAAACTTTCTTTTATGTAGTTCTCTGATATCTATTCTCTGAAATTCCACAAGTCTGATCAAAATTGGATGTGCCAAGTGGAATTTACGGTAACTTCCCCACAACTTGCCGACTTTTGGCCTTTCCAGGAGATCTCACTTGTATAGCATTCCCCGCACAAAATAATTGATATAAAATTATGAAACTCGCACCAGAAATACTAAAGACTTTCCAAAATCCAATGAAACCAGTCCCACTCAATTTGGATACTCTAGGAATAATTTATTATTGTTTTACCTACAACACCTTCTTGAGACTAGTCAGATACCCTATCTTACATAGGGTGTATCTACAAATTTAAGATGACCCAGAAGCTGAAATTTTTACCACATATACCTTACTAATTTCTATGAATATCCTCTGTAGTTCAGGGTCTGAAACATTACAGAAATTTTTTTATAGCGAAAATTCCGCAATGACTCAGTTTGGGATGATTCCAGAACACTATCTTGTACAGGTTGTATCTCCGAAAGTATAAAGAATTTGGATTTTAATTTTGAACCCAACGTACCTTGATCCGTCTACTAAATATCCTCCAAGCCATTCCTTCTGAAACATTGTATAAAAAAAGTTATAGCGAAAATTACAAGGTGTCTCAGATGTAGCAGTGAAACCCCAAGACCTTGAGCTCTGATACCATATGTTAAGAACCAATTATCAATATAGCATAGAAAAACCTCAGAAAAATTACTCAATGCCTTGAAAAAGAGATAATTTCAGATAATAAGCCTCTTCGAGGGGGCGACCTCCTTTTACCCCACTTAAATGTTCAAGTACCAGATGATTCAAAATGAAAATGTCTCCTTGGTATATATAGGAGACTAGGAGGTATAATTACAACTAATGGAATAAATCTGACATAAATAAAATAAAATTATTAATATAATATGCCCCAATTAAGGGGTAATGAGCCAATATTAGGGCTTAACAGTTTTTGCAAACCTTAACCCTCAATTAATAATAAGGTTTGAACCTTACATACTATTCTTGAAATTCCACGCATGTCTATCCCCACATGCATGAGTAATGGGGTTGACGTGGCATCCACTTGGTACCATGGTGGTTAGCAAGGCAGGTCAACTAGCAGGAGGCATAACTTCCACATATAAGCTCTGATTAAGGTGATTTTTGCACCATTGGAAAGGTATCAATGTGTAGAACAATGCCAAGGGGTTGGGATCTATTCTTGCAAAGTGTTGAATCACAAAAATGTTGTTTGATGCCTCAAAATGGCTTTGGAAGGTTTTGGACCCCAAATATCCAAACTATGACTTGCCACTAAAATGGGCCATGTAAGGAAATTCCTCCATTTTTCCACCCCGAAAGTACTAAGATAGATGRAAAATTATATAACAATTCAATMTGGATCATACCTCCCCATTTTGGGAGGATTTTGGTCACCAAAATATTTTAATGAATGAGGTGAGGAAATGTTTCCTCTACCTTCTCCTAGGTTGTTGGTCATTAATCTCTCTTCCTACTCTTGGGTTGACCCAGGTTCATATCAGAACAGGTTTCCAACAAAACTCTCTAAAACTATTGTCCCTCCTGGTAAAATAGAAGGAAACACAACACACATAATGTATTATGCAATCTCACCTGAGATAGTCCTATGGGTGACTGCAATGCTCAAATTCTTATAGTCTAGGAAAGAGCGGGGATCTGGGATTTCAATTCATTTTCTTAGGCCTTGATATGGTTTTTATTTCTATTATTCTTAATATTCTTTTATCTGTTAACTCCATGCATTCATTTTAACAAATCTAACATATAACACATCTCACGGAATTCTCCATTCATCCATTCATAGTCTAACTGCTTACAAAACATAACATGCAATCCATCACAACACATAACACATGTGTTACCATGGTTCACCCCCTCCTGGGCTATGTCCACAAAGATCTGTCTTCTTATGCTTTTTTATTTAGAATTCTGTAATAGATGGTGTCGCACGCACTACAATCCTGATCATACAATCTCAAAACAGGTTCCACAATCCTCTATGAGGCTAACTAAATCGCACAAGGCTCCTCAGCCTACGATATAACCCTCAAGATCTAGCTACTTGACTCTCCTACAACTCAACAACTTACAAAAATGGTATCATGTCTACAATAGTTTCGTTATCCAAAAAGAACCAAAATTAGGACCCACGACCTAGACCTCCTAGGTACTTATTTATACTAGTTTTCAACTTATCAACCATTACAATCTCAGCTTATCAACCATTACAATCTCTTACAAAAACCCTAACCCTAATGTAGTTAGGTTTTCCTGCATGCACGCCTTACATGATTTCCTCCTTTGCATGCATCTTTTCCTCACACGTGCTGCTGCCAACTATTTTTTTCCAAATTAAGCTATATCTTCCCAAAAGTGGTCTTTTCCTCAAAATTGAGAATATAAACTAGATAAAATCTTAGAAAATTTAAAACAACTAATATGAAAATTAGCTCAATATTAGTAACAATGTTAGTTAGTTGGAATAGAATAAGAACAATTTTAGCTTTGACACTACATCATAAGTGGGTAGTTCACAAAATGAGTGTGAAGTGGGAATTTTGTAATAATTTCATTGAATAACAAGTTTATGTGTGGTGGCCACAAGGTTTTGAGTAGAAGGAAAACCAAATTTTATCTATAAATTGAAGAAAGCATTGTATGGTTTGAAACATCAAATTTTGTCCATAAATTGAAAAAGGCATTCCATGGCTTGAAGCAAGATCCTAATGCTTGGTATTAAAGAAATGATACATCTCCAGAGTCATGGCTTTGTTATAAGTGAAAATAAATTATTAACATTGCATGTGAAACAACAAGCTAACAAAAATTAATTGTTTGTATATATGCAGATGAATTGATTTTTAAAAGATAACAATTCCAACATAATGCATTAATTCAAATAGCGATTGAGTTCTAGATAAATGATGTTGATCAATACATTACATTCTTGACTAGATTTATTGAGGCACTTTAGAATAGAAAATCCCAAGGAAGTGACAATACCATCAACAAAAGGTGAAAAGCTAAGAAAGTATGATGAACACAATAATGTTGATGGAACTCAATTTCAACGGTTTGTTAATACTCTAATGTATCTTACAATTACTAAAGTCTAAGCTAGATATCACTTTTGGAGTAAGTCTTGTTTCCATATTTATGATCTATATCTACATGAAAATTATATCAAAGTGGAAAAAATAATATTTTGGTATATCAAGGCATAGTGGCTCATGTCATTCATTAGCTCAATAAGGAGTTTGAAGTTAGTTGGATTTCAAATTTAGATTGGGTCAATTTAATGGATGATTGAAGATCAACTTCAAGATATTATTCTGCATTGGAATTATAATGTGGATTTCCTTTTGGTTTTTCTGTCCACACTAAAGGAGAAATACATATTGACAACCTTCATCTAATGTCACACAATTTGACTACAAAGAATTTTGGAAAATTTGTAGCAGCGATTCAATTCTTCAATTGTTCTAAATTATGATAACAATAACATCATTTAAATAACAAAAACATATTGTTCATCACCTAAGAACAAAGCGAATAAAAATTCTTCAACATTATAGGTTTGATACAACTATACAGGAAAATATAATTACAATTTTTCTACCCTTCATTATAAGTTTGATACAACTACAAAGGAAAATGAAATTATAGTTTTATGAAAAAAATAAGTGAACAGATATCTTTATGAAAACAATTCCCAAAAATAAATTTGTTTTATTACACAAGCCATTAGGAGCTAAAAAATTATTGCTTAATGGAGATATCAAGTAACATGCAATAATATTTTTCAGTTCTCCCACTTCACTCGCTAGAATTCAACACGAAGGGTACATCAATTATTTTCCTCGTTAGGTAATAAGCTCTAAACTCACATAACATCATTTTCAATTTTTTTGCTTTTTGCTCCTCCACTCGCTTAAATTGCATTTTGTCTCTCTTTCAATATCAGAGTAGACGACTGGCCAGTAAGTTTACCACGTGCACAACGCCATCGGTCAGAGTGGTATAGAGAGGGCAAAAAATGAATTAGATTATGACCCTTGAATGAGTTTTGGGTGGAAATAGTAGATACAACTTTGGATATTCCTAATCACATCTCTATTGCAGTAGGGAAGAATTATACTTATGGAAATGCATGATTTGAGAGAAAAATCAATGGGAAGATGATGTATGATTCTATAGAAAATTTAAGGAATTTTTGAGAGATTTTACTTTATTAGAGTATTATATATATATATATATATATATATATATATATATATATATATATAAAAAGAGATTAGAAAGAAGTTAGATTTTATTTTATGTATAGTATATGTATTTTCAATTTTATTTTTATTGTTTTTTTTTTAAATTTTAGTTATTGATGATGATGATGATTAACCTCCACTAAGATCTTAAGAGGATAAGTGATTACTTTTCATTTTTTAGAATTGTGTTTAAACATTAAGAGAAACTTTCCAAGATCACCATAGTTTTGTTGAATTAAGAGGTTAGGAAAATTGGTAATGTGACAATTATTATTGTGTTATTTTTATTGTAATTTTTAATACTATTTAAATGTTTTATTATAAATGTTTTAATAAATTTTAAAATCTATTAAAATTTATTTTAATTATTGTAATGTTATTAAAAAAAGATATTATTTTTTTTAAAATTAAAAAATGATTGGAAAATCTTAACCTATCTCACATTATCCCCTCCTTAAATACATTTCATAAACCCTTCTTTTACAAACTTAATTCACATTTTCCCACCTCTTCATCCCTATAAATTAAAAAATAATTAAAAAAACAAAACAAACATCATTTAAAAAAAATATAATAATTTAATATATAGAGAGAGAGACCTCAAACAAAGTTGTTAAATAAAACAATGTCATGAGCTGAGCTGGCACAGTCAAATAAACAATGTTATTTCAGCATGAGGTCATATTGACACATGGGTCATGCTAAACAATGTTATTATTTCAGCGTGAGGTCATATTGACGCATGCGTGGATGGGGTTTTTGCAAAAGTTCCATTTAGTCATCAAATATAAGAATGGAAACACTAATAAGTTGGAAGACATGCTTTCAAGGCCATCCAAATCTAGGATTACATATTTGATAACTCTTATGCACATGGATCATTTTAGACATGATGCATACCAAGAGGCATACATAGAAGACGAGGACTTTAAAGAGGTGTTTTAGTAGCTACATGGATACATTTGTGTAGAAGAAAGTGATGGTAAGATTGATTATCTTCTCCATAATTGGTTTCGCCACAAGATAAACAAGCTTTGTGTTCCTAAAGGTAAGATATTGCATCTTATTAGAAAGGCTGACACCTCCAATATTGCAAGACATATTGGTTTTGGGAAGATAGTTTATAACTTACAAAGGTATGTGTATTGTGGCCTACAATGAAAAGATATGTAGCCTAGTATATTAGAGGATGCATGCTTTGTTGTACCAACAAGCCCAATAATAGAAAGCATGGTTTATACCATCCCTTACCTATACCCACTCAACCTTGGGAAAACATTTCCATGGATTTTTTGGGTAGTTTTCTAAGAACCAAGAAGGTACATGAATATTTGTTTATGGTATTTGAATGGTTCGACAGGATTTGCATTCTTATGCCTTGTAAAAATACCATCAAAGGATAAGAAGTGGAAAACATATTCTTTGAATAAGTTTGGGTGCACTTTGGGATACCAAGGGACATCATCTCAGATAGGGATACCACATTTATCAATTCATTTTGGACTAGACTTTGGGAGAAGATGGGCACAAAGTTGAAGAGATCTACACCATTTCATCCCTAGACAGATAGGAAAACAAAAGTAGTCAACGAGACTTTGATACAACTATTGAGGGGTTACAATTAAATTATTTGAAGACACAAGATGAAAATATGATGTACATTAAACACTCTTATAACAAATAAATCCATACTTCTATCGATATGTCCCCTTTTTAAACTTTGTTTGGGTATTTTCCACCTTCGCCTTTAGATGTTGTATATGGATAGCAAGGAGGAGTGAGGGAATACAACATAAGATAAGCAATTAAGGTGGATAAATTTGTTGGCACCATTAGGTAGATCCATTTGTAAGTATAGGAGACAATGAAGAAATAACAAGAAATATACAAGGCCAAACATGATCAACACAAAAATAAGAAATCATTCAAAGTGGAAGACACAATTTTGTTATAGTTGAAAAAGGAAATACTATAGGGTACTAGTAAGAAGATCAAGGATTTGCACTATGGTTCTTTTCAGGTATTGGAGAAGGTGGGTGATAATGCCTATAGACTCATTCTACCCCCATATATGTTGATTTACTCAATAGTGAATGTGGAGAATATGAAACCCTATGATCCTTCCATGTCAGATCAAGAAATTGAGGATAGGTCCTACCTACCATAGAGGACTTAGCACCAAAATATTAGGAATATTTGGAAAAATATATAGTTTTGTAGAAGAAGTCTAGAAAAGGGCAGCATGAACTTTGGAAAATTGGTTTGAAATGACAACTTCCAATCAAGGACAAATGGTACACCTAGGAGAAGGTAGAGGAAAAATTTCCTCACCTCATTCATCAAAATATTTTGGTGACCAAAATCCTCCCAAAATGGGGAGGTATGATCCTGATTGAATCATTATATAATTTTTCATCTATCTTAGTACTTTCGGGGTGGAAAATGGAGGAATTTCCTTACATGGCCCATTTTAGTGGCAAGTCATAGTTTGGATATTTGGGGTCCAAAACCTTCCAAATCCATTTTGAGGAATCAAACAACATTTTTGTGAGTCAATAATTTTCAAGAATAGATCCCAACCCCTTGGCATTTTTCTACACATTGATACCTTTCCAACGGTGCAAAAATCACCTTAATCAGAGCTTATATGTAGAAGTTATGCCTCATGCCAGTTGACCTAACTTAATAACCACCATGGTACCAAGTGGATGCCACGTCAACCCCATTTCTCTTGCACGTGGGGATAGACATGCATGGAATTTCAAGAAGATTATGTAAGGTTCGAACCTTATCATTAATTGAGGGTTAAGGCGTGCAAAAAACCTAACGTTAGATGACTATTAGGCTATGTTAAATACTAGGCCCTTAGTAGGAGAAAGGGTTCCATTTTTTAGGATTGTACTTGTTCCATAGTTGAGAATAACATCTAGGAGTGGTATTTGAGAGCATAACAAAGAAGAAAGACAATTTTGTAGCATCCATATAAGTCATAGTGTCAAAGAAACTCCATAGTGAGTGTCTATTTATTTCTATTTGCATTTCATAATTGAAGAAAAGAGAGCAGAGCATAGGCCTCACCTTCTAGTGGGTTTTTCCCCCATATTGGGTTTCCCAAGATATATCTTGAGTTCATTTGTGTAAATGGTGTGTTCATTTTCTTAGTGTTTCATTTCTCATTTCAGTTATTTTCTTAAATTTGAGTAATAAGCTAGTGCTAACAAGTCCATGGTTTAAGGAAATAAACCTAAATAATAAAATATTTTAATATAATACAATATCTATTGTGACAAACTATTCCATTGGAATATCCACGACAATTTATAGATCGCCACCCCTTCCCCTCTGCCTCCCTATAGTCCTAGATTACCTCTTCATGACTAGAAAATAGAAGGATTGCCATTAGATAAAGGCCCCCACCATTTTCCAATGTGGATGAGATTGGAACTCCCTTCCTCACTACCCACTTGATGTACTTGGGTGATGGGCGAGGCTTTTGGAGCATATGAGGACAGTGGTTTAGGGTGGGGAGGAAACACAGTTTAGGGGTGGGGGGGGTTGAAAGATAGGAAAGGGGGTGGGGGGGTCAAGGGAGTGGAAGAGGGAAGTGGTGTTTTTAATAATAATTTTCTTCCTTTTGTTATTGTTTTTCTATACCTTTGTGGTATTTTCTATGTTTGACTTTTATTTTTATTTTTTATTGTTTTAATGTTTCTTGTGTGTGTTTGTGTATTCTAAATTTTAGTATAATTGTTGCTCTTTTAAATTTTGTTTGTTATGATGTTAATTTTTTTCTCTTTCAATTGGGGGTGTAGGGGGTGAGAAAATGGGTAGAGCTTATAACATGTTCCCTCGTCAGTGACTCCATCATTGAAAAAGTAAATATTTATCAACAAGGTGGGACATTTAAATGGGGATGATGAGTATCTAGATATGCAAAACATGACATCAACCCCTCATCAAGAGTCAACAACTATGTCCCCACCGAAGAAACAAAGGGTGGTCGAACGAGTAGGAAAAAGTAGGGGGTAGTAATTTTATAGTGATCCAAAGCCTAGTGGTTGGCCATTTCCTAGTGGTGGTGGGTATGAAGCAATCAATACTATTTTTAAAATTGTAAATTTTTATTTCATTTCATTGATAGTATATTTTAATATTATTTCAACAATATTTTTTATTAAATGATATTTTTTTATAATCTTTATATATTTTATCATAATATTATTAGGATGTTAATATGATCTATTCATTTTATTGGAAATGAAAATGATGTATGGTTGTTTTTTAACAGCAATCTAAAATCTTCAAATTTTAATTTGATTATAGAAATAATGACTAAAATATTGTTTACATATATGTGTGTGGCGCAAATTTCTATAGTAAAAATTATGTTTGAAAAATTGGACTTTTTCAAAAACATTCATAAATTTGAAATTTTGAGGTGCAAGAGAAAATTACCAATAAGTCAATTTTAAAAACACATCAACAAGAAAGTATTTAAAAATGAGTAATTTTAAAATAGGCATACCATGTAAAACAATTAATGATCATAAAACTATTAAAAATTTGTCCACTTTTATAATAGAAACTAGAAAAAATCTTAGAAAATCTAAAACAACTAATATGCAACTTAGCTCAATATTAATAACAATGTTAGTTAGTTGGAATACAATAAGAACAATTTTATCTATGACACTACATCATAAGTGGGTAGTTCACAAAAAGAGTGTGAAGTGGGCATTTTGTAATAATTTCATTAAAGAATAAGTTTATGTGTGGTGGCCACAAGGTTTTGAGTAGAAGGAAAACCAAATTTTATCTATAAATTGAAGAAAGTATTGTATGGTTTGAAACATCAAATTTTGTCCATAAATTGAAGAAGACATTCCATGGCTTGAAGCAAGATCCTAAAGCTTGGTATTAAAGAATTGATACATCTCCAAAGTCATGGCTTTGTTATAAGTGAAAATAAATTATTAGCATTGCATGTGAAACAACAAGCTAATGATATTTTAATTGTTTGTATATGCAAATGACTTGATTTTTGATAGATAACAATTCCAACATGCGTTAATTCAAATAGCGATTGAGTTCTAGGTAAATGATCTTGATCAATACATTACATTCTTGAGTAGATTTATTGAGACACTTTAGAATAGAAAATCCCAAGGAAGTGACAATATCATCAACAAAAGGTGAAAAGCTAAGAAAGTACGATGAGCACAATAATGTTGATGGAACTCAATTTCAAAGGTTTGTTAATACTCTAATGAATCTTACAATTACTAGAGTCTAAGCTAGATATCACTTTTGGAGTAAGTCTTGTTTCCATATTTATGATGTATCTACATGAAAATTATATCAAAGTGGAAAAAATAATATTTTGGTATATCAAAGCATAATGGATTATGTCTAAGCTAGATATCATTTTTGGAGTAAGTCTTGTTTCCATATTTATAATGTATCTACATGAAAATTATATCAAAGTGGAAAAAATAATATTTTGGTATATCAAGGCATAGTGGATCATGTCTAAGCTAGATATCACTTTTGGAGTAAATCTTGTTTCCATATTTATAATGTATCTACATAGTGGATCATGGAATTCATTAAGGATCATAGCATATTTATAATGTATCTACATAGTGGATCATGGCATTCATTAACTCATTAAAGAGTTTGGAATTTATTAAGGATCATGGCATATTTATAATGTATCTACATAGTGGATCATGGCATTCATTAGCTCATTAAGGAGTTTGAAATTAGTTGGATTTCAAATTTAGATTGGGTCAATTTAATGGATGATTGGAGATCAACTTCAAGATATTGTTCCACATTGAAATTATAATGTGGATTTGTTTTTGGTTTTTCTTTCCACGCTAAAGGAGAAATATATATTGACAACCTTGATCTAATGTCACACAATTTGACTAGAAAGAATTTTGAAAAATTTGTAGTAGTAATTCAATTCTTCAATTACTCTAAATTGTGATAACAATATCATCATTTAAATAGCAAAAAAATATTATTCATCACCTAAAAATAAAGCAAATAGAAATTCTTCAACTCTTCATTATAAATTTGCACAATTATACATGAAAATATAATTATAGTTTTTCTACCTTTCATTATAAGTTTATAAGTTTGATACAACTACACAAAGGAAAATGAAATTATAGTTTTATAAAAAAATAAAGCAAATAAAAATTCTTAACTCTTCATTATAAGTTTGATACAACTATACATTAAAATATAATTATAGTTTTTCTACCCTTCATTATAAGTTTGATACAACTACACAAAGGAAAATGAAATTATAGTTTTATAAAAAAACAAGTAGATAGATATCTTTATGAAAACAATTCCCAAAAATAAATATTACACAAGCAATTAGGACCTGGAAAACAATGTTGAAAAATTATTTATTAATGGAGATATTAAGTAACTTGCAATAAATATTTTTCAGCTCTCCCACTTCACTCGCTAGAATTCAACACGAAGGGTACATCAATTATTTTCCTCGTTAGGTAATAAGCTCTAAACTCACATAACATCATTTTCAATTTTTTTGCTTTTTGCTCCTCCACTCGCTTAAATTGCATTTTGCCTCTCTTTCAATATCAGAGTAGACGATTGGCCAGTAAGTTTACCACGTGCACAACGCCATCGGTCAGAGTGGTATAGAGAGGGCAAAAAATGAATTAGATTATGACCCTGAATGAGTTTTGGGTGGAAATAGTAGATACAACTTTGGATATTCCTAATCACATCTCTATCGTAGCAGGGAAGAAGGAAGAATTATAGTTATGGAGATGCATGATTTAAGAGAAAATTCAATGGGAATCTTTGAGAGATGAAGATGTATGATGAGAGAGAAAATTTGAGGAATTTTTTTTTGGGAGATTTTACTTTATGTATATGTTTATAAAGAGATGAGAAAGAAGTTAGATAATAACAAGTAAGATTTTACTATATGTATTTTTAATTTCATTTTTTTTTTTTTTTTGTTATTGATGATGATTAACGTTTACTAAGATGGAATTGGTCTATCAGACTTTAAGAGGGTAAGTGATTACTTTCCATTCTTTAGAATTAACGAACTATCAAAGAGTGTCAATCCTTCAAGTCGGGAAGTGGGAGGGGAGGAGGAGGCGCGTGGTTCTTGTTCAAACTACGAGGAGTGTGAGGGGGATGACCCAAGGGAGGAGCCCGGGGAGGGTGCAGGCGCCTGAGCGAGGACCAACTGAGGCCGGAGTGGTGGCCAGGGAAAGCCTCTCCTCGGCTTGCCTCTTTGTCTTGGCATTCTGACGGCCCAGGGGGAGAAGGTAAGCGCAGGGGAAGAGCCCAGGTGGACGAGGAGGAGCTGGAGATAAAGCCAGTTGCAGGAGAGCACTACAAAGGAGGGAGGCTGGAATGAGGCATGGCTTCGCGGTTGAAAAAGAAGGCGATGTTGCATGTGCAGAGTAATGGACAACATGAGGAGGTCAGACACACTAGGATTAATGGTGCCTGGAACGTCGTATGGGAGATTTAAATGCAGGGGGGTGGTGGTGGTTCTTGCCACGCTGCAGTCACATGGAAATCGCCATGCTGGCCTCTTCACGTCGCCTCCAAGTGCCATGTGTCCTGCAATATCACCCCATCCGGGGGTCTGTCCACTACTGTGGCTTTTTCCTTGCACTGTTGGAGGATGGGGTGTGTCGAATTGAGGGAAGTTTGGCAAAGGAGTTACAGTCCTTCCCAATTTGTTCCCAAATTTTCCAGTTCATTCACAACTTGATTCGTCTTTCTCCTGATGTGTGAGGGGATGAAGGCCTGATTGGGGTGTAGGAGATCCGCAATTGTTCTTAGTCCGTAGGAGAGTCTCCAGCAAGGTGAGCTTCTCTCTGGGTCAGCTCCATTCAAGATTATCCCAAAGACATTGGTGATGACTAGTGAATCCCCTTCAATAATCAGCTTGGTGAAGTTGTACTCATTTGCTAATTGCAAGCCTCTGGTGAGCCCCCATAACTCAGCAACATTGTTTGTAGTGTGGTTTAGGCTGCCTGCATTAATGAGAAGAATGTTGCGTTGGTGATCGTGGAAGACCACTCCGAAACTTGTTGCCCCAGGGTTACCCTTGGATGCCCCATCGAAGTTGAGTTTGATGAAGCCATCCGGGGGGGGAGGACCAATGGTCCTTCCCAATTTGTTCCCAAATTTTCCAGTTCATTCACAACTTGATTCGTCTTTCTCCTGATGTGTGAGGGGATGAAGGCCTGATTGGGGTGTAGGAGATCCGCAATTGTTCTTAGTCCGTAGGAGAGTCTCCAACAAGGTGATATTTTCTCTGGGTCAGCTCCATTCAAGATTATCCCAAAGACATTGGTGATGACTAGTGAATCCCCTTCAATAATCAGCTTGGTGAATTCATGCTCAATTGCTAATTGCAAGCCCCGGGTGAGCCCCCATAACTCAAAAAAATTGTTCGTAGTGTGGCATAGGTTGCCTGCATTAATGAGAAGAATGTTGCGTTGGTGATCGTGGAAGACCACTCCAAAACCTGTTTCCCCAGGGTTACCCTTGGATGCGCCATCGAAGTTGAGTTTGATGAAACCTTCCGTGGGGGGGGACCAATGCGTGGGGATGCTTTGAAGAGGTTGAGTGGTGGGGGGACAAGTCCTGAATCAAATTGACTTTCCAATGTTGAAGAATACTTTGCTCTGAAGGAGGGCCATTCAGATCCGTATCATGCCAATGTTGTAGCCTAATAGTTTCCAGAATGTTGAGGCAGCTTTGTTTCCAACAGTGTTGCCAAGGGAGCTGGTCATTCCTAAATATTATTATGTTTCTGTCCTTCCAGATTCGCCAAAGTATAAGTCTTGGGAGAAGTTGCCAGATGCGGTTGAGAAGGGGTGATTGAAAATCCTCGTCTCTCCATTCAACAATGGTGTCGATGATGTTGTCCCGTTTGCGATCCGAGGTGCGCATGATCAACGCGCATTGATCCCAGACTTGAGTGGTGTAGGGGCAGGTGTTGAGGAGATGGTTCATAGTTTCGGCTTCTTCTCCACAAAGCATACAGATGGACAGACCAACAAAACCCCTTTTCGAGAAGTTATCCCAAGTGAGAATGCTCGAATGAGTAACAAGCCAGAGGAAAAGACTGATTTTTGGCCAGTGTTTCAGGGACCATATTTTGCTTCATTCCTTCCTTAGGGGAAACAGGTCTGAGTGAGTTTTAATGGCGTAGGCCTCTTTTATGTTGAAGGTTCCCCTTGGTGAGTATCCCCATCGTAGGATGTCCTCACCTGTCAAAATGGGGATTTTATGTTTATTGATTTCACTGAGCCAGGGTTGAAGGTCCACGTGTGCCTCTAAATTCAAGTACTCCTTGTTTGAATTCCAACATCTCCAGGTGGCCTCTGTTGGGGTGTCCTGCTAGTATTCTACCACTTTTGTCAGGCCTACCTGTGTGTCTGGGATGCTGAAAGTGTCAGCCCAGTCTTTGTGCTCTAGAATTGGCCACTGTTGCCACAAATCTTTCCAGAACAGAGTTGTTTTCCCATTTCTAATTTCCCAGAAAGTGTGACTTGTAATAAGGTGATGATTCTTCTTGGTTGTCGTCCAGATTAGGGATCCATGGTTGTCCCTATTCCATCTGATCAGGTTTCTCTCCTCCGTGTTGGGTGCATATTTCCTTCTCCAGATCTTGGCCCAAAAATCGTGAGGTTTTTTGAGCCACCTCCATCAGACCTTAGCACTTAGGATTTTTTTCATGGATGAGGGGTCCCTTAAGCCAAGGCCACCTTGAGCTTTGGGTTTGCAGAGTTTATCCCAGCTGATAAGTGCTAATTTTTTCCCTTTAAGGCCTTGCCAAAGGAAATTCCTTTGCAAGTTTTTGATGGTCGTAAGGACAAAGTTTGGGGCCGCAAGAGCAGAAAAGGTATAGACAGGTAGGGATTGAAGCACGGCTTTAAGGAGAATGAGGTGACTGGGGAGATTGAGGGATCTGTAGGTCCAAGAAGAGAGCCTCTTGGTGAAGGAGGAGAGGAAATGCTCCCACGAAATGTTCCTGAGGGTGTTGTCCAGTAAGGGGATGTCGAGGTATTTGGACGAAAGGGAGCTTCGAGTGAAGCCAAGGATTTTAGAGATATGGCGTTGAATCAGAGCTGGAGTGTTGAAGAATAAAATCTGGGACTTGTCTTTGTCAAAGTCCAGTCCTGAAGCATCACAAAAAGTTTGAAGGATAGAGAGGAAATAATGGGCTTCCCTTACTGTGGGGGAGCCCATCATGAGGGTATTGTCAACAAATTTGCCATGAGAGATTGGGGGAGAGATACCGTGTAGGGGGAGACCAGTCAACGATTTATTTTCTATGGCGGCGTGAATGGAACGATTGAGACCCTTGGCCATAATAATGAAAAGGAAAGGGGACATAGGGTCGCCTTGTCTGATTCCTCTGGAGGGAGAAAAAGGACAAGATGGGACCCCATTGATCAAGATAGAAAAGAAAGCAGAGGAGGTAAGATTTAAAATCCACTCTACCCAAGTGTGGTCGAAGCCAAAGGCAAGGAGCATTGCACATGTAGTCCCAGCTTAACTTGTCAAAGGATTTGGAGAGATCCAGTTTTAAGAGCATACCTGGCATGCAGGTTTTCTGCAAGGAGTGAATCACTTCATGCGCTAATATGACGTTGTCCAGGATTTGCCTGCCTTCCACATAGCCCGATTTCTCTGGAGAGGTGATCAGTGGTAGGATGGTATTGAGTCGTCTGGCGATCACTTTGGTTAGAAGTTTATTGACGACGTTGCACAGAGCGATGGGTCAGAACTACTTGGGGTGATTAATCTTCCCCTCTTTGGGAATGAGGGTGAGGAAATTTGCGTTGAGAGCCGGGAGGACTTTCCCTGAAGATCTGGAGCCTTCAATGATTTCCCATACCTCTTCCCTGATCATCTGCCAAGAGTGATGGAAGAAGTCGCTAGTAAATCCATCCGATCCCGGAGCCTTTCCTTTGGGGATGTCCTAGAGTTCTTGATCTACTTCCTCGAGAGCGATGGGCCTAAGTAGGGTTGCGTTCTATTCCTGAGTGAT
The DNA here is from genome assembly GCA_010110895.2 of Picea sitchensis. NCBI lineage: Eukaryota > Viridiplantae > Streptophyta > Pinopsida > Pinales > Pinaceae > Picea > Picea sitchensis. Next base: position 70,444 of record SNQJ01S0004065.1, on the reverse strand, counting down.
TAGGGAGGGTATTTGTTGTGTGACCTTGGTAATGGCTTGAGATCTGTTCTGTAGGGGCTCTGCAAGGAGGTCTTTGTAGTAAGAAACCAATTCCTTTTCCAGATCCTCATGAGAATGGATGATTTGGCCATTGCTGGAGGTTAACTGCATGATTCAGGTTGGTATGTTTCCATTGAAGAGTGGATCTGTGAAAAAATTTGGTGTTTCGGTCACCCTCCTTGAGCCACTGGATGCAATATTTTTGTTTCCACGGAATCTTTTCTTGGGCTTTCCTGGCCTCCAGCTGTTGGCGTATAGCTGCTTCCTGGGCTTTAAGATCTTCAATGAGTCCATGCTCTCGGATCTGGCTTTGTACCATGCTCATTTGAGCTGTCAGCTACTTTTGGGAGTCAAAAATATTTCCAAAGGTTTGCCTATTCCAAAGTCTGAGTTGTTGCTTGAGATTATTGACCTTCTGCTAGAATCGGTACATCTTGGAGCTGTGAGGTATCACTTCCTCCCTCCACCACTCGTGGATATTTTTGTGACAATCTGGGTGGTTGAGCTAGAATTGCTCAAACCTGAAGGGTTTCCGACTCGGGGTGGCCGTCACATCCAGCCATAGCTGAATGGACCAATGATTTGACCCATGAAAGTCCAGTATTTTTTCCTCAAGAGTTGTGCCTTCCAACAGGAGGGAGTTTGATATTAGGAACCAATCCAGTCTGCAAGCTATTTGATGTATTCCAGTTCTCCTGTTTTTCTAGGTGAATGTGCCATTGGGGGTTTCAAGATCAATGAGGTCGGTGTTGTCTATAAGATTTTGGAAGTCGTTGGATTCTTGTTCCAGGCACCGAGTTCATCCTTTTTTTTCATCTAGGTTGCGTATCATGTTGAAGTACCCCCATACAATCCATCTGATGTCCTTGTTTAAGGTAGACAGGTACTCTAGGTTATTGAGGAAAGCTTGCTTATCCCTAGAGCTGGCTGGTCTGTAGACATTGGAGAGGTGGCCAGGTTTATTGGAGTCGATGAGCCTGTAGGCGGCCATGATAGACCATTTGGTCATGATGAAGGTTTCCATAATGGTTGTGCTGGGGTTCCATAGTACAACTAGGCCTATAGTTGTTCCTGTGGCCACTGTTGATACCGCTTTCCCTTGCTTCCAACTGTAGGGGAGAAGCCTATCTATGTCTTCAGTAGCGCATTTTGTTTCTTGGAGCATCATTATGTCCAGTTTCTTAGCTAAGATCAAATCTCATAGCAGTTTTTGCTTGCTACGTCCATTGAGACCTCTTATGTTCCAGGAGATGATCTTCATGAGGAGGAGGGGGAGGGGATAGGGGGAAAGTTGTCCGAGATGAGTTGGATCTGACCGGAGTTCACCATGAAGTGACCTATCTCTTGTATGAGCTTGTTCGTTGACTTCCTTCCTCTCTTCTTTTCATCTTTGTGAGGTTTGCACTGGTCCTTTGGATGATTCCCTTGTATTCCCAAACCTGTATTGGATCTGGCTATGGATCTGGATGAGGCGTTGAGGAAGACCTTGTGCACTTTTTGTAGTTGATCTGGAGGTATTGTCATGTACAATTTCTGGTGCCGATATGCGTGCTCTAGGTGCTCTAGGTCTACACCTGCTAGTTCTTGCTCGTCAAGATCCATCTCGACATCCCCATCCTCTTCTTCCCGTTGATCCCCCATTCAAGTTATGGGGTCTGTTAAGGAAGTGTTTGGGTTCAAATCCGGTAGTGCTCCTTCTTTCCCCTTGCCCGTTTGCTGGGGTGTTTTCTCTTTCTGTGTCTCTTTGGGATCTGAGGGGTTCTCTGGTTGGTCTTGTAGGATCACATATTTGTTGCTGGTGGATGGATCTTTACTTGCTTGGGTTGTATGCTTTCTTCCTCCTTGTCTGCGCTTTCCAGGTGCCTGAGCGAAGCCATCCTTGTCTTTCCTGGCATATGAGTTCCCCTCTTTGTTTGCGACATTGAGGGGGCAGTCTCTAAAAAGATGTTCATGCTCATGGCATTTTATGCACCTGAACGAAATATGTTCATAGTCAATGGTTTGCAACCAGTCCTCATCTTGGTATTCTAGGGCTATGGATCCTGGGTGTGGCTTGGCTATATTCAGGTATGCACAGATGCACACATATGAAGTGTATCGTCTTTGCTTAGTGGCCTCCGAAGATTTGACATAGACGCTAATGGTGTTGCCTATACCTGCAATAACCTCCTCCAACCAAAATTCCCGAGGTAGGGAATATAGTCTGATCCACACTGGTGCATGTGCGAAGTCTTCATTTTCCGGGCTAAATTTCTTTGTCCAAAAGCTCAAGAAGAGTCCTGATGAGTTGAAAAAATACGGCCCTCCGTAAAAAATGCGGTTTCGATCCTCTAGGTTGTGCAGGATGATGGTGAAGAAACCCTTGGAGCCCATTTGCAACTCATAATGTCCCTTGGGCTTCCACCAATGTTGTATCCATTTGATCAGGTCCCATTCCGAGGGCCAGNCTCCGTAAAAAATGCGGTTTCGATCCTCTAGGTTGTGCAGGATGATGGTGAAGAAACCCTTGGAGCCCATTTGCAACTCATAATGTCCCTTGGGCTTCCACCAATGTTGTATCCATTTGATCAGGTCCCATTCCGAGGGCCAGCGCCCTAAACATTTTCCTACTAAGGCATAATCTCTCATATATTGTTTATGTTCCTCAATGCGAGGTGAACTAATAATGTATTTTGGGGCATGTGGTGCTTGTGGAATACACTTTTTTGGTAGCCATGGTCTTGACGCACTTGCGGGTGTTGGCGCTTTCCCTGAGTCAATGTCCATTTCTTTGTCTTTGAAGGTTCCCTCGGCCAATAACTTTGCGCGTAGATCGAGAGGAGGTTCAAAGGTGGACCGCTTGGAGCCCTCTCCAATGCTTCCATTCGTCGTTTCCTTGCTGTAGGAGGGGCCTCTCGGCCCTCCTTCCTTTAGAGGCATGCGCCCCGGTGTTGCGAGCAGTTGTATCAGAGCAACAGAAACCCTAAACCCTAAACCCTAGCAGAGCGTTTTTTTCCAAGACATGAATGTAACATATCACACTGATATTCCCTCTATTTTAATGGACACTCTTAAAAAGAATTAAATTTTATACTTTCTTATAAATGTGTATTTTATTATAAGTGTTTTAATAAATTTTAAAATCTATAAAAATTTATTTTAATTATTATAATGTTTTAAAAGAAAGATATTACTCTTTTTTTTTTTAATTAAAAATTGGCATTAATAATAATGAATATATTGGAAAATCTTAACTTATCTCACATTATCCCCTCATTAAACACATTTCATAAACCCTTCCTTTTACAAACTTAATTCACATTTTCTCACCTCTTCATCCCTACAAATTAA
>SNQJ01S0004065.1:50915-66955 GCA_010110895.2 Picea sitchensis | reverse complement strand
AACATAGCCCACATCACCCCTCCTTATCCCTACCAACCCCTCCCCCATCCCACTACTATTCCATCCCTCCCCCCACCTCCCTATACGCCTAAACAATCTCCTCATAACCATAAAACAAAGGGAATGCCATTGGATGAAGGTCCCCACCATTTTCTACTGTAGGGGAGTTTGGAGTTCCTTTCTCATTGCCCACTTGATGCAGATGGTCGGGAGCTTGTTGGATCTTACAAGGATGATAGCACCATTGGGAGGAAAAAGGGTCTATGGCTAGGTTTGAAACATAGGAAATGGGGTGAGGGATAAGGGAGTGGAAGAGAATAGTGGTGTTTTTAATGATATATTTAAGGGAGTGGAAGAGAATAGTGGTGTTTTTAATGAGATATATATATATTTTTCTTTTTATTTTGCAGTATTATTTTATAGTTGGATTTTTTTTGTTTTTGTTTTTGTTTTTTTCATTTTTAATATATATATATATATTTTTTTAAAAATGGTATTATTTTATAGTAAGATTTTTTTTGTTTTATTTATTTTTAAAAAATAATAAAGTCTTATCAATAAGTGGGTCATAGAAAAATAAAAATAAAAAAAATGATTTTATAATGACAAAAAATATGAGTTAACAACTCCATCCCCACTGAAAAAAAATATGAGTTAACAACTCCATCTCCACTAAAAAGAAGAGGGTCGTTAGCCAAGAAAGAACAAGTAGGGGTAGTCATTTCACACATCACTATAAGCTTAGCACAATGCCATTTCCTAGAGGTGGTGGGACTGAGCTATCAAAACCATTTTTTTAAATTTTATTTTAATTCATTTTTAGTATATAGTTTAATGTTATTTCAATTTTGATATTTTAATTTTTTTTTAATAATTGTTTTTAATATTATTATTATTATGATAATTTTATTTGATTTAAAATAAAAATGGTTTCTATTATTTTAACAATAATTTAAAAATATTAATTTTTAATTTTATTATAAAATATAATGATTAAAATATAATATTATTTTTTTATTTTTTTAACATTAATTTAAAAATATCAATTTTTAAATTTATTATAAAAAATAATGATTAAAATACAATATTTGTTTTTTACTTGATTATAAAAATAATGACTAAAAAACAAAAACATGTTCATTTAGTTTTAACTTTTTAAAAATATATTAAAATTTGAAAATGGTAATAATTTTTATTTTTTATTTATTTATTTATTTTTAGAAATATATCAAAATTTGAAAATATATATTGACGAGGATAAAAAAAATCTTATTTTTAAAAAATTATATTACAAAAACTTTAAAATTTTGATTTTTCCAAATATTTTTTAATTTGAAATTATATCTAATAACATAAAATTATTAATAAATTAATTTTTAAAACATATTAATAAAAAAATTAAAATAAGTAATTTGAAATTAGGCATGTGTTTTAAACCACTAATAACTATAAAAATTTTAGAAATTTTTCCATTTAAAAAAAAAAATTAAATAATTTAAACCTCCTAATATACAAATTAGTTCAATAATATTAATGTCTTATTGAGATATAATAATAATGGTATTACCATTGACATTACCACTAATAACTACCACTAATAACTATAAAATTCTTAGAAATTTTTCCATTTAAGAAAAAAGAGATTAAATAAATTAAAACCCCTAATTAGTTCAATAATATTAATGCCTTATTAAGATATAATAAGAATGGTATTACCATTGACACTACATAATTGTGTAGTTCACAAAATCTATGTAAGAGAGCCTTTTTGTAATGGATGGATGTTATGTGTGGTAAAAGAAATTCAAGTAAAATGAAAATTAGATTTTGTAAGTTGAAGAAGTCATTATTTGGTTTGAAACATCCAACTCAGATTATAAATTGAAAAAGACATGACTGGAAGGAACCTCCTAAAACTTGCTTAGTATTGAAATATTGACATAAATTATTTATATGTAAATGACTTGATTTTTACAAATAACTTTTTCAACAATAATTTACAATAACATAACATATTATTTTTGGAGTACATTACACTAATTAGAGTTTATGTCAAATATCACTTTTGGAGTAAGTCTTGTTTCCATATTTATGAAGGATTTACATGATAATCATATCAAAGTAGAAAATTAATATTTTAGTATATGAAGGTATATTGTATCATGTCATTAATTAATTAGAGCATCAAGGAATTATTTGGACTTTTAAATTTAGATGAGACAATTCAATAGATGATTAGAGATTAATTTCAAGATATATTTTATTTTATTTTATTTTTTTATGTTTAGCGGAATCAATAACTAGTTGGGCACGTGTCCGTGTTACACGTGACCTGCTACCACTATAACGTCCAAGTGTGTCCATGATGCCCCTTAAGCGGCACACATTGTAAGTCGGAGGGAGTTGAACTCGAAACCTCATGGAATTTCATTTTCACGGCACTTGCCAATTGATATTAACTTCAAGATATTGTTTCACTATTAGCATTGGAATTATAATGTGGAGTTCAAATAAGTTTGGTTTCTCTTTTTATACTAAAAATAAAATATATATCAATAACCTTGATCTATTATCACATAATTTGGTTATGAAGAGTTTTAAAAGTTTTTCAACAAGTTAAATTTATTTATGCATTCAGAAATACAATTTAAACAATATAAAACCACAAACTCTTTATTTTACCTTGACCCTGATTCATACAGGGACCTTCAGGAGAGCGAAGCAGAAAGCCTACAACTTGCGATTCTCACTTACTTATATTCTTCAAGTCAAACAGGACAAACAACTGGATCAAATGATTCTTATACCCTTGCTTCTGTCCCAACTTATGTCTTTACTCCTGTCTTGGCTATTGATGGCTTTCTAACTGATACTGGATATAAAATTGTGATTTCGTTCAGATTTGTATCATCTAATTTCGACTAAAAAAATAAAAAATAAAACATATAAACAACGCCTTAAAAACAAGACAGTAGGCCTCAAACAGACTCGTTAACTGGCACGGTCAAATAAACAGTGTTATTTCATAAGTGTTACTTCAGCATGAGGTCATATTGACGCATGCGTCATGCTAAACAGTGTTATTATTTCAGCATGAGGTCATATTGACGCATGCGTCATGCTAGATAAAGCCGTAATGGATACTCATTCAAGCACAGTATTTACCAGCAAAGGCCAGAAATGGACTGTTCAGCTCCCTGCGTTGCTTGTGGCGTGGCCGGCAGCAATGAGATGGTAATATAAGCGACAAATAGGAAATGTTATACGCATAATGACGTATTAATGAGCCTTAATGACGCCATGCTTATGCTTGAATAATGATATATAATATTATAAAACCATGACCGCAACAAAAGGAAAGAAACAGACGGCACGATGCCCATGTGATCGCACCACCCCCATCGTTTTTGATGTTGTGTTGGAAAGTTGAACAGGTATGATAAATCCATTTCAGCTTGACTGAACGTGACAGTTGCATGGAGCGGGGAAGACAGCATTATATCAGATGTATATGTTTGTTTCCTCGGCACTGATTTTCATTTTCTCCATCGGTCCCTTCAGCTTTGATTCGAATAGCTCCACGTTGTTCTCTTTATACAGGAAGAGCTCATGATTATTCAAAATATCATTTGAAAGATCCCCGGAAGGAAGGACGGACGCACAGTCTCTCTCTCGGCCCGCCGGGAAAGGAAATACACTGTTCTGTATCTTATGTCATGACTCTGTCATGGGACGCCCGTTAAGTTGGCAGATTGGTGGAGGAGCTTTCAATTGAAGCTCACAGGCTCTCCAGATTTCTCTGGCCTTTAACTTTATTTTTGTCATTCGGTAGTTTAGCTGTCAATTATAGCTCATGAGAGAGACTGATACTATCCTTCACGCGATTCAATCATCAGCCAACAACCATCGTCACATTTAGCGTGCATTCAACTACCATTATCAGATTTAGCGTGCATTCAATTTCAATGCTATTAATCATTGGAACGTTGACTTTCAGTCAAGGAGTCCTTCCCATGGAAATTCTTTTTTAACTATGATGACTTCGCTTTTATATGATAAATTGTAATCATGATGTAATATTATGAGGTCCTTATATAATAATTTGTAATCATGATGTAATATAATGGCTTTTTCATATAATAATAATAATAATTTGTAAACATTATATAAAAGAAAAAGATTTTTTTATTTTTATTTTTAAGATAATGAATATTATTTCAGTTAAATTAAGATTTGTTTAAATAAAAAAATAATTAGTTTGTGTTTTTAATTTTCAAAAATTAATATTATTATAAATATTTAAAAAATAAATTTAATATTAAAAAAATATATTTTAAAATATTTAAAAAAAACATCATTCTTTATTTTACTATATAGATCTCTTAAATATTGTATTTATTTTAATAACATTAATATTCTTTTTTATCCTAATAACATTTTAACTAATTTCTACCATATATTCTATATATAGGCTAAAGATTCTAAGAAATAAAGGAAATGAAAAAATAAATATCATTTTGATTTTTTTTTAATGTAAAATAAATAAATAAATAAAAACGTCCATAATATTAATAATAGTAATAGGTATTGTTCCTGAGGTGTAGGACACTCGGTGAGAGAGTGTGTTGTTAAGCCACTCTGTGTTGTTAAAGTCCATGTTAAGGGTTGGTGTGGCTCAGGCCGGGTGCGATCCCCGGGTGATGTAGCCAACAGGTCCGGCACAAATTAACAAAAAAAAATAAATAAAAAAAATAGGTATTCTTAGTTTTATTGTTTGAACAATTAAGTACAAACGAATATAGCTTATCCTTTTACTAAGTATCGAGTGTTTCACTTGATCTTTATATATATATATATATAGGTCTTGCTTAGCTATTCTAGGAAATGACTTTTTTGGGAATTTAACTATATAAATTTATACCAATCACTAGTTGTTGTTGTTCATAATCCATTTCTGAATTTCTGAATGTAGAAATGGATTCAGAATGCTAAAAATTTCCAAGGCACTAGGATTTTACAAAAATAATCACTTAAATCTATAAATCTAACAATTTCTTTCCAAATTTCGAGTAAATATCCAAAAAAAAAAAAAAAACTTCATTTCTTAGAATTTTTAGTCTACTACTTTACTTTTTAAAACAAAATTGTCTTAACATAAAAAATATTCTTACTTAAATGATGAAAACATATTTGATATTTATTTTTGAGACGGAATTTGACGAACAAATTGTTCTTCACTGGATATTCTATGTTTAAATTATGAAAACAGATTAAAAACGTTCAAAATGATATTTATTTTTGAGACGGAATTTGACGAACAAATTGTTCTTCACAGAACGATATTCTTTGTTTAAATTATGAAAACATATTAAAAAAAACGTAAATTTTGATGAACGATTTAGATTTAGTTTTGAAATTCATACCGTGTTCATCTTGCATGGTTAATTATCTCACAAAGTGAAAGGTATATCTTCAATTACGTATGACATAAGTCATAAAATGGTATATATGACTGAAAAGTAGGACCTACATGAAAATACTTCTAACACTAGAACATTTAATATCAAAATCGTTTTATTAGCGTCCATACTAAGTGTGTGGTGACGAATTCAACCTATTACTCGAGAGGATAATAATCAATCAATATGGTGTATATATTAAATTAAATTTTGTGTATTATGACATGGATACAACCGAAATGGTAAATTAACCAATTAAATTAATCATTTTATAATTAATTAGATAGGTGTGTTAAACTATAACAATAATATCAAAATTGTTATATAAATATATATTTTGTTTTAAGAGATTATTATTTTATTTTAATTAATGAATTATGTAAAAGAAATTTTAATATAGTTAACACTTAAATATATCAAAAATGTTATATCAAATATTTTAAGAGATTATTATTTTATTTTAATGAATGAATTATGTAAAAGAAATAATAATATAGATAACATTTAAATAGAATAGTTGATAAAGAAAGTTTATGGAGGTGTACAAACCCTATCCATTTTGGATTTGAACATGCAACTTCTTATGAGGAACACATGTTCTTAACCATTAAGCCCAAAAAACATATAGATATTGTGGAGATAGAGGGAGTTGGGGGGTTAGAATTAGGTATCAAGGTATATACTTGTATCATGTCACCATAAGAGGGGTAGAAAAAGAAATGGATATAGGTTCAATCTTTATTAGCATCCATGCTACATGTGAGGTGAGAAATTCAACCTAATACATTGAATAGATAAGGAGAATGCTAGTTAAATAAAAGAGGAAGTAAGACAATCAACACATAAATATAGTTAGTTGTTAGTTGATAAATATTTTTCCATTAACTTCATATAGAGCAATATATCCAGAGATCTCATACAATTGTCTTACAACTCAGGCCACTTTGAAGTTAACATTGGAGTACAATTTTCTTACAACTTAGGCCACTTTGAAGTTAACATTGGGGTTCATGAATTAGGAAAGATGATATCCCATGAGTTCATATTGAGGGGTTTAAAATTCTAAAAAATGAAAACATCATATTGCATATTACATAGGGTCAAGGGGTATTGGATGGTGGGGGGGGGAGTTTTTGATGTAATCGTACTAGGGGTATAAGTAGGAATGGGTGTTGGGAGGGGTGTTCAATGGAAATATTTTGGGAGGTATTCTTTCATATTTAATCAAATTAGGGGTATTTTTTATATCCCGCAAACACTCCATGTTATATCATTGGTTCACCAAGTAAAATCCCTTATCCATTTGGATATAAATAGTTATCTAATGTTGCAAATTACACTAGTGGGTCCATAGTTTGGGCCCCAAAATGCTTCAATACTCTAAAATTACATTATTTTACATGGTTGTGTGTGTGTGTGTGTGTGTGTGTGTGTGTGTGTGTGTGTGTTGGTCAATGCAATGAAATATAAGCACACCACTAATGCACTTAGCAAGATACAATCAAGTTATAATCTCAAAATAAGGGTGCATTGGGATTCCTTCTTAAGTGATTAAAGTAGTCTCAATAATATTTGTCCTTCTACATTTTCTTCATCCCAAAGCATTATATGACCAAGACTATCTAGTTGGATCTATACGGGACTACTATAGTTATATTAAGGAGTGGTGTTGTCAATATTTGTTGCTAAGTTTTGTTGTCAATTTGTGTTGAAGGGTGGTGTTGTCTAGTTGCTATATAGCACTGTGCTAAGGAACATCTGATTATACTAGGGAATCATTGAACTATTACATGGCATTGATAGTTTATTTGGTCCAATTCAAAATAATGGATGTGTTATTGAGTGATTTGGATTTTTTTATCCCATGGGGACAACCAACCAAAAATGTTTTTCCTTTGCGGCCTCACTTTGAATCCATAGATGATGCTCTTCTCTCCCCTTATTGCATCAAACCTTGCAAATCTCATCCTCTCTCAGAATATTTGTTCCCTTGTCCTAAAATCATCTAAAATAATCTCCCTTAGGTGCTACAAGATTTCAAAATTCCTATCCATGGAATTGGTTCCTTGAGCACACATGAAATTTCCATAGGAATTATAAGAAAATGATGCCATTGGAGGTTTCACATAAAATACATGTCATTTTTCATTAAGGATATATCAATTGTAGTTCTTAAGGTATATCAACAATGATAAACACTTTGAAATGTAAATATGCATGCTCCTGATTTTTTTAAATCTTACGAACAATCATAATCTTCCTTACAAAAGTAGATTAGTGATCCATATATGTCTATGGGACTTAGGGGGACAAGTAATGAGAATTCACCTCAAGTACCACAAATCACAATGTTCTTCCCTACCAATATAAATCGATGACCTAGGATCATTAGTGTAAGGTTGAGAAGAAAGGGGGCACGAGAAATAATTTTTTTGCAAATGACCATGATCTCATTCACTAGATCTAATATACTTTCTATATTCATTCACAAATATTTTTTTTGGAAATGTAGTGGGGTGCATCAAACACCATGGATAACACAAATCAACCCTACCTTATTAGATTGACAACTAGTAATCCATTGGTTTGGGGGTGTATATGTCCAATGTAGAATTTTGGAGCATGATCAACAGTGGATATTTCCTCCATTGATCCAAATCAATAGCTCACAAGCCTCCATGGGTGTAACACATCTAGTTTTGATCCCCATAATAGTAATGTATATGTGTACATGGTGAATGGATGAGAGCCAAATGATGCAATATGTAATTGTACAATGAAAAATAATAAAAATACATCATAGGTTGCAAAAGGAGAAGGAAAAAAGAATGGGGGGATATGAATCGATAATAGGGGAAAATAAATAGGAATTTCCAACTCAAATAAGGCTAAGGAAAGAATAATATATTTTATTGTTGTCCTATTATTGACCATGGATTTATTAATCCTTTGATTTATGTTTACCCTAAGTTATTAACCTTGGGATTAAATGCCAAAAGAAAGAAATGTTTACTTCTCATGAAGACATGTGGTGTATCATTAGCATGCAAATATATCCTATGATTGTGGGAATGCAAAGGGAATTCATGTCCATTATTTCTAGAGGTGTTTCTCGAAGAGATTCAGTTGCCATAGTATGGTTGTAACAAAAATATGGAAAATGGATACCTTGAAACTGTGAAGAGTTATGACTATGTGTGTAGTGTAGCTAGAGAGGTAGTGGGGGGGCTGGAGGGCCCATAGTGATAATAGTGGAGGTAATTCAATGTAAGATGGACTAGGTACATTATATTATTAAATAAGACCCACTATGGTAGTTAGATATATTAGTATAAACATAATAATTGTAAGAGGACTTACTAGAAGTAGAAATTTCTAGTAAGCCCTCTTACATTTATCGTGTTTATACTAATATATCTAACTACCACAGTGGNTGTCCACCTTACATTGAATGACCTCCACTATTACCAGTATGGTCCCTTTGGCCCCACCACTACCTCTCTAGCTACACTAGTGAGGTGTAGCTAGAGAGGTAGTGGGGGACCCAGAGGGCCCCTAGTGATAATAGTGGAGGACATTCAATTTAAGGTGGACTAGGTCCACTATATTATTAAATAAGGGCCACTTTGGTAGTTAGATATATTATTATAAACATAATAAATGTAAGAGAACTTACTAGAAGGTTCCTCCTCTAAAATGTTCTTATGTGGTTGGTAGCACTATATAAATGGGTCCAAGAAATGTAATTAGAAGAAAAATATATTTTTTGTATTTGGAGCATATAGCTCATTAGGAGGTTTCCCCCTCGAAGAGACAAGTGAATAGGAGTGGATATCTTCCATAATATGATATATTGTATGGTGTTTCCCTACCCTAAGGGTTTGAGATTAATAAAGTGGATATTTTTCTATATTAATATTAGATATATTGTGTTTCTTATGTATTTAGGACTTTGGTACTTATAAATTGGTATCAGAGCACTTTCTTCGACCACAAAAAGGGGCAAATTTGTTCTCTATTTTTGCAATTTTTTCAAGAAAATAAAAGAGGGCCACAACACTCTCGACAAATTCTATAACTTAATGTGTGGGATTTACAAAAAATGGTTGTATATCTGAGTTCCTCTCAGAAACACAACCAATTTCAAAAAGAAAATTATCCTAAATAGAGTCAGGAAAGAAAATGTATCATCATTTTAAAATCTTCTCATTTTCAGGGTTTTTCCACGAACGACCACACAATTTTATTGATTTATGTAGCACCTGGGGACGAATTTGCATACAAAATTATACATATGAGTTCCTCTCACCATTTCACCCAATTTCAAAAAAGCAAATGGTCTGAATCATAGCTCTGGAAGTGAAGATATCACTAATCTAAAATCAACCATTTTTCATGTTTTTTCGGGATGACGATGGGATTGCAGAGCTCATAACTTTTGACATGGTGCTCAAATTTCTACCATATCACTTCCATTGGATAAATAATTTTAAGAGATTACTTTTTTTATATTATATGTGGTGTTTCCAATGTATATTTTCTCTCAAGTTCTCATGGGAGTTCGACTAAAGTTTGAAGCCCTCGAGAACCATGTGCAAGATGGTCTACAAGAAATTAGGGACAATTGTCACAATATTCAAAGGCACTTGGATAGCATACAAGAGGAATATCCTATGGAAGAAATTAAGGATGAATATAATCAAGAAATATATGCTTGGTATGATTTTGAGGCCGATTGTGATGATCGGTATATGGATAGTTTTCATTTAGGGGATGAGAACAACTTCCATCTTCTATTTAATGAATCTATTCCACCTCATGTAGAGAATCTCCTAGAGAGTATACAAGATCCTTTCATTCATATTCTTCTTCATTTTTCTTCTTCTCCAGTATTAGTTATTTGGATCTGCATGACCAATGCCAATCTTTGGAGCATCATTTTTAGCTTCCTATTAAGTTCTGGTATATTCAACGTGGATTTCACATGAGCACTTGGAAATGGGACCTAGGTTTACAGTGGAAGCTAGAATACTTCATCATAGTGTACCCTGGTTGTCCAACCTACTTAAACATTATGGTTCTAACTTACCCATGGCACCCTAGTATATGGTTGTACACCCTCATAACAAGCGTTGAGGACAACACTTTCATAAGGGGGATGGAATGTAGTGTATCTAGAGAGGTAATGGGTGGGGCCGAAGGTCCCATAGTAATAATAGTGGATTCCATTCACTAGAATATGGACTAGGTCCACTATATTAGGCTCACTATGGTAGTTAGATATATTAATGTGAACATAATAAATGTAAGAGGACTTCTTAGAAGGTTCCACTTCTAGAAGGTTACTCCTCTAGAATGTTCTTAGGTGGTTGGTAGAATTATATAAAGGGGTTAAAGAAACGTAATGCAAAGTCAAGAAGAAGTATTTTATTTGGATCATGTATCTCATTAGGAGGTTTCCCCCTCGAAGATGCCAGAGAACATGAGAGGATCCCTTCCATAATATGATCCATTGTGTGGTGCTTCCCTACCTCAAGGGTTTTTAGAATAATAAAGTGTGGGTTTTCTATTTTTCTCTTAGATTTATTATGGTGCTTGTGTATTCAGGACTTTGGCACTTAACAATGTGTATGGCCAATTGTTGTATTTGAGGAAAAACCAGTTGCAAGTAAGAATCCCTGGAGTCCTCGATTGTGTAATTTCTTGACCAATCCATGATGGAGCCCGAGAGGGAAGTGGAATATCCCAAGGGATTACATGACATATAAATGGATCACATTCCTTGGGTTGATTAGATTGATGGGGAAAGGGGGATGGTGGATTGAAATATTTTTATGAGTTTACAAATTATGAAAATCTAGGAATCTGGTTGTGTGAAGAGAGCTAGAGTCAACCATAGGTAGATTCACCCTTATGGAATCATAGCCTCATCTCAGGGGTGGCCTTTGTTGCAAAGAGATTAAGTGCAATAGAGAGCCTATGGCTAGGTGGAACGTCCTTCATATGTAGCTAGTTGGTGGTTAATTCCCAGAAATATAAGTGGTTATGGTTTATTTATGAATACGTTGAATTAATGATGTTTATATTATGAACTATACTATTTTTAGTTGTTATGTTTTGTTTGCATGTTAAGACTGCATCTATAGCTATGAATGTTTTAACTATATTGCATAAGCGTACAATTTTAGGCCTACATGAACTAAGTAATTATTAGAAGAACAATGAGGAAATATGGTATCATAGTTGTAGAATGTGTATTTCAGCCTAATAAGATGAATGGGTATGTTACAATTTGGTATCAGAGTAGAATCAAAGTGAAATTGGCATGTTTAAGAAGTATCTTTTAGCCTAAATAGAGTATAGAGGTTACTAGGTATGTTACAAAGTGCTATTAGAGCTATTGGTTACAACATTGGGGTTGTATGGGCTAAAAATCAACTTGTGTATGAAACAATTGTGGTTTTCTTGTAAAGTTTTTGACAAAATATCTTAATAGAAATTAAGGGAAATATAGTTTGCAAATTAATTGTTTGACAAAGTTCCCCAAGGAGAATAATTTGGGGGAAATGTCTAAATCCTACAAATGATAGAGTAATGGATTCATATTTTAGGTAGAGTGTTGTGAAAATGGTTGTATAAGAAAGGTTTACTGAACTTGTGTGACACATAGTTAGTTCTATGGAAATAAGAAGAAAATTTGTCGTTTGTAGGCCATGTATTTGACAAAATGTCTTTAGCAAATAAGTATATAAAACTTGCAATTGTTAAATTGAGAACTTCAATTACCTAATTTGAATACTAATAGAGTAAATTGATACATTAAGGGAGTTTAATTGGATAGAATCCCTAAATTTCAATTAGTTAAATGTAAAAATATGATAAAATTGCAATTTACAGTCCAAGGAAGAAGAAATTCCAAAAGGTTATAATTGAGATATTAATGGATCTTATTGTATGAATGGTGTTTTAAATAGAGTATGTGTGTTGGTATGGAATAACTACAAAGAAAAATGGATGAGATGTTAAGTTCAACCTATGTACAATTTGGGAAAAATTTCCTAATTCTAGATGGGGTACAAAAAACATGATGTGGACCCTACTGGTGACATGGAGGATTCGTAATGTTTCTAGGTGGAGTACATATGCATATGTGGTAGCCATGAGGCAATGTATAGGGCTATGCAGGAAGGATTGGTCAACAAACAACGATAAGTGGTTTGTGGAGGGAGGAGGATTGGTATTTTGAATGGTTCAAATCCATTTGCAATTGTTGGTGGTGTGATGTGTGTCCCCAGGTAGTAAGTGGTTTTTGGAGGTTCACATAGTGGTAATTGGGAACTACGGATGGGTCTCCATAATTCTTGTGGAAGTTCCACATGTGCAACGACACCTTGTAATGTGAAAGGAGGCATATGGTATCAATGATGATGGTAAGCATATTGCAGAGGAATATGAAGTGGTTTTAGAAACCACACTTCAATATCTATAGTTACTAAGGGAACATGACCTGTAAATGGTAGTTTTGAGAATTTCATAGGCAAGAGGTCAAATTAAACATTGACAAATTCATGTCATGCAATGATATGGGTTGTTGTGTACATTTTAACCTTATACAATTAATTAATGAAAATATATTCTTAATAAAAAATAAAGGTACAATGTCACACACATATTACAAAAAGAGTTTTACCCTGGAAATCCAAAACAAGAAAACTAACAACCTGTTTAGAGACACACCTCTAATATTCTATTCATCATATTCATTTTTTACAATAAAATACATATATAGGATATTGTGGCATCCAAACCCCTAATCCATTGACCTGTATTAGTCAACAACCCTAATTCCTTAACCAGAAATAGAAAAACATCGGTGAAAACCATGTGCTAAAAAATCGCCAATTTTTTTTTTGGGGGAGTTGCCCACGAACCCCCACATAAGGGGGATCCCACTCCCCTATAACACACTCACACACCTAGTGAAACTCAAACATTACATCTAGTCATGCAAATAATATAACACATACTAAAACATTCACCCACTTGTTTTTTTCTTTGCATACAGGGGGTTACAAGGTTACATAGTCAACAATACAAGGCATCAATGCCCATAGATCCTCTACACCAAGAGAACTTCTCAGTGCTCACAGATTTTGTTAATGAATCTCCAACATTCTTCAATTTTTCCACCTTCATCAATGACACTTTATTTTCTTCAACCATGTCTCTCACAAAGTGATATTGAACATTAATATGCTTTGTCTTTGAATGATAACCTAGGTTATTTTCCATGAATATTTCCCTCTAACTGTCACAATCTATTCTTACATATTTTTGTACCAACCCAATACCTAAACACAATATATGTAACCATACTACATAAGTGGCTACTATGTATTCAACTTTTGTAGTTGAGAGTGGCACTACAAACTGTATTTTTCTCATCCAATTGATTTCTCCTCCAAATAGGTTAAACACATACTCGCTTTTATATCGTTTATGGTCTAGACCTCTAGCCAAGTCGGCATCAACAAACCCATATATTTCCAACAATTTTTCCAATCCTAGTCTTCCTTGGTAGCGCAATCCATAAATAGAAGTGCCACACAAATACCTGGAAACCCTCTTTACTATTTTCCAATGCTCCTTCCCTCATTTTGACATAATATTCCTTCTCAAAACTCCCATTGCATGTGCAATCTCCGGTCTAGTATAGACCATTGCATACATCAAAATGTCAATTGCACTCGCATATGGAACATGGGACATGTTTTCTTCCTCTTCCTATGTCTTGGGACACTAATCCACATATAAATTTATACCTATAGGAATAGGGACCATGATCAATTTACATTCCTATATGTTAAACCTCTACAATATTGTCTCAACATATTTACTCTGATTTAACCAAAGTTTCTTGTTTGCTTGATCTCTTTTAATTTTCATGCCCAAAATGAAATTCACAACACCAATATCCTTTATGTCAAACTTAGAGGAAAACTGAGTTTTCACATCCTGCATAATCTTTTTGTTGTTTCCTATCAACAACATATCATTCATAAACAAGACCAAATAAATAAGATGATCACTAATTAATTTGAAATACACACATTGATCCACTTTGCTCCTTGTGAAGCCAAGTCCCAACATATAAGTATCAATTTTTTTATACCACATCCTTGGTGATTGATTTAACCAATACAAGGACTTTTTCATATTGCATACCAACACTTTTTTTCCCTTCACAAAAACCCTCCTAGCTGCTTCATGTAGATTTATTCTTCCAAATCCCCATGTAGGAATGTTTTATTAACATCCATATTTTCTACTTCTAAATAAAAAGTAGCAGCAACAGATAAAAGAAATCTAATAGAAGTTAAATTGGAAACAAGAGAAAAAAATTCACCAAAGTCAATTCCCTCTACCTGGGAATAAGATTTTGCTACTAACTGAGCTTTGTATTTCTCCACTTTTCCTTCTTCATTCATCTTCTTATTAAACACCCATTTTTTCCAATGGGATTTATTCCAGTCGAAAACTCCACTAGATACCAAGCTTCATTCTTATCCAAGGATGCCATTTCTTTAACCATGGCCTTTTTCCAGAGTTTTCCTGCATCCTTTGAATCCACTTCATCCCTAATAGTTCTAGGATCATCATCAATAATAGACAAAGAGAAGTTTGAACAGAAATGAGGTGGAGTATAACTTTTTGTTTTCCTTCTTTCTGGAACCAATCTCCTCAATACTAGAGTATGATGATCTTCTTCTTATGATTCCTATTCTTATATTAAATCTGATTCATCATCCTTCAACTTAAACTCCATTTTCTCTGGTTCTTCCTCCTTTGGTAGGAATTCATGTTCGACAACATATTTGATCTCTCTAAATACCACATCTCGAATATACACTATGTTCTAAGTTTCTATCTTCCAAAGATTATAACATTTCAAACCATCTTTATACCCAACAAAGATACTCTTTTCATCCTTTTTATCTAGCTTACTCCTATTTTCCTTTGAAATGTGAACATAGGCATCACATACAAATACCCTGAGATGTGTAAAAGAGGGTTTCTTACTAGTCCATACCTTGTGTTGAGTCTTGTCATCCAACATTGATGAGGGTGATCGATTGAACAAGTAACATGTAGTACCCACTGCCTCTCCCCAGAATTCTTGTCCTAACTCGACACCATTAAGAATGCACCTTTATTTCTCCATCAACATATTTTTCATCCTTTCTAAAAATCCATTATGTTGAGGTGTATATGGAGTAGTATTGTTCCTTGCTATATTGTACTTCTTACATAATTCTTCGAATTCATTTTTGCATAACTCTCCACCATTATCCATCCTCATCACCTTAATTATTTTCTTTGTTTGATTCTCCACAAGAGCCTTAAAATCTTTAAACCTGTCAAAGACTTCAAATTTCTTCCTAACAAAATATATCCATATATTCATGGAGAAGTCATGTATAAATGAGACATAGTACACATATTGTCCCTATGATGGAATCAACACAAATCCAAACACATCATTGTGCACCAACTATAAAATTCCCTCTGCCCTCGATGTAC
>SNQJ01S0004065.1:35986-46059 GCA_010110895.2 Picea sitchensis | reverse complement strand
AAGTGAAATTGGCATGTTTAAGAAGTATCTTTTAGCCTAAATAGAGTATAGAGGTTACTAGGTATGTTACAAAGTGCTATTAGAGCTATTGGTTACAACATTGGGGTTGTATGGGCTAAAAATCAACTTGTGTATGAAACAATTGTGGTTTTCTTGTAAAGTTTTTGACAAAATATCTTAATAGAAATTAAGGGAAATATAGTTTGCAAATTAATTGTTTGACAAAGTTCCCCAAGGAGAATAATTTGGGGGAAATGTCTAAATCCTACAAATGATAGAGTAATGGATTCATATTTTAGGTAGAGTGTTGTGAAAATGGTTGTATAAGAAAGGTTTACTGAACTTGTGTGACACATAGTTAGTTCTATGGAAATAAGAAGAAAATTTGTCGTTTGTAGGCCATGTATTTGACAAAATGTCTTTAGCAAATAAGTATATAAAACTTGCAATTGTTAAATTGAGAACTTCAATTACCTAATTTGAATACTAATAGAGTAAATTGATACATTAAGGGAGTTTAATTGGATAGAATCCCTAAATTTCAATTAGTTAAATGTAAAAATATGATAAAATTGCAATTTACAGTCCAAGGAAGAAGAAATTCCAAAAGGTTATAATTGAGATATTAATGGATCTTATTGTATGAATGGTGTTTTAAATAGAGTATGTGTGTTGGTATGGAATAACTACAAAGAAAAATGGATGAGATGTTAAGTTCAACCTATGTACAATTTGGGAAAAATTTCCTAATTCTAGATGGGGTACAAAAAACATGATGTGGACCCTACTGGTGACATGGAGGATTCGTAATGTTTCTAGGTGGAGTACATATGCATATGTGGTAGCCATGAGGCAATGTATAGGGCTATGCAGGAAGGATTGGTCAACAAACAACGATAAGTGGTTTGTGGAGGGAGGAGGATTGGTATTTTGAATGGTTCAAATCCATTTGCAATTGTTGGTGGTGTGATGTGTGTCCCCAGGTAGTAAGTGGTTTTTGGAGGTTCACATAGTGGTAATTGGGAACTACGGATGGGTCTCCATAATTCTTGTGGAAGTTCCACATGTGCAACGACACCTTGTAATGTGAAAGGAGGCATATGGTATCAATGATGATGGTAAGCATATTGCAGAGGAATATGAAGTGGTTTTAGAAACCACACTTCAATATCTATAGTTACTAAGGGAACATGACCTGTAAATGGTAGTTTTGAGAATTTCATAGGCAAGAGGTCAAATTAAACATTGACAAATTCATGTCATGCAATGATATGGGTTGTTGTGTACATTTTAACCTTATACAATTAATTAATGAAAATATATTCTTAATAAAAAATAAAGGTACAATGTCACACACATATTACAAAAAGAGTTTTACCCTGGAAATCCAAAACAAGAAAACTAACAACCTGTTTAGAGACACACCTCTAATATTCTATTCATCATATTCATTTTTTACAATAAAATACATATATAGGATATTGTGGCATCCAAACCCCTAATCCATTGACCTGTATTAGTCAACAACCCTAATTCCTTAACCAGAAATAGAAAAACATCGGTGAAAACCATGTGCTAAAAAATCGCCAATTTTTTTTTTGGGGGAGTTGCCCACGAACCCCCACATAAGGGGGATCCCACTCCCCTATAACACACTCACACACCTAGTGAAACTCAAACATTACATCTAGTCATGCAAATAATATAACACATACTAAAACATTCACCCACTTGTTTTTTTCTTTGCATACAGGGGGTTACAAGGTTACATAGTCAACAATACAAGGCATCAATGCCCATAGATCCTCTACACCAAGAGAACTTCTCAGTGCTCACAGATTTTGTTAATGAATCTCCAACATTCTTCAATTTTTCCACCTTCATCAATGACACTTTATTTTCTTCAACCATGTCTCTCACAAAGTGATATTGAACATTAATATGCTTTGTCTTTGAATGATAACCTAGGTTATTTTCCATGAATATTTCCCTCTAACTGTCACAATCTATTCTTACATATTTTTGTACCAACCCAATACCTAAACACAATATATGTAACCATACTACATAAGTGGCTACTATGTATTCAACTTTTGTAGTTGAGAGTGGCACTACAAACTGTATTTTTCTCATCCAATTGATTTCTCCTCCAAATAGGTTAAACACATACTCGCTTTTATATCGTTTATGGTCTAGACCTCTAGCCAAGTCGGCATCAACAAACCCATATATTTCCAACAATTTTTCCAATCCTAGTCTTCCTTGGTAGCGCAATCCATAAATAGAAGTGCCACACAAATACCTGGAAACCCTCTTTACTATTTTCCAATGCTCCTTCCCTCATTTTGACATAATATTCCTTCTCAAAACTCCCATTGCATGTGCAATCTCCGGTCTAGTATAGACCATTGCATACATCAAAATGTCAATTGCACTCGCATATGGAACATGGGACATGTTTTCTTCCTCTTCCTATGTCTTGGGACACTAATCCACATATAAATTTATACCTATAGGAATAGGGACCATGATCAATTTACATTCCTATATGTTAAACCTCTACAATATTGTCTCAACATATTTACTCTGATTTAACCAAAGTTTCTTGTTTGCTTGATCTCTTTTAATTTTCATGCCCAAAATGAAATTCACAACACCAATATCCTTTATGTCAAACTTAGAGGAAAACTGAGTTTTCACATCCTGCATAATCTTTTTGTTGTTTCCTATCAACAACATATCATTCATAAACAAGACCAAATAAATAAGATGATCACTAATTAATTTGAAATACACACATTGATCCACTTTGCTCCTTGTGAAGCCAAGTCCCAACATATAAGTATCAATTTTTTTATACCACATCCTTGGTGATTGATTTAACCAATACAAGGACTTTTTCATATTGCATACCAACACTTTTTTTCCCTTCACAAAAACCCTCCTAGCTGCTTCATGTAGATTTATTCTTCCAAATCCCCATGTAGGAATGTTTTATTAACATCCATATTTTCTACTTCTAAATAAAAAGTAGCAGCAACAGATAAAAGAAATCTAATAGAAGTTAAATTGGAAACAAGAGAAAAAAATTCACCAAAGTCAATTCCCTCTACCTGGGAATAAGATTTTGCTACTAACTGAGCTTTGTATTTCTCCACTTTTCCTTCTTCATTCATCTTCTTATTAAACACCCATTTTTTCCAATGGGATTTATTCCAGTCGAAAACTCCACTAGATACCAAGCTTCATTCTTATCCAAGGATGCCATTTCTTTAACCATGGCCTTTTTCCAGAGTTTTCCTGCATCCTTTGAATCCACTTCATCCCTAATAGTTCTAGGATCATCATCAATAATAGACAAAGAGAAGTTTGAACAGAAATGAGGTGGAGTATAACTTTTTGTTTTCCTTCTTTCTGGAACCAATCTCCTCAATACTAGAGTATGATGATCTTCTTCTTATGATTCCTATTCTTATATTAAATCTGATTCATCATCCTTCAACTTAAACTCCATTTTCTCTGGTTCTTCCTCCTTTGGTAGGAATTCATGTTCGACAACATATTTGATCTCTCTAAATACCACATCTCGAATATACACTATGTTCTAAGTTTCTATCTTCCAAAGATTATAACATTTCAAACCATCTTTATACCCAACAAAGATACTCTTTTCATCCTTTTTATCTAGCTTACTCCTATTTTCCTTTGAAATGTGAACATAGGCATCACATACAAATACCCTGAGATGTGTAAAAGAGGGTTTCTTACTAGTCCATACCTTGTGTTGAGTCTTGTCATCCAACATTGATGAGGGTGATCGATTGAACAAGTAACATGTAGTACCCACTGCCTCTCCCCAGAATTCTTGTCCTAACTCGACACCATTAAGAATGCACCTTTATTTCTCCATCAACATATTTTTCATCCTTTCTAAAAATCCATTATGTTGAGGTGTATATGGAGTAGTATTGTTCCTTGCTATATTGTACTTCTTACATAATTCTTCGAATTCATTTTTGCATAACTCTCCACCATTATCCATCCTCATCACCTTAATTATTTTCTTTGTTTGATTCTCCACAAGAGCCTTAAAATCTTTAAACCTGTCAAAGACTTCAAATTTCTTCCTAACAAAATATATCCATATATTCATGGAGAAGTCATGTATAAATGAGACATAGTACACATATTGTCCCTATGATGGAATCAACACAAATCCAAACACATCATTGTGCACCAACTATAAAATTCCCTCTGCCCTCGATGTACAAAAGGGGAATATTAGATGATTTTGCTTCCCATATACACAATGTTCACATAAATCAAAATCTATAGAGGATTTATACATACCTTTACCATGTAGTACTCGCAGGCTCTTCTCTTTGATATGCCCCAGTCTTTGATGCCACAACATAGTCTTTTCTCTAGAGATTGTAAGATTTTTTTCTTCTTCATCTCCAATATTAAGAACAAAATAAATATTACACCCATCACTAATAGTGCTTCCCTGCAATTTATACATAGTTCCAAACTGAACTCCCTTTAGAAACACCATTTCTCATTGAACCATCTTGCAGGTGTCTTTCTAAAACACTATTTTTACCCATGCATCGTCCATTTTTATTATAGAAATCAAATTTCTGGCCAATCCTGGGATGTGCATAACACTAGGGAGTGTTCTAATCCTTCCACCCATGAGATTCAACTTGAACTTTCCTCATCCTATTATTTTTCTATTGAGTCATCATCTAGGAAAACATCACCTCCATCATGCTTTTCATATTTGCAAAACCACTCCCTATGAGGAGTCATATGAAAGGATGCACTTGATTCAACCAACCATGCCATGATCTACATGTGTTCTTGAATATGCCAAGTACACATCCCCTCCTTCATATAAGAAGGTTATTTTCTTCTGTAGAAGAGGCATCTTTAGATCCCTTCCCTCTCTCAACACTTTTGGATATACATTGCTTCTTGTAGTGCCCTTATATTCCACATATCCAACATACCTTTACAAAATTTCCAGGACATTTATATCTACCCTTATATTTAGGTCTCCCACTTGATAACTTATATCTATTTCTTTCATGGAAATTTCCTCTTGCAAATAATTCATCTGTGCTCTATCCTTCCTTGTTCTTCTACCTCATCTACTTTGACAACAAGGATGATACCAAATCATTGAAAATCAAAGTAGTTGTATTACTACATATGGCCACAACTAGACAATCCCACATATCTGGTAAAGGGCATATTAAGCTAATACACTTATATTCATTATAAATCTTAATATCAACATATAATAGTTGACTTACCACAATATTAAAGGCGTTTATATGCTCTGTCACCGAGTCTCCATATTTCATCCTCACGTTATACATATTCTTCCATGGGAATAGTTTATTTACCAAGGACAAAGTCCCCAATTTATCCCATAATTTCTTGGTTGTAGCTTCCCCTAACACATTCAATAATTTTGAATCTGAGAGACACAACCATATTGTGCTCTTTGCCTTTTGATACAACTTTTTCCAGTCTTCAGATGACTTTCTTATAGCTACAATACCTAGATCCACTGTGAGCCATTGATCCTTGTATACCAACAAATCTTCCATCTTGAGCTTCCACGACTCAAAAATTTTCACATTAAATTTATCAATCTATATTTTCAAACTACTAGCCATTTCTTTTCACTTAAAGAATCAATACCACATATCTCCCACTGTAACAAGGATAATCACAGAAATAATCCAAACCCCTGACCACAAAGGTGTCCTCTTGAAGCCAATAATTGATCTGATACCAAATGTGTGTTTTAAACTTGTACAATTAATTACTGTAAACAAATTATTAATAAAATAGAAAAAATACAATGGTACACACACATTATACATAAATATTTACCATGGAAACCCAAACCAGGAAAACCAACAACATGTTTAGAGTCACACCTCTATTATTCTATTAATCATATTCATTGTTTACAATACAACACATATATAGAATCCCGCAGCATCCAAACTCCTAATCCATTGACCCGAATTAGTAAACAACCCTAATTCCTTAACTGCAATTAGAAAACCATTGACGAAAACCATGTGCCAAAAAACGACCAAAAAATGGATGCAAAAAACACCAAAAATTGTTTTGGGGATGCTTCCCCTGAATCCCCCTATGATCCCCCGGATAGGGGGGAGCTAGAGCCCCCACCTATAACCCCCTCACGTGCCCAAAGAAATGAAAACACTAGATATAGTCATGCAAATAATATAACATATACTCATTATGTTGATCTAGATCACACATGTAGAAACATGTGCACCAAAGAAGGAACAATTAGAGATGGGATCCACTTATCACATCATTCAATAATAAAACATTGGGTGGAATAATAAAGGAGAGAATA
The DNA here is from genome assembly GCA_010110895.2 of Picea sitchensis. Taxonomy (NCBI): domain Eukaryota; kingdom Viridiplantae; phylum Streptophyta; class Pinopsida; order Pinales; family Pinaceae; genus Picea; species Picea sitchensis. The sequence continues at coordinate 39,650 of SNQJ01S0004065.1, read as the reverse complement.
TTACGCCCTATCAAATGCACGATTGAGTTTATTTTAGGTGGAAGATAAGCACAAAGTGGCATAAGAGTCCCACAATAAATCAAATATAATAATAAAGTTTATAAAGTAAACTAGGAAAAAATTAAAGGGGGCCACAAAGATATGACATGGAAGTGTCAAAGAATAACATGTGGACACCACTACCACATTAGTAGCTACATTCCATGCCACATTATGAAAGGAGCCACATCAATTTTTTTTTTAAATAAAAAATAAAAAAATAAGTTTTAGCCAAAATATTATTTTGGCAATAACATGAGAAACTTATGTCAAAACAGGTGAAATTTTAAGTGTAGGTCTATGATGATGAGGGCCATCAAATTTCCAATGAGGATTATTTCCTTATTCGGGCTTAGAATTCTAGAAAATGTAAATTAGTGGTTTTTAGAGAACAGGGTGGTACTCATTGCTAATAGCCATGTCGATGATGAAATTTGGATGAAAAGGAATGTAGAAGGAATGAATAAACTCGGTGGATAATTTGGCCAAATTCTAAGCGTGGAGATGAAAAAAAAAAAAATCCACTATTCGAGATACGTTTTTGGAATTTTTTTAGATTTTCAATGGTGGAAAAGGAGCCCAAGATAACATATTTGGAAAAAAATTCTAAGAAACATTTGATTTATTCATCAATCCAGACAACTTTGCCTTATTGAAGTTCTTCTAGTTTTTCTCTATTTGAAAGATAATAGTTTTGCAAAAGAAATACAAGTCTAGAGAAAGTGCAAAAAGGGAAAAGTTGACAATTCCATATTAATGTAGAAAAGGACTGGAGCATCAAATAACTAATTTAACTACTCACAATAATAATTATTACATATGCATGATACAATTTTTTTTGTTTGTTCTCACTAGATTTACTTTTATAGAGGGTAGAAGTTGGTCTCCGACCTTGATTATACTAGTGAGAAAATGATTTAAAAATGGATTTGAATCGATGAATGGGTGTATGACTCAATACTTGCAAGTTAATTGAGAAAATGATAAAGGTTAACAAACTATGTAATCAATGCAATGTAAATGTTGAATAAGATGAAAATGAAAGTGAGAAGCAAAAAGGGATTAATTAAATGATTAAAAAAAATAGGAGAGAAGGCTAAGGAAGGGGAAATGAAGGGTCATGGTTGTTGGCCTTCCCCCTACTCCCAACTCTCCCAATTTCTTCCTTCACCTTCATTCTAAATGGGATTTTTCTAGACAAGAGAGAATGTTGGAAAGAGAGCCAAGAGCTATGTTGTACCATACATTTCTTAAATGAAATAGACTGAGCCCCTATTTGAAGCTAACTTTCCCATTGGGTTTCCAAGGTAAATTATGAGATGGTATGGGTGAATTTATTCAACGTTATGCGATTTTCTCTATCTTTTTCATGAAATGGAGTTTCTTTGAAGTTTAATGGTTACCTATGTCTTGTTTATCAAGGAGAAATTATTTTCCAAGTGTATTTGAGGTTTCTTTGAATGGATATATTCCCCATAAATTAGTAAACCAACCCAACAACTCTTTAATTGATTATGTACATCCATTTCGAAGATGTGAGATAAACGGTTCTTATGCTAGAGTTATTGCAAATGTGTAGGAAGTTACTAATTTAACTTTTTATAGCTATCGGGTGAATTATATCACTCCTCCAGACTATGCTTTCATTCCCTAAGTTGAACTTATCTTGAATGGTTTGAAATAACACTTGTCTATTGAATTTCCTATTTGTTGGGGTAGATTTATTCCTCACTAGAGTATGATTCCATTGTTGGAGTGAATCCCTTAACCTCTAGGAATTTTATTTCATATCCAAGAGAATTGGCATACCCCTAAGAATTTTACTTCATTCTTGGGTGTGTATACATCCCCCTTGGAGTTTTATTTCATTCCTGGATGCGTTCACATACCACCAGATGTTTTACTTCATGCTTGGGTGATTTCAAATCCCCCTGGGATTTTATTTCATGCCTAGGTGAATCTATTCACTACTGGTTGATTCATTTACCTCATAGACTTCTAATATTGATTATCAAGATCTCAATCCAACAAAAAATAAAATGTATTTTAGTACAATAGTGGTGTAATAGATCAATGTACCATGAAAAAAAATATTGGATAATTATTTTTATATATATTACATGTGATCCTATATCAACCATTCCAAAATTGTAGTGCGATTTAACCTATTTTTTAGAGCTTCCAAATTCAACATGCTTCAAGGGTTGTTTGTCAAAAGTTTTAGAAATAATAGTAAAAGAGGATATAACAAGAGATTGGAGAGAGATCTAGTATTTCCTCCAAACAACTTGTAGTGCATACTATTGAGACTTGAGAAACATCCAATCTTTCAAAATCTAGTCACCCCCAACCTATTTATTCATTGTTTTGTTGATTTCTTAGTTTGATATCTAGACACTACATATTCATGTGAGTTTGATATCTATTTACACAAAGAGTTAACATGATAATGCAATGTTTTAAAGGAAATTAATTTTTCTCAAATCAACCTTCTTGTAAAGCAATAATCTATGAAACTCGGGATCTATAGTTGGTGTTAGTATTAGTTTTGTTCCAGTCATTAGTGTGCACCATGATCGAGATTAAGAGGTTATAATTAAAGAAAAAGAAGTCAAAAGAGAGAGCTGACAGAGCTCAAACACCAAAGAGGTAGAGCATATGGTCAACCACTAGGAAATGTACAATGAAAAATCAAGCCCTAAGGGCCCGAGACTCATTCTGAGTAGTCAAGTGCTTATCAAGAGCATGAAATGCGCTTATATCACCCAAAATAAGTTTAATCCTCTCACCAAATGGAACCAAGTTATATAAATAAGGCATGATAATAAAGCATGGGAAGGAGCATGGGACCGATCATCCAATGGTCACAGGAGAGCCTGATCAATAGTAAATAGCATATATCGCATCAGAAAAGCATACATAAGTTAATGCAACCTTGGGACATGACAATGGTTTTAGGTAGCTACGTGTCAAATAATAAAAGGTGTCGCATGGTAAAACTTAGAAAAGGAAACCACTCCCTTAGGTTCATGAAAATGGTATTCCCATCCCATCAACATTATACACCATCGAACTCATCGATTATGGGACCGCTCATTCATCACCACCTAGATTCGACATGGTAGTCCACTTGGATTCCTAGAAATCCGAAAATGACTTCAAAAGAGCACCATGTTTCCTTAAATCATGTCAGAGAACACCATCCATGTAAAATGATACCGTTATTACTCTTAGTTTTCATAATAGAATTTTCCATACATACGTCGAGCTTGTGAAGACTCTTCAGTTTCTGCATGGACCAATCTCAATGTTAGAAAAATAGGATCGCGGAGCAATAAAATAAGACAAATACAGAAATAAAACAAAAAAGATACACAATAAAATAGAGACACATATATACATGGTTCACCCAGTGTGAGCTATGTCCACTATAGAAATTTCCAGGTCTTTCCTTTATTATTATCCAACAAATGAAGGGATATAACCTACAACACACCCACTGTAACTTCCTCTTCTTTATCTCACAGTGTCCTCTCTCAGAATACAATATTCGAAATGATACATAGCCTCAATACATTTCCCTCATAAAAGAGAGTTTCCTTCTAGGGAAAAAAACCCTAACATA
>SNQJ01S0004065.1:8560-29540 GCA_010110895.2 Picea sitchensis | reverse complement strand
GAAGTGTGAGTCAAATGTGTGACCAAGGTCATAAATTTACTTTCGATTCACAAAAGTGTGAGATAAGAAAAGAAGGTTCAGGGAAATTGGTCTCTACAGCTGCAAGAACTTCAAGCATCATATATGTGTCAAGTGAAATTGGAAATGAAAAGTGTTTTCTAGGAAAGGAAGATGAAAGTTGGCTATGGCATAGAAGAATTGGGCACATACATTTTGATAACCTTGTCAAAGTCAGCAAAAGAGAAGCAGTCAGAGAAATTCCCCAGATCACGAAACCAACCAACACTTTATGCAAGCATTGTCAACAAGGAAAGAAAACAATGACTAGGTTTAAATAAAGGGAATATTCAACGACAAGACCACTGGAAATTGTGCATACTGATCTAGTTGTACCAACTAAAACAAAGGGCTTAAAAGGTAAGAAATACTTCATGTTATTAGTTGATGATTATACAAGAATGACTACAAGTTTCTTTCTCAAGAATAAGTCAGAAGTTTTTAAAAACTTCAAGATCTACAAGGAAATGGTTGAAAATGAAATGGATTCAAAAATCAAATGCTTGAGATATGATAATGGAGGAGATTTCACCTCAACGGAATTTATGGACTACTATAGCAATCATGGAATAAAAAGGAAGTTCTCCGTTGCTAGGACACCTCAACAGAATGGAGTTGTTGAAAGAAAGAACATGACAGTACAAGAAATGGCTCAAACAACGCTAATGGATTCCAAATTGACAGATATATTTTGGACAGATATATCATCTTCCTGGTTGTAAGTACCCTGTGAATCTTCCATTTCTTTGAACTCTTTGTTGATTTTAATCTAATTTAGTTTTTGTTAAATTTGCAAAATGTGCAGCTAACAAAACTTTGTCAGGCTAACTGTTTCAACAATTTCATGAAAATATGAACCATTCTGGTTCAATAATGCATCATAATTATTTCTTCTGATTTCCTAAAAATTGAATGCCCAGATCAATATTTTGGGTGAATAATTATATTCTACTATCCAAGAACTTTCCAACACCTACTTCCATGCTCAATTCTGAGTCTTGAGAAGAAAATTATGGTTATTTGAAAATTGCCTATTAATTGTTTTGTTCACTCTTCAACTTGGTGTAATTATGTGTTGTAATTATGCATTTTTGCACCTACTCCATTAGATTTTTAGTAGGATCTCAATTAGGTTTCTTCATATACATATTTTGGACAGTATGTGCAAGTTTCACCTTTTTCTTGGTTCTGGGATGCTAGTTACAACCTCTTGAAGTTCTAGGCCAATTCTTATTTTTGGTCTGGAATGATACAAGTACCTTCTTTGCCATATTAAACATCTTTAAATTGCCAAAAAAATTAATTCATCTCTAGGAATGTCTTCTATGGTTCAATATATTTCCATAGACTACTCCTGCACCTCAATCGGATTCTGGAGTAGAAAGTTATGGCCCTTCGAAGTTAGTTGGGTCTTAAAATTTACCCTCCATTGTTTGTCCTGTAACTTCCTCATAAAAGCTTCATTTGACAAATGATTTACATCATTAGAAAGCTCTCTCTTGGCTCTTTCATTTGAGCTATAGAGACATAATTTGACTTGAACCTTGTTACACTGTGTTCTCGGGGTTTTTGAGTAGCTAAAAACGTTGTTTAGGGTCTCAAAAAGGCGTTGCAAAAACATGACCTTCAAACAGTATAAAATGTCGTAGAAATTCACTGGTTTTCTGTTGTTGTAGACCATCCAAATGACTTGACACACACAAATGTGAACCTGTACACCCATATTTAGCATGTGCAGCAATACCATAAGGTAGCACATGCTCCATGCACCTATAACTATGTGAATCACTTCTTTGTCACGCCAATAACTGGTGCACACTACTTTTTGTTGCACGCAAATATCTACCATGCACAATTTTGGTTCATGCACTAATATCTGTTCTGCGCTAATATTTTGCACACATTTTACTTTATGCACTCCACCATTCCAAAGTTTAGTGCATCGCCACCGCACACTAGTAATCCGCGCACACCATTAACTAAACTGTCGCGTGACAACATATACCCACATTGTGCGTGCACCAACAAAATTCCTCTGCACCCCGTTAATACTACGCACACCACGTGCACCATTATTATGTGTGTTCACACCACGCATGCCAGTATTATGCATGCGCCACTCAATCCACACCACACAATGTTAAATTTAGTGCGCACAGCCGCGCATGGAAATTTTCCGCGCATTACCACTCTGCATCATGCAACGCCAAAATTAAGTGTGTACACCCACATGTCAATAGTTTTCCACCCATTGCCACTCTTCACCACACAATGTCAAATTTTAGCGCATGCAACCGAACACCAATATTTTTCTTCTCAATGCCACTTTGCATCACGCATGGCCAAATTTTAACATGCACACCCGTGCGCCAATATTTTTCCATGCAATGCTACTCTGCACCATGCAGGGCCGAATTTTAGAACGCACAGTTGCACGCCAATATTTTTCCACGCAATGCCACTCTGCACTGCACAACGCAAAATTTTAGCACGCACAACCACACGCCAATATTTTTCCGCGCAATTCCACTCTACACCGTGCAACGCCAAATTTTAGGGCACGCACCCGCACACCAATATTTTTCTGTGCAATGCCACTCTACACTTCACAACGTAAAATTTTATCGTGCACACCCACATGCTAATATTTTTCCGTGCAATGCCACTTTGCACTGCACAACACCAAATTTTAGCGTGCGCACCCGCACACCAATATTTTTCCGCGCAATTCCACTCTGCACCGCGCATTGTCAAATTTTAGCGCACACACCCGCATGCCAATATTTTTCCACATATCACAAGCTTTTAACTGCACATCATGCATTTTTAGTGCGCCCACCTACACACATTCATTTTATGCGCATCAATTCCTCGTGAATTCTGTTGCAGAAATTAGGCTTTTGCCTAACGTTTTCCCAATTTTTACCATATACATTCTGCAACTATGAAATTTGTTCAATTTCACCCTGATAACAACAAATCGATGTTGGTTGACATTTCTGGAATGATTTTTTTTTCCAAAACTCAATTCACAATTTGAGAATTTTAAATCAACTAATATCGCTCGATCGGTCATGGATTCCCTGTAACTTCAAATTCGACCAATTCCAGGTTTGAATTTGCTAGAACATATATTAAATTAAGAATATCTCACCACTTGGCCAAATTTCTCAAATTTCCCATGAATTTAACAACATAAAATGGGGTTTTTGCCCAATTCCACGCAATTTCTTCTAATTTTTACCACAGACGCTCTGTAACTTGAAATCTAGCCACTTTGAAATAAATTCTCTGTGAAATTTTACTTCAACACAACTTTCTTGGCCCATTGAGGCTCAATGTTGAAAACTGGAGCTCTGATACCATATTGTAACATCCCCAACATCCAACTGGGCTATGCCAAGTAAATGTTTTTGAACTGTATGCAAATTAAAAATATACAAACAAAAACTCTTGTGAAACTTTATATATAAAACTTAAAACAAACAAATACATTTTGTAAATGCACAGATTCATACAGAAATAACGGTAAACATATACATGCAACATAGAAAAGAAATACCCATAAATATAAAGACAGGTATACACCACACATAGGATAAACCCATAAAAATAGACACATAAATAATAACGTAGCATGTAATTTAACACACAATTGACACTTATCTTGGTAATAATATCACCAAGTGTGTGCAGACCTTCCACAAACCTCCCAGCCTTATACCACATTGCTCATCACTCTCAACAGTGGGTCAACTCCGAGCTAGGACTAAACTCCACCAGGGTAAAGGGATTCCTAACCAGGTTGATGTATCTCACAAAACAAGAAATATTTTTTCACAGGTGCCAACTCAAACTAACAACATACAGTCCCTCATTCCCCACATTCCTATCCCACCCCAGGAAGTGTGCCCCTTCTCTGCTCAACATTCCCTCGACTTCCCCACTTTCCTTCAAGGGCTTCAACAACAAGCCGGATAGGAAGTCTTAGAGCCCTATAGTTGCAGTTTAGAACCTTCAGGAAGTCAATTCCCATCAATTCTCTCACCCAGAGAGAATTTCTCACGGGCTTGAAAACCCGCCTCTTCAGTATCCCATGGGCATGACAACCCGCCTCTTCAGTCCAGCTCCCAAGCTAACTAGGTACAAGTATGGGTACAAATACATGTATGGAAATAGGTACAGGAAGGTACCGAGGAAAACTGAATGAATGAGTGAATGATCATGGAATGAATGAATGGGAAAATGAACTAACTGCAAACTATATGTATGTATGTTCTCAACTTGACACTTGTCATGTTGGGAGCTGCTTTGGCCCACTTGTCCGCATCCTTAGAACTTAGGATAAAATAATTATCCATACTTTATACTTTAAGTAATATTAATATAATATTCCTTTTTGGCTTAAGCTCCCTATCTTAGCCCCTTATCCTTCACTTTTATCTCCCCCCTTTTCCTAACTAGTGGATTTTGTTCCCCCATACTCTTTTATCGTGGTCGGTCTACACACAACGATGTATTATATTAATGATGAGACACATACAAAAATAGGCTCACTAGACTTTAGCATCTAGGCTCTCTGGCCTAATTCAAAACATAAGCCTCCTAGATTATAATAATTGGCTCACCAACCTATAAAACACAACATATACACAAAATCTCCCTAGCCTCAAAATCGTGCGCACTTAAGTTTGTTGTGGGTGATATCCTGGAATGTGCACACTTCATCATTTTAGTGCGCAATACTTGTGTGCACTATACCATGGAAGGTGCATACAAAAATGATATCAAACAACTCACCAACTTAAGTACATTGGCATTTACATTTACAAGTGGGTTCAGCCTAAGGGTATTACAGTTTGGGTTTCTAGGGTAAAAATCTTTGTGTAATGTGTGTGTGTGTGACATTGTATGTATCTTTTTTTTTTATTAAGAATATGTTTACAATTATTATTTGTACAAGGTTAAAATATACATGAATAGGTGGTAAATAATAGACAAAATTGGAAAGTTTGCACAATATCAATAGAAGAGCTATGCCGATAAAAGGAGAACACAGAGAATTCAAAGTGGGGTAGCATTTATTTTTAATAGTTAAAGCCAAGAGAACCTTCCTGCAATTGGGAAGTTTCCCAAAGTTGGCAGCGAGATATTGTGAGCCTTTTTAGATCTTAGAAAATATAGGTCCAATTTCATACATGTTAGCATTACCTGCATCCATGAGAATTCATAACATATTCCATGTGTCTTTATTAAAAAAATTTCTACCTAACCCTAATCCTCTGATTGATTGGAATGTGATCCAAGTGGCACACGAAGGGGATTTATGGGTGGAACTAGTGTACATCCTAGAACGAAAAAATTCAAAGTGATCAGGAACAAATCCATCGACTTGGTAAAGGTTCAGTGGACTTGTTACAGTCCTAAATATGCTACATGGGAGCACGAGGAAGCCACATGGGAAGAATACCCACAAATTTTCGTAAATTTTGAAGAAAAATGAATGTACATTTATACATAAGCGAATGAAGACTCCATTTTGGTAGCTAGAGTTCCTAGAGACACAAATTTAAGATTCATGTCCAGATGATGTGGGGGTTGATGGGAAAAGGGATTTGTTGGTTGTAATTGTTGCACGAGTCATTAAGTTGCAGAATTATCAAGTATTCTTATGTAATCTTTTTATAGATGCCAATGTGTAAAGTATATGGTTATGTGCATTGAGTATAGTGCAGTTTGTAGGGGGAGGGGAATGTAACATCCTTGTTTTCAAACCCAAAATTAGAGATGTATCTTGTAAATGTAATCTATGGCTGAGAGCCACAAAAACATAATATGTAAATGATGTAAATTGCATACAATGAATACAATGTATTTCCATCTGCAGATGGACACATATGGAGATTTGGTGTCTAAGTATCCATAGGAGAGGGAAGGGGTTTGAGGGGGAGATTTTATTCATGTCATAGGGTTGATGTGAGAGTCACTTCCCATATTTATTGAGAGCATGGGGGATGAGTACAATCATATTGGGGAAGATTTCAAGTCAAGAAAGAAAGAGAAAGAGAGGAAATTCGTATGGGTAGGAGACCAGAATTACAGATTCACGTTTTTTCATAGAGATCAATTTTTACATGGAGTTATGAGTGATAAATCTTGGAGGAAATTTTTGTGGGAAATTTAGGAATTTTTTTGGAGTTGAAACCTTAATGGAGAAAGAGGTTGTGTTCATGGGAGTAGAGTGTTGTTCTAAATTCACCAAGAAGCACATGTTTTAGTACTGGGTGAATTCATGTTATAGCTACATAATTTCTAAGGTCCCAACAAGTATACTTCCTATCCAACCTGTGCTATAATCCTTGGAGGGGAGTGGAAAGGCATGAGGGACAGTGAGAAGTGAAGGGGGATTCCATCCCTTAGGTTGTGCAGGTTGAGGGGAAGAGATTTGGTGGATTGGAATTAGCTGTGAGAATTTGACTGTTGAGAGGGGGACATTGGCTATCCTTAGGAAGCACTGCCTCTTGTGGATTCATATCCCTAGATCAGGGGTGAAATGTTGTTGAGAAATGAAATAACAATTCTATGGTTAGGAGAAAGATCCTGCCTCTATATCTAGTTGCATACTTCTTAGGATAAGTGTTCTTATTTGTTGTGTTATTCATATAAAATGTTGATACAATTCTTGTGTGTATTACTACAATTTATACTTGATTAATGCTACTTTCTATGAGTATATTGATGTACATGATTCTCTATTCATGTGGTTGAATGCTATTTTATGGGTTTAACTATTATGTGCATATTTAAAGTAATTGTATTTACATTTTTATTCAGTATGGAAAGTTTTAAGAGTTAAAATGTCATGTTGTGTGTTATTTATGCATTTAGATTTAATAGAAGTGACATGACCCACTTGGGGGTTGGGTAAGATGCATGGAAAATGACAGTAGGGTTCTTAACTTTTATGTTGATCAGAGGAAACACCAAATGGTTGAGTAGATCTCTTGCAATGAGCTCTGGATTCCTACACTTGGAGGAAGGTTTTCTCCACAAGGTCTCCACTCAATATCTTTGCAAATTAAAAATGAGATTTTACCATGGTAAGTTTCATTTTATAATAGTTTGGGTGATAAAAATCCCTTTTCACATTGATACCAAGTAAGTGGCTTCCAATTGTTTTTTAAAAATGATCTTATTGTTATTTTTAAATGCCATTTTTAATTAAACTTGACCCTAAAATTTAATTTATGTATGTTGATAGGATTATAAGGACTTTCGTTTATGAAAATGGTGACATAAACTAAACTTGAAGTATGTGTTCTTAAAACTGGCATATATGGATAGGTTTTGTCATCACATGCCTTAGGTTCAATCTCGTCAGGTTACGACAATAGCCACTCCATTTTTGCACGTCATAACTTGTTCGGTAATGCCTACCCTTCATGGGAACCCTTGTTAGCACCCAGATTGTCGTTCAGTGTCCATGCTACAATGTCTAGTAGGCCTGAGGATGAGACTCATTTTACTCTCTTCTTCTATATTTTAGGCATGTCCCGAAGGGGTTCCCCAAAACATTCTTGTTTCTTAAAGGTCGCCTATGCATTTTCTGCTTGCGTCATTTACCTCTCTTCTTCACTTTTGTTTTCTTAAATCTCTCTTACCGATATTGAAATATACTTCGACCATATGCCGCTTACATTATTTCGCCTCTATTTTACATCCATTCACCCATGGAGACAATAGCTGCTAAGAGTGGATCTCACTTGGTAGTACCATTTGCATTCATTTTTCTTAGGTTGGTTCCATGCACTTGAACCATAGGAACATGTTTTTAAACAACTCATTATCTCCATATGAGTACAATTTTATCTTTTTTTTTGGACTCATAAAAGGAAACAAAAATATATACATATCAAGTACATTTTTATCTCTTTTTTGAACTCCTCAAAAGACATGAAAAATACACCCTTACGAATACACTTTTAACTATTTTTCGAGATCATTAAAATGAAAAAACAAATACACTATCGAACAAACTTTTATCTCTCTTTCATGCTCATTAAACCATGAAGGAGACACCCCCCCAAAAAAAAGAGTAGGGGTTTTTCAACATTGGTATATTCTCAACATGGAAATGTCATTCAAGTTTCCTTTGAACATGAAACCTATTTGAGTCCTCATCATACAATTGGGTTTTATCCTTCCTAGGAGTTGTCCCAGTAATATGAGTCAAATATAATCCTTCATCTGGTTAATCTTCTAGTCATCATGGAGAGTGCTTCAATGCCTCTTATGTTGTTGCACTATATAAATTTTAGGTCTTATGTCTCACTGTCGAGTCATTATTGTGTCGTGCTATATTTTCAAGGGAAGTTTAAGCTCGAGTTGGCCATTTGTTGTTTTTTTGAATTTCCGATTCGGCCATCCCTGTGTCAGTTGTACATAGTTATACTTTCTCTTCACACCATATCTCGGTGTATGATTCTTGTCGAATGATGGTGGATACCTCAAGGCCATCCTTCAATGGATCTCTTCCTATCAATTTAAACACATTATATAGGAAAGGGATCTAGAAACCAACTAGTACCTTGGATCTTACAGTCCTCAGTGAAAGACCTCCTCGTGATTGACAGTGGGTTTACATCATTGAATCATGATCGATTGATTCTACAAGCGTTCAACATCATATAATCTATTCACACTTATGATATTGTACTAGGTACCTTGGGGTCCATTTTCCACATCAATGGGTCCCCTCACATCTATTAACATTATACATCATTGACAGGTAATCAAGAGGTTTCTACCATTCTCAACACCATCTCATCTATTTTCATGTTTTATATTTGTACCATCAAGGTTTGGGACAAATACCTTGGGATTGGGGCCACATCCTTCCTTTACAACATCCCCTCCCAAGTTACAATGGAGTATGTCACTTGTATATGAGTACTTTGAAGACTTTTGGGGCACTTTCCTCAATTCTCATTGTCTTCTTTATATATATATATATATATATATATATATGTTGTGACATAGATCCACATTGTATTTTCTTGTGGCTATGATCTTTCATTTCATGTGATGGATCCACAATGTATTGTTTTGCAACCATGCTTTGATACTGTTCAGATTCTAAGAATCTTTGACTAGGGGATGGTCTGTATATGCTCTTATTTCTTGGATAGTTGGTTTAGATTGATGCACAATTGGTTTGGATAGTTGTTTTTGATTGATGTCAACCCTTGGAGAGGTCCGGTAGCACAAAGGTATGATTATTGAACCCCAAGTGTGTTTGAGTAATTAAGACATGAAGCTCAATGTTTTTGTATATGAGACTATTTTGGATGGATAGTACATGACATTCTATTTCCGGTGATATTTGGTACGTCACATAATTCCTCACGGTTAAAGAGTTATGGCTTTATGAAGTTGGAGGACCCTCAAGAATATTCTAGAAGCCCCTAGAAGGTCAACAAGAATTCAATTATTCTAGAAGCTCCTAGAAAGTCATCAAGAAGTTTTCTAGTCAAAGTGGTTATAACAACAAATTAATTTTGGGTAAAGTAGTTGTAACAAAATTTTTTCTAGTCAAAGTGGTTGCAACAAGAAATTAATTATGGGTAAAGTCATTGTAACAAGAAGGTTGACTAGTCAAAGTGGTTGCAACTAGGAGTTAATTATGGGTAAATTTGTTGAAGTAAGAAAATTATTAAAAATAAATTAGTTGCAACAAGAAGTGGTGAGTTTACTAATTATAAGTAAAGTAATTGCAAGTGGGTAAAGTAGTTGAAAGTGGGTTAGCCCTAAAGATGGAAGTTGGGTAAAAAAGTTAGAATATAACCTGTAAAGGAAGGCACTTGGAGAGTATAAATAATAGAGTAAGAGACTCCTATTAGCACCTATTGTGAATATTGAATATCTATAAGTGAATGACGTAACCGAGGAGAGTTGAGATGAATTTCAGAGGGAAGGTGAAGTAAAAAAGGCTAAAAATCCAAGGGAGGATGAAGTCTTTTAATGATGTGTTCTAAGGTATGCTATTTACAAATCATATCACCATTTTCACAATAACATTTTTTCTAGAATGATTCAGATAGATAAGATGGAGGCTATTGATAAGACATATCAAGGTACCTTTGGTATAAAATTCATCTTCTGGGTCATTGTATTTTGGGAGATACACTATGTGGAAGATAGGGATTTTGACTAGTCCTCAAAGTAGTTTTAAACAGGTGTTCCAAGTAAAACATTCATAATGTCTTCATAGAAGATCCACATTCAATGATACAAAATGAATTGGATAGAGTACATGCCATAGAATGTTTTGTACAAGTTTCATATCGAAATATCAAATATTCCACGCATGACATGCTCTACAAGTTCGATCTCTAGAATAAGCCAAAATTCAGAAAGGTTTGCCATTTTTTCTATAACACCATTTATGAGATGTTCCAAGAAGTGAAACTTGGTGGAATTGCAGAAAATACATTGAATAATATTGTGTACAATTTTCAGAACTTTTTTCATTAAAGGTATGGAGTTATGCTTGTTGAAATTTAGGGTTGTTGACTAATCCAAAAACTAGTCCTTCCAGACTAAGGTAAAGTTTGTTGAAGATGTTATTCTCTTGGTGTTGAAGTTGAGGAAGGTATATAGGTCTGTGATCACATACACTAGGTCTGTTACAAAGTTACAGGTATGTTTATATGCATGTATTGAAGGTCATGTTGATGATGGTATGGTGTATGGCATGATTGAGACATATCACGAGTGATATGGTATATTGTTGAGACACATTTCTTTGGTATATGGTTGAGATACATGTTGTAACATATAGTTGATGATTTGGCACATGCATGAGGTGTATGGTATGGTGATGTTGGTGTATCCTGATTAGGCATAGTTTGATTTGTTGTTGATACATGATTGGTACATGCTTGGTACTTGTTAGAGGCACTTGTTGGTAATAACGCTGGAGATATTTGTGTAGTATTGTTGGCACATGATTTATGGATGATGTGACATATATGACTTGGTATACTTTTAGAAGCACATATTGATTGTGGTACATATTGTTTATGTTTGTGAGTAGTATTGGTTGATGCACATCTTGGTGATATTGTGCATATGGTTGAGAGTTGTCTTGGTGATTGGTCTTGGTGAGTAGATATGATTTGGTTGATTAGATTGAAGTGACAGGTTATTTTTATAGGTTGATATAGGTTGTTGGCACATGTTGTGATAGGTTGTTGGTATAGGTTGTGATAGATTTTTGGTATAGGTTGAGAGTGATAGAGTGACAATGGTAGTGGTTGATTTAGGGAAAGTGATAGGTTGTCTACATTTGGAATTTGTATTTCAGGGCAGCAGGACGGGGAAAGGAAAGGGGGTTGGAGCTGAAGAATCAGAGAGTTTGAGCATCCTTCAAGTTGGAACTTGAGAACTAGGTGGTTTTATCCACCTTTGGGTTAGATTCGGAGAACTCAAGTGGTTGGTGCCTCCTTCTCATTGGAGCCAAATAATTAGGGAGTTGGATCTTCCTTTAGGTTGCATCCTGAGAAACTAGGGGGTTGGATCCATAGAATTAGAAGTCGGTGCTTCATTGAATGTAATTACTTGACATATAAGAAAAGCATTTTGTGTTTTTATCCCACATTGGGTTTGCACATAAAATACCGGTGTACTGTGTATTGTGTGGATGTGTCTATTATTATTCATTATGCACTAATGGATATTAATGTTTATGATGAAATAATATATTAATGATGAACTGATGAAAATTATTGAATAAGTTAAGATAATACACATTGTGGTTTAAAGGATTAATAAGTGGTATAAATTTCTCATTACTGATTCACCCCCCCTCTCAGTAATCCAACAATTTGTATTAGAGTGGTTTCCTTTAGGAGATAGTTTAACCACTGGAAGGAGATCATGGAATATATTGAGAATGGAGAACAATTGTTTAATGGTCAGAATGGTCTAGAGTATGAGATGTGGAGAATAAGGAAAATAACATTTTTAAAAGAATATGGATATGATATTTGGTATTCATTTGTGACAGGATACAATGCTACAAAGAAATAAAAGACTACATCCAAGAAGGAATTGAAGAAGAATAAAAAAATAGCAACAACTTTCATTTAGGAAGGATTACCTGATATGGTAAAAGAAATGGTTGGAAAGTGTTCATAAGATAAATATATTTTGGATAAGCTACATGATATATATTTTTCTCCCATCACAGAGTCAGAGAATACCAAAGAACATGAAGGTACAGAACAAGAAGAAAGATGCTCATCATGTCAGACAAATTTGAAAGAGGAAGAGTATGAACATGAAGAAGTTGATTACAGATAATGATTGATCAATGTAATTGAATATCTAAGGACTGAAAGAAAATAAAACAAGTCACTCCTAGGAATAACTAAAGAAGATGGAAGAATCAGAGAACTCCAACACCAAAGAAGTCGAGCAGATGTTCATGATGTTAAAATGTCAGCTAGAATAAGGAAGAAGGACTGAAGAAACCCTTGAGGATCAGAAGTAGTATTTGGAAGCCAAAATAACAACAAATAAGGAAGAAGGAGAAAAGAGAGAGAAGATATTGACAGATCCTCTCAAGGAAAGAACTAATGATTTAAATAATCTTGAAGAAGAATTCAATAAAAAAGAAAGAAAACTTGAAGATGAAATAATCACAATGAAGATACAACTTGAAGAAGCAAAGTGAATAGAAGAATTCACGAGGAAACATATGATGAATAAAGAAGAAGAGATGGAGAATCTTGAAGAATAAGTTGTTATGTTGAGAGTAAAAGTTTTCAAGCTCAGCAAGAATGTTGAAGAGAAGCCCTTCAGGTTGCTAGAAAGGAAGAATGAAGAGAAGGAAAAGGCTTTTGCAGAAGTCATTAAAGTTTCAATTAAGAAGGAATAATGCAAGAGCTTGGAGAGGAACATTCCAGAAGTGCAAAAGACTCAAGAACGAGACTATATAAGAACTTCCTCCATGTTCAAGACATAAATAAGACTCAATCATGATCATGATCAACCAAATCTGGAATTCAGAAAGACTACACCACAAAGAATATCATTCACTCTGATGTACACAAATTTATTTATGGTCATTATTTTTATTGTACTAACTTTGGACATAAGGTTGTAGATTGCAGGGATTATGAAAGAAATGTTCAAGCAATAAATGCTTAAGTGGCCCCTCATAACATTGAATGTTACAAATGTCATAACTATGGACACATATCTCATGAAATTAGAAGCATGATCGTAATTCCATAAAAGAAAACACTAATATCATATATAAGAAAGTATGGAAAACAAAACAAGAAGAACAGGTGAACACAGACCATGTCCCAAAGATCACAATATTGGAAACAATACAAGATCAAGAAAAATATACAAATAAAAAGGAAGATGTTAGACACAGAAAGGTTTGGAGAAGAAATGAAAGAAAAGAAGGAAAAGTGAATAAAGAACATGTTCACGATATTGTACTTTCAAGAATTATAGAGAAAGATCAATCCATGGGAATAAAGAGAGAAGTCAAATTTCAGAGAGATGATGACTCTACATACTAAGAGGAATATGACTCCGCATCAGAGAAGGTATTCTTTTGAGCCATCTGGATTGGAGAGTCCCAAGTAGTATGAATATGAGATAGGGGGAATCTATGCAGTAGTTGAGATAGATCATAGAACCATCCTTCAAGCAACTTACAAAGTTCTAGTAGATAGAATTAGAGAAGTCAATTAGCAGAAGTACAATATGATAGATTGATCAATTGGAAAATTACATCAGAGGTTCTTCCAGATATGCATAGTTTAATTTATAGATAAATAATACCAATGGACACAGTTGACATTTGATTATCAAATGAAGTAGTGAAGGATTCATGAAAATACAGTGACAAATGGGACAACATTGTGGATAGTTAAGTAGCAGAGTCATGGACACTATGGACAAACATGTATTAGTAGATTTGGACAAATATATCAAAGTGGATGAGAGCATGGATTCATATATTAGTTTAGAGAGTGGTTCAAAGATAAAGGAATATTATCACGATGGATGATAATGCTACAAGAATATTTAAATGATTATTCTTGAATGATTTATATATATGTCAGTTGATTATACAAGGAATCACTTATGGACAAAAAATCGCAAAGGAAGAAGGTATAGGAAGACCTACAATTGTTCTACACAAAATATTGCAGAGAATTCAAAGGGACAAAAACAGAAGAAGGAAGACATGTAGAAAGATCATTCACATAAGTTGTCAGAGAGAGATAAGAAAATAGGTATGATTCCAGGAGAAGAGATGATAGAGATGATCAGAGATGGAGCATTGGCATCCATTCCATCATCATTGCATCAGTGTGATACCATTTTTTAAAGGGGGAGAGATTAATGAGATGTAGGGAGAGAGAGAAATCAGAGGCACAGAAACAAAAATAAAGATCAAAGGAATTTAGACTGGGGGGGGGGGCAACCCAAAGGATAGTGCAGAACGGGGGAGCAACCCCAAGGAGAGTTCATTTAGGGGGAGAAACCCCAAAGGGAGATACAATTTCCATTGATTTCAAAAGGGGAGAGATATAGACATTGATGAGAAACGATGATCAGAGGGAGCATGAGCATGAGCATGAGTATTTCCATGACTAAGTGTTTCCATCAATGCCAAATGGGGAGATTGTTGGGAAATTGATTTAGATTGATGGAAAATTGGTTTGGATAGTTGGTTGTCATTGATATTAGCCCTTGGAGAGTGATATTGGATATTTATTTCAACCCTTAGATATTGATGTCAACCCTTGGAGAAGTCTGGTATCCCAAAGGTATGATTATTGAACGTGAGTTTGTTTTAGGATTTAAGACACGAAGATCCATTTTTTTGTAGGTGAGATTATTTTGGATGGATAGTACATGCCATGTTGTTTCCAATGATGTGTGGTACGTCACATAACTCCTCGTGGTTAAGGAGTTATGTCTTTGTGAAGTTGGATGACCCTCAAGAATATTCTAGAAGCCCCTAGAAGGTCAACAAGAAGTCAATTATTCTAGAAGCTCCTAGAAAGTCATCAAGAATTTTGCTAGTCAAAGTGGTTATAACAAGAAATTAATTTTGGGTAAAGTAGTTGTAACAAAAAAATTTCCAGTCAAAGTGGTTGCAACAAGAAATTAATTATGGGTAAAGTAGTTGTAACAAGAAGATTGAGTAGTCAAAGTGGTTGCATCTAGGAGTTAATTATGGGTCAAGTTGTTGAAGTAAGAAAATAATTAAAAATAAATTAGTTGAAACAAGAAGTGGAGAGTTTACTAATTATGGGTAAAGTAGTTGCAAGTGGGTAAAGTGGTTGAAAGTGGATTAGCCCTAAAATATGGAAGTTGGGTAAAATCGTTAGAAAATAACCCCTAAAGGAAGGCACTTAGAGAGTAGAAATAAGAGAGAAAGAGACTCCTATTAGCACCTATTGAGCATATTGAATATATATAAGTGAATGAGGTGAAAATGGAGATATGAGGAGAATTTCATAGGGAAGGTGAAGTAAAGAAGGCCAAAAATCGAAGGGAGGATGAAGTCTTTTAATTATGTGTTCTAAGGTATGTTATTTACAAGTAATCTCACCATTTTCACAATAATTGTATTTATAGAATGATTTAGATAGTGAAAATTGGAGGTTGTTGAGAAGACATATCAAGGTAATTGTGGTAGATATTTCAACTTATCTGTCATTGTATTTTGGGAGATACATTGTGGAATATAGGGATTTTGACTAGTCCTTAAACTAGTTTTAAATAGGTGTTATAGGTAAAACAATCATAACGTCTTCATAGAAGATCCAAATTAAGTGATAGAAAATGAATTGGATATATTATAGGTCGTAGTATCTTGTATACAAGTTTGAGATCTAGATATCAAATATTTCGCACATGGCATGCTCTACAATGTCTCTCTCTAGAATAAGGCAGAATTCAGCAAGGTCTTGATTTTTTCTATAACTCCATTTCAGGGATGTTCCAAGAAGTGAAACTTGAAGGAATTGCAGACAAGGAATTGAGTAATATTGTGTACCATTTTCAAACATTTTTTCATTACATGTATGGAGTTATTCTTGTTGAAATTTAGGGTTTTTGACTAATAAAAAAACTAGTCCCGTGAGACTAAGATAAAGTTTGTTGAAGATGTTATTCTCTTGTTGCTGAAGTTGAGGAAGGGCTACAGGTTTGTGATCACATACACTAGGTCTATTATAAATTTACAGGTATGTTTATTTGCATGTTTTTAAGGTCACATGATGATTATGTTATGGTGTATGTCGTGATTGAGACATATGATGAGTGATATGGTATATTGTTGAGACACATTTCTTTTGTATATGGTTGAGATACATGTTGGAACATATAGTTGATGAGTTGGAACATGGATGAGGTGTATGATATGGTGATGTTGGTGTATCCTGATTAGGTATAGTTTGATTTATTATTGATACATGATTGGTGCATGCTTGGTACACTGTTAGAGGCACTTGTTGGTAATCTTGTTGGAGACATTTGTGTAGTATTGTTGGCACATGGTTTATGGATTATGTGACATATATGGCTTGGTATACTTTTTGAAACACATCTTGATTTTGGTACATTTTTTTGATGTTTGGGAGTAGTCTTGATTGATACAGATCTTGGTGATATTGTGCATATGGTTGAGAGTTGTCTTGGTGATTGATGCTAGTGAGTAGATATGATTTGGTTGATGAGATTGAGGTGACAAGTTATTTGTATAGGTTGATACATGTTGTTGGTACAAGTTGTGAAAGGTTGTGACAGGTTGATTCAATGATAGTGACATGTTTTCTACATTTGGAATTTATATTTCAGGGTGAAAGGACAGGGCAAGGAAAGGGGGTTGTATCCTCCTTCCAGTTGGAGCCGAAGAATCAGGGAGTTAGAGCTTCCTTCAGGTTGGACCCTGAGAACTAGGTAGTTGTATCCACCTTTTTGTTGGATCTAGAGAAATCATGGGGTTGGAGCCTCCTTCTGGTTGGAGCAAGAGAATTAGGGATTTGGAGCTTCCTTTAGGTTAGAGCCTAAGATACTAGGGGGTTGGGGCCTCCGTCTGGTTGGAGGTAGAGAATTGGAAGTTGGTTCTTCATTGAATGTAATTATTTGATATATAATAAAAACATTTCATGGTTTTCTCCTGCATTGGGTTTCCATGTAAAAATATTGGTGTACTCTGTATTATGTGGATGTGTCTATAATTGTTCATTATGCACTAATGGATGTTAATGTTTATGATAAAATAATATATTGATGATGAAATGATGAAAATTGTTGATTAAGTTAAAATAATATGCATTGTGGTTAAAAGGATTAATAAGTGGTATAAATTTCTCATTATTGATTCACCCCTCCTCTCAGTAATCTGACAATTGGAATCCGAGAAGGTTCCCTCAAGAGATAATTTAACCACTGGAAGAAGATCATGGAATATATTGAGAATGGAGTACCACTATTTAATGGTCATAATGGTCGAGAGTATGAGATGTGGAGCATAAGGAAAATAGCCTTATTAAAGGCACAAGGATATGATATTTGGAATTCAGTTGTGATATGATACAATGCTAAAAATAAAGCAAAGATTGCAGCCAAGAAGGAATTGAAGAAGAATAACAAAATAGAAACGGATTTCATCTGGTAAGGATTACTTGATCCGGTAAAATAAAAGGTTGGAAAGTGTTCATAGGCTAAAGAAATTTGGGATAAGATACATGATATTATTTTTCTCCCATCACATAGTTAGAGAATACCAAAGAAGATGCATGTACAGAACAATAAGAAAGATGCTCATCATGTCAAAAAAATTTAGAAGAGGAAGAGTATGAAGAGGTAGAAGTTGATTACAGAGAACAATTGATTAGTGCAATTGAATATCTAAGGATTGAAAGAAAATAAAACAAGTCACTCTAGGAAGAACTAAATAAGATGGAAGAATCATATAAATCTAACACCAAAGAAGTCGAGAAGACGATCATGATGCTAAATGGTCATCTAGAAGAAGCCATAAGGACTAATGAAACTCTTGAGGACCAGAAGCAGTATTTGGAAGACAAAATAACAAAACATAAGTAAGAAGCAGAAAAGAGAGAGAAGTTACTAACATATCATCTCAAGGAAAGAAATCACAATTTAAATAAGCTTGAAGCAAAGTTCAGTCAAAAAGAAAGAAAACTTGAAGATGAAATAATCACATTGAATATCCAACTTGAAGAAGGAAAGATAATAGAAGAAGTCATGAGGAACTAGATGATGAAGAAAGAATAAAAGGTGGAGAAGATTGAAGAAGAAGTTTTCATGTTGAGAGTAAAATTTTTCAAGCTTAGCATGAATGTTGAAGAGAATCCCTCCAAGTTTCTAGAAAGGAAGAATGAAGAGAAGGCATAGACTTATGCAAAATTCATTAAAGGTTCGATGAAGAAGGGAGAATGCAATCCCTTGAGGAAGAAAATTCTAGAAGTGAAAAAGACTCAAGAAGAAGACTACATAAGAACATCCTCCATGTTCAAGAAAAAAAAATCCTCAATCATGATCATGATCAGCCAAGGATGGAATTCAAAAGGACTACACCACAAAGAAGATCATTCACTCCCAGGTATGCAAATTTATTTTATGGTCATTTTTTTATTGTACTAACTTTGGACATAAGGTTGCATATTGCATGGCGTATGAAAGAAATGTTCAAGAAATAAATGCTTATGTGGCCCCACCTAACATTGAATGTTACAAATGTCATAACTATGGACACATAGCTCATGATTATATAAGCATGATCGATAATTCCATAAAAGAAAACACTGATATCAAAAATAAGAAATTATGGAAAAGAAAACAAGAGGAACAAATGAACAAAGACCAGGTCCCAGATATCGCAAGATTGGAAATAATAAAATATTAAGACAAATCTACAAAGAAAAAGGGAGATGCCAGACATAGAAAGGTTTGGAGAAGAAATGAAAGAAAAGAAGAACAAGCGAATAAACAACATGTTCAAGAGATTCTAATTTTAGGAATTATAGAGAAATATCAATCCACAAGAAGAAAGGGAGAAATCAAAGTTCAAAGAGATGATGAATCTATAGATGAAGAGGAAGATGACTCCACATCAGAGAGGGCATTCTTCCGAGCCATCTGGCTTGGAGACTCCCAGGTAATGTGAATATGAGATAGGGGGAGTCTATGCAGTAGCTGAGACAAATCAGATAACCATACTTCGAGAAGCTTATAGAGTTCGAGTAGAAAGAATCAGAGTAGTCAGTTAGAAAAATTAGAGTATGACAGATTGATCAGTTGGAAAATTACAACACATGTTGTTCCATATATGAAGAGTTTGGTTTACAGATAGAGAAGACCAGTGGAAACATTTGGCATTTGATGATCAGTTGCAATGGTGAATAATTCATGATATTACAATGATAAATGGATCATCATTGTGAATAGTTAAGTAGTAGAGTCATGGACAATATGGAAAAATATGGATTAGTATATTTGGACATATATATCACAATGGATGAGAGAGTGAATTCATAGAGTGGTTCATAGATAAAGGAATATTATCATAATGGATGATAAAGATACAAGAATATTTTAATGCTTATTCTTTAATGATTTATATATATGTCAGTTTATTACACAAGGAAGCACCAAGGGAAAAAAACTCCAAAAGGAAGAAAGTATAGGAAGCCCTAAAATTGCTATACATGACATCTTGCAGAGAAGTCAATGGGAGAGAAACAGAAGCAAAAAGACAGGTAGAAATATAATTTAGAGAAGTTGTTAGAGAGAGATAAGAATAGAGGTATGACTCCAGGAGGAGAGATGATATAGATGATATTAGAGGGACCATTGGTAGTCATTCCATCAAAATTGTATCAGAGTGATACCATTTTTCAAAAGGGGAGAGATTAATTAGATGCATGTAGAGAGATAAATCAGAGGCTTAGAAACACAAAGAAAGATCAAAAGAATTTAGATAAGGAGAGAAACCCAAAGGATAGTGCAGATAGGGGGAGAAACCCCAAGGAGATTTCGGTTAGGGGGAGAAGCCCCAAAGGGAGATACCCTTTTACATTTATGTCAAAGGGTGAGACATAGAGAAATTTGTGAGAAATGGTGATCACAGGAAGAATGAGCATGAGTATTGTCATGGCTAAGTGTTGCCATCAATGCCAAAGGGGGAGATTGTTGGACAATTATTTTATATTGAAGGACAATTGGTTTGGATAGTTGGTTGTCATTGATGTTAACCCTTGGAGAGTGATATTGGATATTTATGTCAAACCTTATATATTGATGTCAACCTTTGGAGAAGTCCGATATCCCAAAGTTATGATTATTGAACTTGAGTATTTTTGAGGAATTAAGACATGAAGATCAATGTTTTTGTAGGTGAGACTATTTTGGAAGGATATTACATGTTGTGATGTTTTCGGTGATATGTGGCACATCACATAACTCCTCACGATTAAGGATTTATGGATTTGTGAAGTTGGAGGATTGTCAAGAATATTATAGAATCCCCTAGAAGGTCAACAAGAAGTCAGTTACTCTAGAAGCTCCTAGAAAGTCATCACGACGTTTTCTAGTCAAAGTGGTTATAACAAGAAATCAATTTTGGGTAAACTAGTTGTAACAAAAAAATTTCTAGTCAAAGTGGTGTTAAGAACCAAATATCAATATAGCATATGAAAACCTCAGAAAAAGTACTCAACGCCTTGAAAAAGAGATAATTTCAGATAATAAGCCTCTTCGAGGGGGCAACCTCCTTTTACACCACTTAAATGTTCTAGTACAAGATGATTCAAAATGAAAATGTCTCCTTGGTATATATAGGAGACTAGGAGGT
>SNQJ01S0004064.1:147287-219516 GCA_010110895.2 Picea sitchensis | reverse complement strand
AACAAACATTCAAACAATATATATACATATATATAATTTTATATAAAATTGACAAAATAAAAATAAAATATAATAAATATATAGTTAATTACCATGGTACGATATTCATTCGATCTTCCATCAATGTGACCATATTTCCTACAATGTTTTGTAGCTGTTGCTATTAAAATTCTTATGGGACATCTGAGGCAAAAATTTTTACAAGGGAAATAACATCTACCATCACCCTTTTCACCCACTTTACTTTTTTCCCCACCTCTAACAACATTCTGCGACATTTTTCCGCACAAAAATACCCTTTTGAAACTGTTGTTGTTATAGCAAGATTGCCGCAACATCTTCAAATCGTCAAATATTTATAGGCCAATTTTAGGTCACGATCATCGCAATTGCGATGATAGTGACCTATATATATATATATATTACAGCTATTTATTTCAGGTCATTTTCAACGGTAAAGTTTGACTAAATTATTATGGTCGACTATCGCTGCTTATGCAACAGCCAATCTAAGGTCGTCGCTTATGAGACGAACATTGACCATTACATTTCAGCCAAACTGTAGGCGTTGAAATTGCAATGAACACGGGGTAGATTTAGAAAAAAAAACTTTTTCTCAAGCATGTTGCGACGAAAGAGTACTTTCGTCACAAGCGATCATCACAAATTTTTCAATATGTAGTAGTGTGTCAAGTTCGGAACATGCATACTTATAGTTTGGACTTAGTTCATTCAGCCATTCATTCATTCATTCCATCATCATTCACTCACTCATTCAATTGTCCGTTGTACCTTCCTGTACCTATACATGTACATGTAACTGTATTTATACCTTCCTATCATTGTACCATACCCATACCTATACATGTATCTGTATTCATACCTATACATGTACCTAGTTAGCTTATGAGTTGGACTGAAGAGGTGGGTGGTTAGGCCCGTGATCAATTCTCTCTAGGTGAGAGAATTGTTGGGAATTGATTTCCCAAAGGTGTCAAACTGTAGCTACAGGGCTCTGAGACTTCCTGTTTGGCTTGTTGTTGAAGCCTCGGAAAGAAAGTGGGGCAGCCGAAGGTTTGTTGAGTAAAGAAGGGACACACTTCCTGCGGTGGGACAGGCATGTGGGGAATGAGGGATTGTAGGTTTTTATTTTGAGTTGGTACCTATGACAGAGTCTTTCCTATTGTCTGAGATACATTATCCTGGTTAGTAATCCCTTTACCCGAGTGGAGTTTAGTCCCAGCTCGGGGGTGAACCACTGCTGAGAGTGATGAGAAGAATGGTCTAAGGTTGGGAGGTTCATGGAAGGTCTGCACACAGTTGGTAATATTCTTACCAAGATAAGTGTCAATTGTGTGTTAAATTACATGCTGGATTATTATTTATGTGTTTATTTTTATGGGTTTTCCATGTGTGTGGTTTATACCTATCTTTATATTTATGGGTATTGCATGTCTATGTTGCATGTCTATGTTGCATGTATATGTTTACTATTATTTCCATATGAATCTATGCATTTACAAAATGTATTTTTCTATTTTAATTTTTATATATAAAGTTCTGCAAGAGTTTTCGTGTGTATCTGTTTTAATTTGCATATAGTTTGAAAAATTTTATGTGGCATAACCCAGTTGGATGTTGGGGATGTTACATAAAGGAAATATATAATGTTCCATATGTTGGACATCTCGGTTACTAGAAAACAATTACATCAGTAAGAAGCAAATTCTTTTGGCTAGGGATGAAAAAGGATGTTGATTACATCGCCAGATGTATGGAATGTCAGAGAGTAAAGGTTGAGCATAGACACCCAGTGGGTTTGTTGCAACCATTATCAATTCCATAGAATAAATGGGAAGTGATAACCATTGACTTTATAACTAAATTTCTCAGGACAACAAGGAAACACGATTCAATCATGGTAGTGGTTGATAAATTGACAAAGGATGCAAATTTTGTTCCTTTAAAAACAACTCATACAACAGTTAATATTGCAGAAATTTATATGAAGGAAATTTCTAGGTTGCATGGGATACCTAGGAAAATTGTCTCAAACAAAGACACTAATTTTTTCAAATTTCTAGAAGGGATTATTTAAAGGATTTGATACAAATATGAAATTTATCATAGCATACCATCCGCAGTCATATGGGCAGACAAGGAGGGTCAATTGATTAACTAAAGAGATGTTAAGAATGTATGTGATGGACAAGCCATCTAAGTGGGAACATTACCTGCACTTGGTTGAGTTTTCCTATAATAATGGGTATCAAGCTTCATTGAAGATGATCCCATTTGAATCCTTGTATGGTATAAAATTCAATACTCCAGTAATTTGGGACAACCCAATAGATAGAGTCGTACTTGGGCCAGAGTTTCTCAAGGAAATGGAAGACCAGATGGTTAAGATTAAACAGAATTTAAAGGTAACTCAAGATAGACATAAGGTTTATGACGACAAGAATAGGACATCAAGAGAATTTAAAGTAGGAGGGCATGTTCTTTTGAAAGTAAATCCGAAGAAGATCTCTTTGAAGTTGGGTAGTTGTACAAAGCTAGCAGCCAGATTCTATGCTCCATTTGAGATATTGGATAGAATAGGGTCAGTTGCATACATGTTTTCATTTCATGTTTCCATGAATGTGCATAAATTATTTCATGTCTCTTTGATAAAGAAATATGTACATGATCTTAACCATGTTATTGATTGTCATCTGATTCAGGTAGAGACAGAGGGAGACTTTCAGGTCCATCCAGTGTGAATACTGGATAGAAAAGTCAAAATGCTCCGGAATCAATTTATAGAGTTGGTAAAAGTTCAGTGGACCTAATACGGTCTTGAAGATGCTACCTGGGAGCATGAATATTCCATGCAGGCAGAGTACCCACTACTTTTTGAATAAATTTTGGAATTTTGATTCATATTTTGTATATGCATTGAGGACAATGCCGAAATAAGGGGGAGGGGATGTAACACCTTGGGTTTTGAGCCCCCATATTAAATAATGTATTATTACATTGTTGAGAGGCCAAAGTGCCCAAACAATTATGGAAAGGCCAGTGTGCCTAAGAAATTTAAAGTTTTGATTATTATTAATAATAAATACATCATTGGTTGCTAGACAGACAAGGACTAGAGTTATAGGGGGACATGATTCCACAAGAGAGGGGGCTTGAGAGGATAAGTGCTTATTTATTTTATATTACTCATTTTGTGTAATGGAGGGGAAATCAATTATGTGAGCTCTTGGGGGAAGGCAAAAAGGTTCTTGATCCCCATGAATTACAAAACTCATCCCTGGTCTATGGAAGGGGTTCCCCTGTTGGAAAATTATCTCATTCGTTTTGGTCATTCACTCACTCTCATTCTTGTCCCCATTCTAGTGTTTTTTTTTTGTCACCTCACGCATTCATTCACCCATTTTGTTCATTGTTCATTCTCTCTCGTGGATTTTTCACTCCATTCTTTCCTTCACTCACTCATCTTTCATCATTTTCGTGTCTTGGCTTGGGAAAGGAAGACGAATTGTTGAAGAACAACCACGGTTTTGTTGGTTGTCGATATTGTTGGTGTAATCCAGTGATGATTTGAGGTCTGCATGTCTAAGATGCTTGGCCTATGTTCAACTTGGATCACAGTTGTGAGTCCTGAGAATCCCAACATGGATATTCTGGACTAGTTGCACTAGAGCCCTAGAAGGAGAAGGACTCCCTGAGGGACTGTGTGGAAAAGAAGGGTGGAGGTCCATTCTCTTTGGTGGTGCGGGCTGGGTATAAGAGAGATGGGTACTTGGATTATTGTGAGTATTGGATAAGCATGTGAGAGCTTGAGTGTTGACTAGTTTGGGAAGCCAAGTAACACTCTGGAACTGTCTTTGTGGATTCATAGCCCTGGCTCGGGGGTGACATTGTTTTTGAGACTTGGAACAGTAGTGTCTATGGTTGGGTGGAACGTCCTTGGTCTACAGCCAGTTGGTGTCTTATTTTATCAAAGATAAGTTCTCTCTATTATGGTTTCATTTTCTTGTGTATTTATTTCTACTCTATATTAAATTATTCTATCTGAGATTTATACTTATAATATGCATGCTTGTTGGTTACCGTTGTGCATGGTATATTGTGCATGTATTTTATGTTGTAGTATGAATATTGATTGTTGCATGTATGTATTTCATGCTTATTTATTAATTAATTGTTATCAGAGATTCAAAATCAACCAAGAGGTGTGGCATTCTCGGTCCTATGAGAGGCTAGGTATGTTACAGATTGGTAACAGATTAGAATTGAAGTGGCATTTCCCGGGTTGGGTGGTTGGGGATGTTACATACAATAAAAAATAACTATCCCATATTCAATTGCATAATGGATCCAACTCAGCAATATTTGCAGACAACAAGAGAGGTCTAAGCCATCAACTCTAATATCGTGTTAGGGATTGGGTGTAACGAGATACAAAAAAAATAAATAGAATTGTAGATAATCGAAGAGGAATAACCTTCAAAGAAAATATTCAGTGTCTAAATACATTGTTACAACACTTAAGCACAGTGCATTATGATCGGAACATCACAATGAATATTGAACATGCACACCATGTTCAGCATTTTCATAAATATCATATGATAATGACCCATTGGGACTTCTATTTATAGCCTCAATATCTAACCAATTTCCATGGTATCAGGAAGATATTGTCCACATACAATGGTGTTGGCCCTTGATCGAGTTTTGAAGAACCTTGGTCATGTTTGACCTATTTTTCAGACTTTGACAGGCTATCGAAGGCGGAGCGCAAGTCGAAGCGGAGATCGCAGGATCTCAGCCCCCTGTTTAGGGATTTTTGGGTTTTGGGCTTATGTAACGGGTATGGAGATGTTGGCCCATGGGTTTACCTATGTTTAGTCCATTTTGTAATATATAAATATATGTCTAGGCAATGTAAGAAAGGGACCTCATAGATGATTTTAGGGGCTAAATTTTGCAAATGGGCTAATTTTCCATGGTTTTTCCAAAAAAGGATTCACCAATTTCCATTTTTTCTAAATATGATTTTCCCAAATTCCATATAATAAAATTATTTTACCTTAAAAATCTCCAAATTGATATAGAAAGTATATTAAATCCTTAGAAATTTGAATATTTTTACAAAACTATCGCCAAACATTTTATATTTTTCATATTAAGGACTAGTAAGATTAACCCATGTTTCTACATTTTAATATAAATTTCCATCCTTAAAATCATCCCTAGAAAGGGTGCCATGCTAAGGGCTAGTAACAAAACACTAGAGCTATGTGTGTGATATTGTGCTAAGTGCAAGTGATAGTTGTAAATGATTTGTGCATGATGTGTTGGAAACTTGCAGAGCTAAGTGCAAGTGATAGTTGTAAATGATTTGTGCATGATGTGTTGGACACTTGCAGAGCTAAGTGCAAGTGGATGTAAGAAGCTTGTGCATATTGTAAGAGGGTTTTGAGTTGTAACCTAGCTCGGGGAAGGAGGATCTGGCAGAG
The DNA here is from genome assembly GCA_010110895.2 of Picea sitchensis. Lineage (NCBI taxonomy): Eukaryota > Viridiplantae > Streptophyta > Pinopsida > Pinales > Pinaceae > Picea > Picea sitchensis. The sequence goes on along the minus strand of SNQJ01S0004064.1, from coordinate 214,003 downwards.
TGCATGTAGATCTCCTGTCCTATGCAGATTAGGATCTTGTGTCTCTGTGCATTTAGATGATTGAAAGAAGACAATAAACAAGAACAAGAGTTGGTGGACGTAGCCCCAGGCTGGGGGTGAACCACATATATGATTTGTTGTGGTTGCTTTGTGCATTATGGTTGTTTTATTGTTCATATTATTTATGCTTAGTGTAGTAATGTATGTTTAGATGTATATGATATGATATCTTAGTGCTTGGTGATGTAAATAAGAACCAAAACTGATCTATTTTGATGTGCTTATTGCTTGAATGTGTTGGATATTGTTGAATACTATGTTGCGTTGTAATTAGGGTTTATTTGCGCTATAGACAAAGGCTAAATACTAATAAACGATAACTGCTAAGTGCTCTGTTGAGGTGTTTTAATCACATATCTGTGCCCCAGCTAGGTTGTAGACATCTGAGTCCTGCAACCACCCCTGCCTCTACCTCAAGTGAGACTTCATCTGCTTCGTAGGTGTTGCCAAAAGGGTTGGTAGTTAGGGTTTTGTGGGTGCGTTGTTGAAGCGTTGAACCCTGGGTCTTCCCCTGTGCCAAAAAATGGTTTCATTGTCGGGACTTGAAACTGTTATTGTCAGAAACTGAAGAAAATAAAGCTTTGTGCGTAGATCTGTTGCTTTAATGTGGAATACTCTACTTGACTTGTGAAGATTTGTGCTAAGAAGATAAGTCTAATCTGAAGAAAAGAGGTAAGATCTTGAAGCTTTGTGCTCTGAGAAAGGTAAGATAAGTGAAAAAAAAATTGAAAGTATGGATCTAGGTATGTTAGATAAATTTTGTCCTAGCCTGAAAACTAGGGAACAACTAGAAGAAAGAAGGTTTGATATGTGTAGATTTGATAGAAATAGTGAGAGATATGTTATTCCTATGCATAGAAAGAATGTTTGGACTGACAAATGGATGCAGGATCCTAGAAATAATTATTTACAGGTTAGTTACATGACCCTAGTGTGCAGTACAAGAAAGGTTGGGGATCATTTAAGAGAAAGAGAGGATTAACTCTTTGTTACAGTTGCAGAAGACCCAGACATATTGCTAAGGAATGCCCTGGAAGAAGACCTAGTTGTCTTTGTTGTAAAGCTATGGACCATGAAGTTCTAGATTTCCCTAGAATGATTGCTAAGGTTGAAAGAATGAATATGAGACAAGAAAACCCTGAGGAAGGCCAAGAAACTAAGACTATGGCAGAACCCCAAAAAGAATCATAGATTGTATTACTACAAATGAAAGAAACCCTGAATGATCACAGAGATATCAACTTATCAGAGATCTTCAAAGAGAAAGAGTGCATAGAAACAAGAATATAAGAATTAGACATAGAATGTGTTTTGGATGAGGAAAAACATGTGAATATCATGACAGAAAGAACTTGCGAAATTTTGGGAAATCCTGTTATGATTCCTTCATTGGAAGGAATAGGATTATTTAGAGGAAAGTTGATAACCCTATGTGGAAGACTTACCCAGACATCTATGAGTGCTCATGGCACTTCAAAAGAAGAAGAATTTGAGATCGTTAAGTTTGTTGAGAACAACGCCCCATTTTCTATACTACTAGGAAAAACCTAGATTGAGAAAGATCAAACCCAAAGAAAAGAAGAGGAATCTCTCGAACAAAAAAAGCAAGAACTAAGAGACTTTATGACTAAGATAATAGAACACTTACTGGAAGAACAAGAAAACTATTCGAAGCTACTGAGGAACAGAAATCTGGATGTCGAAGTTGAAAGAAAACAAGAAGACTTGAAACACCTGTCTGTACAGGAGAGTAGAGCACCTATCCTAGACAGAGAAGAAGCATTGGCCTTGAACCCTAGGAAAGATCACCAACAGCGTGAAGTTACTATGTCAAGCAGAGATAAGAATCAGAATGGAAAAAGGAATACCAAGATGTAGATCACAGTGAAGAAGGCTAGAAATCTCAGTAAGAAGAAAGCAAAGTTAGAGAAATTATAGAAAGTTCCAGAGAAGACTTCACTGACGGAAGGTATCCAAAATTTGAACTTCGTCGAGATATCAAACCAGCTTAGATTGGCACTTCGCCATGGCAAAGAGATATAACCATTATAGGAATTATAAATGTTAGATTGACATTCCAAAATAGTTAGAATAGCAGTTATGATCATAAAGCTCATTATCATACCGTTGGGACCGCACCGTAACGGATAGAAATGCATTGAGGAAGGCTTCTTGTCCATTGGAGGGATCTGTTACATTGTTGCCTACTTATTCCGTTGACTATTGCACCAAGAACACTTTTGCGAACTGTATTTGATCCAACAAGAGAACTCATTGTTACCTTGTTGTGTTTACTGAGACTTCGCTACCTATCCTATTGCATTGAGCATTTGGTCATCGACCTGAGTTATCTAATCTCAAGCATGCATGTCAGACAAACTCAGCACCGTAGAAAATTTTGTTGAAGAATTTCTAATCAACCTTATGGCTAAAAAGGTGATGTCCATCGAAATTCAATATGCATCGACGTGAGGAATGCAAGCCTCCCTTTCGACTGCTTGTGGATATGGACCATCCTGAGTTGTGACTGAGAAATCAACCAAGCATCGCAATGACTTAGAAAATGAAAATTTAATCCCATCCATCCCGCCCAACTACATCTTGCCTCTGGATGGTGTGGTGAATCGTGATAGTGTCCCTAGGGACTTCGACTACACCCTTATTACTACGTACCTCCTGAGGGGGATACGCACACACAAGCCTCAGTCGGATAAGATTTTGAGGTTGAAGATCAGAGACTTCAACTTGGGAGACCACAAGAACTTCAGCATGCTCTCCCCTCATAGGTATTTTACTAGGATGAAGGGGAAGAAGTTGAGGATAATCCCCCAACCATGGACTATGGACCTCACGTAGTCCACTATTCTGAATGTGATGAAAATACCCCATTTTGGAAGGCACGAGGAGGTTAACGCTTGCGTTAAGATCCTATTGTTGATCTTCCATGGATATTATCTATGGCTAGACAGACACGTCACCATCGATCCAGCGTTAATCCATCGAATCATCGGATTGATCTTGCATGGACCAGACCCGCAAGGCTTTCACCCAGGAAAGGTTGCATATTACGCACTAGTACAGAAGATTAAATATACATACAGCAATGTGGAGAAGGGGAATCGAGCCTACAAGGTAGCCTCCATCCAGAATGATGCAATGCACCTTGCTTGCCAGTTGATTTTTGGTAAGATAGTAAGAAAGAACAGACCCACGCAGGTCATAGGGTTTGTTGTTGACCTCACAGGAAAATGTGTGGAGGGGCTACAAATGAATTGGGAAAGCTACTTGGTGAACCAGTTAGAACAATATTGCCGTGAATCTTAGGATTAGGGATATGAGTTTCATTTTAGTTATTTTTTAATCCTCATTGTGTTCATTGCTTGGGAGATTCCGGAAGGTGTGACTTTCCCTGAAATAGAGCCATCTAAACCCTTAGCCGTGAATTTCACCATGCTCTGGTATTCGAGCGATATGGGAAAAAAATGGAATTCAAACACGGTGTTCCACACCTACTACCTGCATTTAAAGAGGTCTATTGAGGCTATCCCTCGTATGACGTCGAACACCCTACACGGGTTCAGGCCATTTTTGAAGTTCCACGCAAACAGACATTTTATCTATATCACTGCGAGCATAGATGAACACAAAGAAGTACTACATATTTATTACAAACTCACAGAGGAGGACCTAGAAGAAATAACTAAGGAATGGCCTGCACAACTCCTTATCCCGATTGACCCCGCAGAATTGTCCAACCCTGAACTAATCAGAAGCTTGATGGTCACTCACGAAGGGTATGATACACCTAGAACTAGCAGAAGTCAAAATACAAAAGAGGTACAGAAGTTGAACAATGCATCAGAAGAGACTGCTTCAGAATCACCTAGTGAAGGAGGTGATGACGAAGTAGACAAAGAAGAGAACAATGGAGAAGAAGATAAACATAAGCAAGGTAAAGTAACACCACCACAAAATCCCCCTGATGACACAGAGCCATCTAACAAAATAAAGGTTTCCCCCAAGAAACCTACAACGTAGAAGAATTCCAAAGCTAGTAAGACCAAGCTACAGACTGTACTCACACTCAATGACTTCGACTTCATCATCACAGCTATATTAGATGCCTCGGAATATCTTTTGCAAAGAAATGAAGCTAAACAGGAAACCATGTATGAAAGGCTTAAAGTAGAGGTTAGAGGGGTACAGTAGGCCCTTCACTCCAGTTGTGCAGTGTCCACTACACCCATGCCATTAGAAGAACCAGAGTTGGGAGATGAGCCTACCCAACTTCATAGGATAGATGATGTGACTGAAGCTCACCTTCATCAATCATAAGAAGAAAAAGAACATGCCATAGTGGCCCTAAAGCAAGCACAAGAGGAAGTGATAGAGAAACATCAAGTTGTGCAACAGGAGAAGGACAACTTCCAAACCCAATTCGAAGAGGAGAGAGGGTAGATCCAGCAAGAGAAAGAACAGTTACTCATGGAGTAGGTTGGAGTCAAAGAAGCAGTCAACAGAGCACTTTGCTCTGTGATGGGCTTGGAGCAAAAGGAGGAAGACCTAGTGGAGCATCAATTAGTGAATCTTGCTAAAGCCATCCAGTAGGTTCAATAGAGAATAGCATATCTAGAGCTAAAAAAAATGCCAAGCACCTCGCAGGACATTAAATACCAAAGAGAAGAAACTACCTGGAGCACAATTGAGAGAATCAAAGCCTTAGCTTTGAAATGTAAGCAGGTTAGAAGTAAAAGTGTGCAGACTTATGAGCAACTTATTGAGGACCCTGAACTGAAGATAGTGGATTCATAGCTCCAGGAGGCAAAGCAGCAAGCAGCGAAAGTATAGGTGTATTTGAAACTTATGTCAGTAGTTGAGAGGATGAAAAGATCCCAGGAACAGCCCACTGCTCAGCAGTAGGTCCATACCATATAGAGAAAAGTCATGGAAGTGACTCAGAGGCTCCAACTAGTCCAAGATGAAGCTTGCCAACTATTTGAGGAGATTAAAGGCTGAGGAGTAGAGCTAGAACAAGTAGTCACTTTGGTAGAACAACTCTTAGAGGTACCTATGAACGATGTAGTTATTCAAGAGTTCTCCAAGAAGGAGGCCCTGGCAAAGCAGCAGGTCGAAGCAGCTCGAGCCAAGTTCGAGGATTTTGAGGTAGAGCTACCCAGATAAGAGTGACTCGGGATGAGTCAGAGGTGAGTGTTGGGGGCATGTTTGCCCTTGATTAAGTTTTGAAGAACCTTGGTCATGTTTGACCTCTTTTTGGGACTTCTACAGGCTATCTAAGGTGGATCACAATTCGAAGTGGAGATTGCAGGATCTCGGCTCCTTGTTTAGGGATTTTTGGGTTTTGGTCTTATGTAACGAGTATGGGGATATTATCCCATGGGTTTACCTATGTTTAGGCCTTTTTGTAATATATAAATAGATGTCTAGGTGATGTAAGAAAGGGTGCCATGCTAAGTGCTTGTAACAAAACACTAGAGCTATGTGTGTGATATTGTGCTAAGTGCAAGTGATAGTTGTAAATTCTTTGTGCATGTTGTGTTGGACACTTGCAGAGCTAAGTGTAAGTGGATGTAAGAATCTTGTGCATATTGTAAGAGGGCTTTGTGTTGTAACCTATCTTGAGGAAGGAGGATAAAGTGGAGTGCATGCAGATCTCTTTTCCTATGCGAAGTAGGATATTGTGGCTCTATGCATGTAGATGATTGGCAGAAGACAATAAAGAAGAAGAAGATTTGGTGGATGTAGCCCCAGGTTGGGGGTGAACCATGTATATCCTATTTTTTGGTTTCTTTGTGCATTATGGTTGTTTTATTTTTCATATGATTTATGCTTAGTGCAGTAATGTATGTTTAGATGTATCTGATATAATAGCTTAGTGCTTGGTGATGTAAATAAGTGCCAGATCTGATCTATTTTGATGTGCTTAGTTCTTGAATGTGTTGGATATTGTTGAATATTGCGTTGCGATGTAGTTAGGGTTTATATGAATTATAGATAAAGGCTAAATACTAATGAATGATAACTGTTAAGTGCTCTGTTGAGGTGTTGTAATCATAGATCTATGTCTCGGCTAGGTTGCAAACATCTGAGTCCTGCAACCACCCCCGCCTTTACCTCGAGTGAGACTTCATCTACTTCGTAGGTGTTTCTGAAAGGGTTGGTAGTTAGGTTTTTGTTGCTGCATTGTTGAAGCGTTGAACCCTAGGTATGCCCCTGTGCCAACAAATGGTCAGTGGTTAGAGTTTAATCCATCAAATCCACGTTGTCTAGTTGGCCCATCAAGGTTGCTTGACCCAAACATCCATGGATCCAACTCATAGTTGATTTCTCAGCCGGTCGATCCACTGACTGACTATATTTGAATATTGGTCGATTTTCCGACCGATGGGCTTGTCGACTACTCGACTGACTAATTTACTCGATTGACTGATTTATATATCTGATTAATCACCCAATCAATTTTTTTCCAGATGTTGGTTGATCGCTCGACCGACTCATTCGAGGATAAGTGTGATGAATCATCAAGACCTTATGTTTCAACATATGGGATTCAACTTCATTAAATATACATATGAGAAAGAAATTATGGCCATCCTAAATGTCGTAGAGACCTAGTGCCCATGCCCCATTGGGAAATGTTTCCAAATCAAGACTAACCATCATAGTCTAAAGTAATTTCTTAAACGGCATTTATCATCACCATAGAAACATAAGTGGGCCACCAAGATACCATGGTACGACTATGATATTATCTATAACAGAGGTAAATACAATGTGGTCATTGATGACTTATCTTGGCAATTTGAGGATGATGGATCCCAATTTACCTTATATTTACCAATTGCAAGTTGGTTGGATGATGCTCATTGTTGTGTTGGTTTTGTCACTTGGGTGAGCAAAACAACAACACTTTCATGTCTAGATGAGCCTGCTAGACAAGACAGAAGTTTGTAAGTGGTTTAAACAATCCAAACACATGTATAAAAAAATAAATAAAACTAAAACAACTAAGAAATAAAAGTTAGAAATCATGAGAAACTTAGAACCATAAAAATCAACCAATGACCAACATAATGCTACCAATTGATCAATAGATTAGTAGGAAAAACACCGTAGAGAAAAATTAGGACTTATGAGTCCTCGTTTCCTCCTTGGGAGGGCTCTTGAGTTCCCTAATGGACAGCTCTTCATACAATGGCAGAAAATGGAAAATGGTGAAGAACAACAATGCTTATTCCCTCAAGAGGTGAGTGGAATGGCCTATTGCAATGATGCTTGAAGGATCCATAGAGAAAAGAGGATTCTCAAGGGAGAATTATTGCATCATAAAAATATTATGAAGATATTGGTTTCTTAGTGCACCCATGGCTCTTATTTATAGCATTTATTCAAGGAAAAATGTAATTGGTTCTTGGTGTGAACAAGGGGCCTTTTAAGGCACCCTCTAGTCCTTGACCAGCCTCCCATTCGGATTTATCTTAGATATGAGGGTCAAATCATGTTGGGAGTTGGTCCATAAGTGGTTGAGGGGACAACAAGATCCATAAATGTGTCGTTCATAGAAGTGTGTGGATTTTCTCATACATAGTTGCGCACTTGGCGCATTATGCACGTTGAGTGATTTGTTGGCCCGCACACACTGCGCACTATGCGTGTGCTTCCTTTGGTGAATTGGTGAATGTTGTCCCTTGATTATGAAAGGAAGTGGAGAACAAGGAAGAAAAGGTAAAAAGTGAATTTTGCAGGAGACATAGTGACTGTCACTAGGTCGAAGTGAGCAAAAGAGCAGAAAAGATGGAGTGAAGTGTAGAAAAGTAAGTCGTTGGATGAGGAGATTGACGATGATAGATAATCAAGGAAGATGGAACGAGGACAACTCAGGAAGTGGAAAAATCCACCATTGGATGCTTTGGAGCATCGCATGAGAAGGAAGGAAAGACAAGCTAGCAAAGTCCGGAAAAAGTGGATCAAATTGACCTCGGGTCTTAGACACCTAGGGTTTTGGTAATTAAGGTTTTGACACCTAGGTTTCGGCCTAAGGTTGTCAATGAGGTATTGTAATGTATAAATAAAGGTCAAGAGGAACTGGGTCAAGAAGTAGGATATTGTTATTGATTTAGCTCTATTGTTGTGGTGAGAGGTCATTGAATTGTGAGAGAGAAGTGCTAAGGGTGTGAACCTTCTGGTATTGTAAGGTCTTCAGCTAGGTGTGAAGATCAAATCCTACAGCTGGGTGAGCAGGAAGGGGGAGAGAAGAGAGAAGAAGAGAGAGGATTTGTTGGCCAAGAGCGCAGATCAGAACTGTAAGCTTTAACCTAATATATCATAAGCACAGTTATGTGGATGTATCCCTAGAGAGAGGGTGAACCACGTATATTTTGTATTGTGCGAGTGATTAATGCTTTGATCTCTGTCCTTATTATACTATTATTTGTATTATTGTGTTAGATCTAGATTTATAGCTGCGCAGAGTAGATCTCGTTGATAAGTGATATATGAATATTGTGATTGTTGTTATACAAGATCCACTTGATATTCCCCTGGTTGTAGACATCTCTATCCTGCAACCCCCTCATCGTTGCTTCGGGTGAGACTGCATCTTCTTCGCAGGTGTTGCTGAAAGGGCCAGTAGCTAGGGCTTGTTGGTGTGATCTTGGAGTGAACCCTAGCTCTGCCCCCATGCCAACAGTGAATTTGCACATGTCAATTTTTTACCCAATTGTATATTTTTTTCCTTTTGAATGCATTTCAATGTTGTAAGTGGACTAATTGACTGGAATTGATGTGTTTACTTAACCATTTGCATGCAATGTTGCGGACTATTTTTTAGTGATAACAGATGCCCCTTGATGTGTGAGGTTAGGAGCATACGTATAGATCAAATACATCAATGTTTATTTTACTGAGAGTTCCATAGTAATGAGGAGTGAAGAGAGGAACTACAAGAGTGATCCTCCAGAGGGAGAGGGAAAATTGTGGGACCCAAACCTTTCTCTAGGGAGAAAAAGAAAATATGTGTACAAATGAGGCAGGCATGCCCCATGCTCATGTCATATAACCGAAATGTGAGACCATAAATGAAGATGTATATTGATGTAGATAATTGCAGCACCCTCAGGGGTGGTTGATAACAGTAGATGATAGTTCGGAATGGTGAACATACTCTGAAGTGAGGCAAGGATGACTGTAAGAGGTGTCCATGACTCGTAGGCATTGATGGACTAACGCATTCAGAGGTATTCGGCTAGTATGAAACAACTGAAATAGTCACATAGTAATACCCACCGTAACATGAGAGTTTGTTGAAGTCAAATGTTATGGGGGTCAATAAAATTAGAGAGAAATGATGATTCTCTATGTTTCGTTTGAGACTCCTCATTGTGAAGGTAATGAGAGTCAAGATATTTCCTCCCTTCTGGAAACTGTGTTGATGTCGACAAAAAGGGAGACACAACTCCAAGAATCAAATGGCTTCATGAAATCCACTAAGATGGTATCAGGTACTGATAGGTAACATGAACGAAGTCAATATGTGGTGAGACTCAAGACTGGCCTTAGTTGGGGAATTTTGAAGGATGATTGGCAGCAATCGTAAAACTGTATCTAGTGTTAGGGGGACGACTAGATATGGGGTTAAACTATGCCARAGACTAACAAAGTGGAAAAACTCAAAGATCATGGGTACATGGACTTGGGATACTCAAGGTTCGTGAACGATGTCAAAATGAAAAAAGAGTGGATTCCCCAACCAAGGGCGATATGGGTTTTGTTGCCAGGGAAAAGAAGSTCATCAAGGGTGATGAAAAAAAGCTAAGTAAATGATAGAAAAAAAGGCTTTTTATAATTACCAAAGAAATAAAGAATAATTTGGGTGGAGTGTAGAGATACAGAAATGGGTGCCCGAATTAAAGATGGCTTGGTCTATTAGGGTGCTAGCTATGAAACAACTGCAATAGTCACATAGTAATACCCATCGTAACATGAGATTTTGTTGAAGTCAAATGTTATGGGGGTCAATGGAATTAGAGAGAAATGATGATTCTCTATGTGTCGTTTGAGACTCCTCATTGTGAAGGTAATGAGAGTCAAGATATTTCCGCCCTTCTGGAAACTGTGTTGATGTCGACAAAAGGGAGTCACAACTCCAAGAATCAAATGGCTTCATGAAATCCACTAAGATGGTATCAGGTATTGATAGGTAACATGAACGAAGTCAATATGTGGTGAGACTCAAGACTGGCCTTAGTTGGGGAATTTTGAAGGATGATTGGTGGCAATCGTAAAACTGTATCTAGTGTTAGGGGGACGACTAGATATGGGGTTAAACTATGCCAGAGACTAACAAAGTGGAAAAACTCAGAGATCATGGGTACATGCACTTGGGATACTCAAGGTTCATGAACGATGTCAAAATGAAAAAAGAGTGGATTCCCCAACCAAGGGCGATATGGGTTTTGTTTCCAGGGAAAAGAAGGTCATCAAGGGTGATGACAAAAAGCTAAGTAAATGCTGGAAAAAAAGGCTTTTTATAATTACCAAAGAAATAAAGAATAATTTGGGTTGAGTGTAGAGATACAGAAATGGGTGCCCCAATTAAAGATGGCTTGGTCTATTAGGGTGCTAGCTATGAAAGAGAACTAGTGGAGGGTGGGAGGACCATGGGTGGGTTTCTATATGAGGTAAATGAATGGAGGAAAATTTGCAGATGGGCAAGTTTATGGTGGATGAGATGATGGCCTAATGATATTGCGTGGGTGCAGTCAAATAGAATCGAGATGATATGACCTAGGAGTCCATTGGGAATGCTATCAATATGATGAGAAGAAGTATGGGGTTCATTTTTGGAAGTGCATAAGACTAACGAGACTCCTATCCCTAGGGGATGAAATCAGCATGAGTGTCAAGTTGCCAAGGGGAACTATGAATGGGACAACTCATGTGGAGGAGAGTGCTACTGGGTGACAATACCAAAATGTAGTAGAGGTGAAGGTACTACAGATCTAGATGTAAGGACCCTAAGGGTAAATGTCAGAGGGTGTGATTGGGGGATGCAATTGATTTACAGAGGGAATAATTGCATGTCAGTGTTGAACATATACCTAAAGGGGCTATGTCTCTTTGATGAACGGGTACCTGCACACATGAAAACCAAATACCCAACGTGAACAATGTCTGATGATAAAGAACATATGATAGCGATTTGATAAAATTTGAACATGAGCATGTGTACCTGAATGTGATGTGAAAAAAATGCTCCTTTGGGGCCAAGTTCAAATGAGGACTCGAGGAATGTGAATGTGTATATGGTGGGACCAAGATCGCATGGCTGAGAATGGATCAAAAAATGGAGGCTTTGGGCTCCTATAACTGAGTGTGGAAGTTTGGAAAAAGGGACTATATATGGTTGGTGGGCCCACAATGCCACCTCATTTGTACCTATCACTGTAGTTGAATTAACGAGCATATTCTGAGGAGATTTGGATATTACGGGAGCATGAGTCGATCGATCTAGGAGGGGAGAGAGATAGGTTAGTGGTCTTATCCTTCTGCATTATGTGAAGTTTGGGTAGGAGGATGAAATCCCTTCTATGATATGAAAAGTGCTCAATGATGGAGCACGTTCCATGGGCCATCAGGAGTAGTGAGTTCCTCTAGGATATCTTCGTCTCAGTGAAAAATGTGAGAATATTGTGGATCTTGGGAGGTGATAGGGGGAACTATCAAAGTGTGTGATGCAGGAGCATCGCTATCAAATCTAGAAAGGCGGATGTGGAATTGAAGTTGGCACCTCAATGCATCAAAGGAGCCAAACTGACTTTTAACTATATTAGTAGCAATGTGGATATTTTTTATTTTCTTGTTAATTAATTTAGTTGTACGTAAGTCAGCCCACCGTATGAAGGGAAGGAACAATTGTAAATCCTTTACATGACTGTAATATATTACAGGTGTAGGATAATTTCTGTATTAGTCATTAGGTTGCATTTAATTGAGTAGGAAACCGCTTGAGTAGAGTGTGATAGGATTTAGATGGGAGGAAGAAGAGTGGAGATGCTTTGGGTCCTTAGACAAGTTTTAATTGTAATGGTTGTAGGAGATAGCAACTGTAATTATGGTTTTCTCTTTCAAATGAATAGAACAGAGAAAATTGACCAAAAACTATATAGTGTTGATATTGTTTGGCTGCTAATTATGTATTCTGTGAATGTATGATGTTTATGATGAGTGAATGAATAATTGAATGAGTTTCAATTGTTTCTCTTCTGTAATATATGCAAGGAGTGCATACCGAATGCAAGGATTGTGTGTGAGGAAGTATTTTTCAAATTAAAGCTTAGAAGAGATATCGCGGGACTTTTGTATGCAAAGTGTGCATATTGAGTGTAAGGATTACCCATAGGAGCAAACTTAGCTTAAGTTTGAAAGCTTAGAAAGTTGAGTGCAAAGTATGACAGGAGGGCATCAGAAAGTCTTTTGAATAAGACACAGAGTGCAAGTGTGCGCCAAGGCATAGGTTTATATTTCATTTGTTAGAATATCAGGAGGAGTATTGTTTCTAAACTTCGAGAAGAAATACTTAGAATAATTTCTAAGTCCTAAAGAGTTGAAGCATTCAAAGGTGGAGCCCAGAAGTTGAAAGTTCGAAGGAAGAACAAGTACAGAGGATTGAGAGGGAGAAATCCTTCAGAAAGGAATTTTGAAGACTGAATAAGATCAAGGGTTAAGATCCATTCAAGAGAAGTCGAAATATTTTAGGTCATTAGATCTCAGAGAAGTAGCACACTGGTTAGCCACGAGGATTTATCGAAATTTCACAAACCAGAATATTTGGAAGAAGAAGAGTGAAATTCACGAAATCCTGGAACGCAAAATCCTGAAATCATTAGGACCATCCATCAAAAGGGGACACATGGCGAGAAATCAGCATTTCACTAACTCACAGGAGGGAAAGGTCAAAGGGGATAATCGTGAGAACTCGCAAGGTCCGAGTTTGTGATTTGATAGTGGTCGTCAGATCTAGAAGAGCGTGATTCGTTGATTTGGTTCTTTGAAATATCGTCATTTCGAGAGTCAAGAGTGTGAAGGAAGCTACTCTCAGAAGTCACAAAATCCTGACGCACTTGACATTTGAGCCCCAGGTTATGACCGAAAGTCATATGGCAAAGGGATAAGAGAGGAGATAGCTATTTCTAGCCCCTGTCGAGAGTTCGGAGGTCAGAGAGTCAGGGGTTGACTCACATGCGATTTCCTGACATGTGAAATTGTGAAACACCTTTTGATTAGGCGTGTGGTCACGGGTAGTGGTCACCTGGAGGAAGCTTACGCCTGGTGTTTGTTCACGTGGACAGAGTTTTCATAAAAATACCTATGGATTGTTTCTTAGAGGTTCCAACAAGGAATCAAAGATTGTTTTAGTTCAGTCTTGAGAAGATCCTATACCAGGAGGTCACGCATCCCTTGGAGAGGAGGGGGGTATGCACCAACTGGTATCAGAGCCTGAAAAATATTTGAAGTTGACCTCAGTGTGTTGGAAACAGTTGAAGTGATGCCACCGAGGGTACACACAAGACCACCTATAGAAAACCATTTTATAGTAAGAGAAGTGAGAGAACTTCACACAAGGTTGGAAGCGATGGAAGCAATGCAAAGGAGAACATTTGTCGTTGCAGACGTTAGTGATGCAGAGAGTGAAAAAATAGAAGTTGAAGAAGCTACAGGGGAAGATTCAGGTGACGAACACTTCTTGAAGGCTATTATGAATTTGGGAGCTAGAGAAAAGATAGACGTCCCAATGTATGAAGGTAATTTGGATGTTGAATAGTTGTTGGACTAGATAAGGTCCATGGACAAGTATTTTGACTATGAAGATGTCGACGAAGGAAGGAAGGTGAGACATGTTGTCACGAGATTAAAGGGACATGCATCACTATGGTGGGATGAACTGTAAGCATAAAGGAGGAGAAAAGGTAAACAAAAGATAAATAATTGGGATAGGATGGTATCCAAACTGAAGGATAAATTCATACCTAGGGATTATCAAATAGATTTGTTCATAAAATTGCAGAACCTGAGAAAGAGAGGTATGACAGTGAAAGAGTATACAGAAGAATTTTATGGGTTGAATATTAGGACTGGACAAAGAGAGAAGGATGATGAAAAAGTTGCTAGGTATATAAATGGTTTGAGGTATGAAATTTAGGATGAAATCAGCATGATGACTATGAGGATAGTAGAATATGGTTATCAGATTACACTGAAGGCAAAAGAAAAGTTGGCCAGAAACCAGAGTCAGTGGAACAAAAGAAAAATCTTAAATAGAGGTAAGGGAGTTGTCTATGATAAGGCACCGAAATCTAAGGATTAGAATGAGAAATCATATGATCATTTTGAAAGAGGAGGAAGTTCCCAAAGAAGATCGTTTGGTGGGAGAAATTATTTTCCTCGAGGAAGAGGAAGTAGAGGAGGTGGAGTTAAATGTTATGCCTATGGAAATACAGGACATATGTCTTGGGAATGTCCTGAGAGAAAGAGAGAAGGAGGAGGAGAAGCACACATTTGTGAAGCCCAGAAGAATGTGGAAGCAGAGGTAGCAGAAGGAGGACAAAATATTATGAGGAGGAAAGTTCTTCTAAATCCAAAGAAAGAAATAGAAGACCCAATTCAGCGAACGAGGTTGTTCAAGACTGCTTGTAAGACAAAGGACAAAGTTTGTAATATGATTATAGACAGTGGGAGTACTGATAATTTAGTATCAACAAAGATGGTGGAGAAGTTGGAGTTGGAGACAACTGCACACCCAAGTCCATACAAAGTATCGTGGTTGCACAAAGGACATCAAGTAATGGTAAGTCAACAATGAAAAGTTGAATTTAAAATAGGAGGTTATAAAGATGAGATTTTGTGTGATGTGATACCCATGGATGTTTGTCATATTTTGTTAGGGAGACCGTGGCAGTTTGATAGGAATGTTATTCATGTTGGGAGAAAAAATACTTATACTCTGGAAAAGAATGGTAGAACCCACATGTTACTTCCAATAGAAGAGAAGAAAGAAAAGGAAGAAGCTAGCACAAGAATACTTCTCATGAGTGGGAAGGAACTCTTGAAGGAGATCAAGAAAGATCAAGAAATGTAATTTGTTGTAGTAAGGAAGCTGAGAGTTATCCTTACCAATAATTTTGTGGATGATTTACCTGAAGAAATCCAAGAATTGTTGGAGAACTTTGATGACATAGTAGTGGATGAGTTCCCTCATTCATTACAACCTATTAGGAGCATTAGCCACCATATTTACTTGATTCCAGGAGCCAATTTGCCAAATAAATAAGCATATATGTTGACACCTCAAGAGAATGAAGAAGTTAAGAATCAAGTTCAGGAGTTGTTAGATAAAGGTTTTGTCAGGGAAAGTCTAAGCCCATGTGCAGTACCAACTGTATTGAGTCCAAAGAAGGATGGGGGATGGAGAATGTGTATAGATTTTAGAGCTATCAACAAGATCACCATCAGGTATAGATTTCCTTTACCCAGGATGGATGACTTGATGGATTGTTTGAGCAGAGCAAGTTATTTTTCAAAAATATACTTGAAGAGTGGATATCATCAGATAAGAATGAGAGAGGGAGATGAATGGAAAACAGCATTCAAGACAAATGAAGGTTTGTTTGAATGGCTAGTCATGCCATTTGGATTGACAAATTCTCCAAGTACATTTATGAGGTTGATGAATGAAGTACTGAAAGACTTCATAGGTAAATTTGTCATTGTATATCTGGATGATATATTAGTTTTCAGCAAAACAAAAGAATAACATTTAAAGCACTTGACATTAGTGAGAAGGATATTGCAGAAAGAAAAGTTGTTAATAAACTTGAAGAAAAATTCTTTTATGAAGAAAGAGCTCATATATTTGGTTTTTGTGATCTCTTCAAATGAATTGAAGATGGATCCAGAAAAGGTGAGAGAAATCAAAGAATGGTTGTCACCCAAGAGCATATTTGAGGTGAGAAGTTTCCATGGTTTAGAAAGTTTTTATAGAAAGTTTATCAGAAATTTTAGTGGTATATGTGCACCCACGATGGACACTATGAAGAATAAACATAAGTCTTTTAATTGGACAGAGGAGGCTGAGAAAAGATTCAAAGTGTTGAAAAAGAAAATCACAGAACAGCCAGTTCTGGTTTTACCATATTTTGGAAAGACATTTCAGGTAAGATGTGATGAAAGTGGAATAGCCATTGGAGCAATTTTGAGTCAAGATAATAGGCCAGTTTCTTATTTTAGTGAGAAATTGAATGATGCTAAGGAGAAATATTCTACATATGACAAGGAGTTTTATGTAGTGATTCAAGCTTTGAAAAAATGGAGACATTATTTAATTCCAAAGGAGTTTGTCTTGTATAGTGATAATCAAGCTTTGCAATTTATTACTAGGCAAGAGAAGTTGAATCAGAGACATGCTAAGTGGGTAGAATTTATGTAGAATTTTACTTTTGTCATTAAACATATTTCTAGAAATGCTAATAAAGTTGTAGATGCTTTGAGCAGGAGAAGTTTGGTTTTACAGGAATTTCAAGTGAATACCTTAGGGTTTGAGCACCTTAAGGAAATGTATCAGGAAGATCCATATTTTAAGGAGGCTTGCGAAGCATATGAAAATCCTTTGTTGAGAGATAACCACTCATGGTCAGAATATTTGATCCAGGATGGATTGTTGTTTAAAGAAAGCCAATTGTGCATACCAAGATGTTCAATGAGAGATAATTTTTTAAAAGAAAAACATAGTGGAGGTTTAGCCAGACATTTTGGTCATGAAAAAACATTTGCACAACTGAGTAGTTTGTATTATTGGCCAGGTATGAGGGTAGATGTGAAGAATTTTTATACCGATATAAGATCTGTCAACATGGGAAGAGACAAAACACTGGTTTGTATCAACCATTGCCTATTCCAGAAAGGCCTTGGGATGCAATTAGTATGGATTTTGTATTGGGATTACCTAGAACCCAGAAGGGAAGTGATTCCATATTTTTTTTGGTCTAAAGATTTTCTAAGATGGAACATTTCATACCATGTTAGAAAACAAATGATTCTACACACATATCCAATTTTCTTTTTAGAGAAGTTGTGAGAATACATGGATTGCCTAGAAGCATAGTTTCAGACAAGGACACTAAGTTCGTGGGACACTTTTGGAGGACTCTATGGAAGAGGCTAGGAACTAACTTATCTTTTAGTTCATCATATAACCCTTAGATAGATGGATAGACTGAAGTGGTGAACACGAGTCTGGGAAATTTGTTAAGGAGTTTAGTCACTGAACAAGATCGTCAGTGGGATCAGATTTTGGCATAGGCAGAATTTGCATTTAACAATTTAGTTAATAGGAGCACTAGAAAAAGTCCATTCGAGATAGCATATGGAGGAAGACAGCTGACAGGGGTTGAAGAATTGAGAGAATTGAAACAATATGAATTCAAGAGCATTGGAGTAGAATATTTTTCTACAGAAATGCAAAGACTTGATGATCAAGTTAAGAGGCAGAAATAGGACAGTAATCAAAAGTATAAGGACAGAGTTGATCAGAAAAGAAGGGAAGTTCAATTTGAAGTGGGAGATGAAGTTTTAGCTCATTTGAGGAAGGAAAGGTTTCCTAGAGGAACATATAATAAGTTGAAAATGAAGAATATAGTACCATGCAAGATTCTTAGAAAATTTGTAGCAAATGCTTATGAGATAGAGTTGCATGACAATATTGGAATATCACTGATATTCAACGTTGCAGATTTGTATCCTTATAATAGAGATGAAACAGTAGAATTAGATGATCAAGAAGAGATTCAGTGGGAAGAACATATGCCTACAGTAGAAAAACCTCAGATGGAGAAAATTTTAGAACAGAGAGTTGGAAGGAAAACTAGAAGAAATATGTATCCTGAATATTTGATAAAGTGGAAGGATCACCATGTGGAAGATTCAAGTTGGGTAATTGAACTTGATATTTTGAAGCATGGAAAAATAGTGTGAGATATCATGGATAGGATAACATGAATGTTTTTTCCAGAGGAGTATGATGCAGGAGCATCGCTATCAAATATAGAAAGGTGGACATGGAATTGAAGTAGACATCTCAATGCATCGAAGGATCCAAACCGGCCTTTAACCAGCTTGGTAGCAGTGTGGATATTTTGTATTTTATCGTTAATTAATTTAGATGTACGTAAATTCAAGCCACCATCTGAATGGATGGAACAATTGTAAATCCTTTACACAACTATAATATATTATAGGTGTAGGATAATTTTTGTATTAGTCATTAGGTTGCATTTAATTGAGTAGGTAACCGCTTGAGTAGAGTGTGATAGGATTTAGATAGGAGGAAGAAGATTGGAGAGGCTCTAGGTCCTTAGACAAGTTTTCATTGTAATGGTTGTAGGAGATAGCGACTGTAATTATGGTTTTCTCTTTGAAATGAATAGAACAAAGAAAATTGACCAAAAATTGTACAGTGTTGATATTGTTTGACTGTTAATTGTGTATTCTGTGAATGTATGATGTTTATGGTGAGTGAATGAATAATTGAATGAGTTTAAATTGTTTATGTTTTGTAATATATGCAAGGAGGGCACACCAAATGCAAGGAGTGCATGTGAGGAAGTCTTTTTCAACTCAAAGCTCAGAAGATATAGCGAGGGACTTTTGTATGGAGAGTGTGCATATTGAGCGTAAGGAGTGCACGTAGGAGCAAGATAGCTTAAGTTTGAAATATTAGGAAGTTGAACACAGAGTATGCTAGGAGGGCATCAAAAAGTATTTTGAGGAAGATGTAGAGTGAAAACGTGCGCCAAGGTAGAGGTTTAGATTTCATTTGTCAGAATCTCAGGAGAAGTAGTGGTTCTAAACTTCGAAAAGAAATACTTAGAATAATTTCTAAGTCCTGAAGAGTTGAAGCGTTCAAGGGTGGAGCGCAGAAATTGAAAGTTCGAAGGAAGAACAAGTACGGAGGATTGAGCAGGATAAATCCTTCAGAAAGGAATTTTGAAGACTGAATAAGATCAAGGGTTAAGATATATTCAGGAGAAGCCGAAATGTTTAGGTCGTTGGATCTCTAAGAAGTAGCGCACTGGTTATCCATGAGGATTTATCGAAATTTCAAAAACCAAAATATTTGGAAGAAGCAGAGTGAAATTTGTGAAATCCTGAAATGGGAAATACTGAAATAATCAAGACTGTCCATCGAAAGGGGACATGTGGCAAGAAATCAGCATTTTGCTGACTTGTAGGAGGGAAAGGTCAAAGGGGAGAATCATGAGAACCTGTGAGGCCCAAGTTCCCGATTTGATAGCTGTCATCAAATGCAAAGGAGCGTGAGCCATTGATTTGGTGCTTTGGAATATCGTCATTTCGGGAGTCGGGAGTGTGAAGGAAGCTACTCTCGAAAGTCACGAGTCGTGAAATCTCAACGTGCTTGAGAGTTGAGCCTCAGATCATGACCAGAGGTCATATGGTGAAGGGATAAGAGAGGAGCTAGCTAGTGCTAGGCCCCTGTCGAGAGTTCGGAGGTCGAAGATTCTAAGATTGAATCACATTTGATTAGGCTTGTGGTCACGGGTAGTCATCACCTGGAGGAAGCTTACGCCTAGTGTTTGTTCACACGGGTGGAGTTTTCATAAATAGACTTGTGTATTGTTTCTTAGAGGTTCCAACAAGAAATCGAAGACTGTTTCATTTTAGTCTTGAGAAGATCCTAGACCAGGAGGTCGTGCAGCCCTTGGATAGGAGGGGGGTCTTCACAAGTGTGGTTGTCTTCTAGTGGTGAGGATGTAGATGGGATATCATGTATAGGGTGCGAGGGACCACTGGACATAAAGTGAATGTCCTAATACTGTGGAGGGAGCCTCGTTCATGCATGTACTGACAACAAAATGTATCGAATATCAGTAATGTGAAACTCAGTAGAGAGTGGTCGAGAGGGATATGGCCGAGACGTTTGGCATATTGTGGCTAACGTTTGGCAAAATTGAGGTAGAGCTGGGAAATGATGAATATAGTGTCCATATTCTGAACAGATGGCACAAGAGAATTTGGTTTGCAACCCTTTATTGCCAGCAGTGGAGGATTCCTTGTAGCAGCGGACTTACTTGGTGGAGGGGAAAGCAATGTGGTTTCTCGAGGGAGTTGTATCAGATTGCGTAACTCGGGAAGAGTAGGACATCTATTAATGGGGTGCCCTTATCTTTCTCATAGCATGCAAGGAGGTTGAACTCAAGGAGGAAGTGGAGTTGTGGGGTATTTCTTCTTTCATATTCCCCCAACAGTGGTAGTGGTGCCAACATTTGGGGCTGATGGTGTCATTGCAGGATCATGTATTGGGATCTACATCGGTATTCCCTTTGTCTAAGGAGGGAGAGATGGTTGAGGAACCATCGCAGTTGGATGTAGATACCATACAGGGATGGAAATCACTATGTTAGAAAGAGTAAGGATCGTAGCTACCTGGAACGCTTGGACTCCAGGTGGTGGGTAGAAGAAAGGAATTTGGGTAATGGCTTGGGGGACTGTCTCCCAAACAGGGAGAATCTGGGATAAGTGGTGCAATGGAGTTCTCAATGAATTCCTGAGGTAATAGTTCTTCAACTGGTGGGACCTCAATGTGGGGAGGGGCCTCGAGGGGAGGTATATTGGTTCTGATCTTGGTTCCATTAGAATATACTACACACACTTGTGTTGAAGGGTGTAGGAGGGGTGGCGTTCCATGATATGCCCCCAGAAAAGATGGGTCCTTAAAAATGCTGGGACCCATGTCAATGACTGAATAAGCATCTAAACTAGGGGAGACAAGGGGGAGAATGTTATCAATGTTGGCAAAATGATTAGGCTCATAATGTGTAATTTGTTCAATGGTGACGATTTTCCCGTTGTAGGGGAACGTCATCATTCGAAACACAAAAGAATCCACCACCTTCATAGCATACAGGTAGCTATGTCCAAACAAGATATTATAATCAAGTGGAGCATCGATAACTTCAATGTCGATTAATATCGTTTTTCCCCTAAGTTCTATGGGGACATTTTGGAAGAGGCCCTTGGGAGACGATGTTTGACCATCATAGGCTCTCAAGGTGATGGCAGATGGTACTAGCTCATAGGACCCAAGTTTTTGCCATACTACTTTGGACATGATGCATGTGGATGCACCTTCATCGATGATACATCGATGTATTGTGATGTTCCATATCTTAACTGGTATCTGGAAAGCTACCAGAGTGAGGAGGTGTGGTTCTACACTATCTAGATCAAAGGTGATGAGTCTAGTATCAACCAGGTCGACTTCCCCCAAGGTGGAAAGAAATGATTTCCATTGAGTTGGACAAGTTTGGAGGACCTCCAATACATACATGGTTGCAGGAGACTGGGTTAAGTCATCAACTAGACTATAGTTATGTGCATCCCTAGCATGAGGGTTATGGACATTTTGTCATAATGACATATGGGGTATATGGTTCAGTGTTAGGGCATGGAATCATCAATGGTTGGCTGGCTATAGTGGGATTCATTTCTGAGGTGGTTGGGGTAGATTCAGGGGGAACACCATACTGGCGACTACATGTTTACAAAAGAATTTTTTCTTTGCTGGTAAGGAGGATGTTGCAATCAGCTGGATTTTCAGATTGAATGGGACCTGGGTTTTAATACTGCCCCATTTGTGGTGGGGTTGGGTGTACCTCATGTTGGGTATTCATCACACCTTGGTGTGGAATATGGTTTTTCAAAATGATCGGAGGTGGTTGTTGCAGGTACTGTTGTGGGGCCTACTGAGGGGCAGGCGACGTTAGGGGACATTGCGTGGTCATGGATTCTTTCATCTATTTGAAGTCAACAATTTGGGGGGAATAGTGTGTACAATGTCCATACTCACCATAGAGAGTGAAAGGGAAGTTAGTCTTAAGATTGTTTTTGTTATTCCCTTGTCATTTTTTATTATTTTCCCCTTGGGGATTTTGGTTGCCCCCAGCAGGATGGTTTTGTTGGGGGATATTTCTGCCTGGTCCTAGGTTATTATTGTTTCAATTTTTTCCTTTCTTCTTAGCATTATTCGGATGATGGGATGGATTTTTTGTATTCAAATATTAAAAAGTATGAAGTTGTTGAATGGGAGAGGGATGAACAAAGTTAACGTCGTTGTGTGGAGGAGAAACTAGTTGTGGAGGACCGGGAAATGGAAAGTATGCATTGTTTTTTGGAGATGGTCCATAGGGAGTATAGGAAGTAGATGTAACTCAACAACTGTTACGGTCACATGTAGGGGTTGGGGGTGGACCCATGCTTGATTGGGGGACCGGATGCATCTGGGTTTTCGGTGGGGTTCCCCCCAACGGTTGAGGGGGAAAAATAGGATATGACTTTTGGTAAGTGGGGGAAGGGTAATAAGATGACCCTTTGTATGGTTGTGGATATTGAGGTGCACCATAAATAGGTGGCGGTGTTGAGTTTTCAATGAGCTATGGATCTTGTATCCTCTTTAAATTTTTTGTTTAACTATTACTTGAACCAAAACTACTATAGCAAACCAAGATCACAAGAATAATAACCATGCAGAAGAACACAAGAAGTATCCTGGGAAACCCTTCTCAACAAGGGAAGAAAACCCAGTCAAACCTTTGCTATATTCCTCAAGAGAAAGACCTCCCACACCATCACCAAACCTAGCACACAAGAGGGTGTTGTAATTCTCATAATTTCATACCACAACTTTTGAAATCATGAGATGACACAATGATAAGTGTGTTTCTTCAATGGGGATTCACCTTTATTTATATAATACTTGTCACATCAAATGATGTGTCTTTTAGCACAATCTAGCCAACCTCGATAACTCAAAATATAATTAATAATTACCATATTAATTAGCTTTTATAATAATTATATTTTACATTAAGGTGGGCCCAACCTGTACCCTTTACATTACAAGTAGGGTTACAAGTAATTTTGACTCTTGAACAATATAGAAAGGGTTCTCATACACCCACTAGTGCTTAGCCACTAGGGGCACATCCATAGGGATGTCCATATCTCTATCTCATTGCGTATCATAGGAGAACCGCACTCATTAGTGCTCAGCCACTTGGATCACGTTCACTTGTGCTCATCCATAGGCATGTCCACTAAATGGACCTTCTTTCCCACTGAATTACACAGGAGAGTCATATGGAGTTCATCATCTAAACTCTCTTCTCAGAGGAGGCTAATACATTGTATTCATCTCTATCTCATGATGATGCACCCAGCTCTATGGGAATTCACACGTTCACCTTATGCTCAGCCACATGCATGTCCAACTCGGTAGATCTCCTTTCTCACTATGTTACATAGGAGAATCATCTATATTTCTTCTCAACTCTTTGTAAGGAGGAGGCCATCACTATGTTCCAGCTATGTCTTAGATAGGAGCCACACACCCATCTCAGGGGCTCTCTCTCAGGTATGTGTTCTGGAGGATGTCTCATGCAGCTGTAATCATCAACACTCCCTCTCGGCTAGGGAGGAATTCTCCATCAGGCCAAGTCTCGCACGGAAGTACTCAAACTTTTCCTAGGTTGTAGTCATCAACACTCCCTCTCAACAAGAGAGGTATTCTTCACCAAGCCAGTTTGGTGAAGATGTTTGCAATCTGCTCATGTGTAGGAATGTATTTCCCACGTACTGCTTTCCTCTGCATCATGTCTCTGAAAATGATATTTTATCTCAATATGTTTCTATCTATCATGAAACATGGGGTTCTCAAGAGCTTCACACAACTTTGATTATAATCATATAATCCATTTCATGATCAAGTAAATCTGTGAGAAGTTTATGAAGCCACACTACTTCGCACACTCAATGATATATACTCTCCTTCTATGGTACTCAAGGCTACAGAGATTTGTTTCTTGTTGCACTAGAAAACCATGGAAAGCTTCACGGTAAAACAACAACTGGATGTGCTCTCCTGGTCCATTGTACTCTCTACTCAATCTATATCATCATATCCCTGCAAAATCAAGTTCACACTGGTGGCATATCTCAAGTCATATCCAACTGTGCCTCATATATATCATAGTACATGCTTTACTGCTATCCATTGAGTTTGTCTCGACTGACTCATGGATTGACTAAGAACATTCATTGCATAGCATATATCAGGTCTGGTGTTAACCAGGTACATCAATGATCCAATTAGTGGTCACTACACATGTATATCAATCTCATGTAAATCATCGTCATTTATTTTTCGTCAAATCCATCACCATCGATGTAGACATGGATTTGCATTTTGTCATACTAAACTTCTTTAATATCTCCACTGTATATTTTCCTTGATATAGAAAAGTCTTATTGGTCCTCTTTTCATACTTATTGTCCTAAGAATTAGTCCATCATACCAAGATCCTTCATCTCAAAATTAGAAGTCAAAGCTTTCTTGTAACAACACGGATTCTTGAATAAGTCATCAGAATTAGGTTCTCGTCAAAAACAATGTAATATTATAGGTTTGGATCAGCAATACTCTTGTTGAAACCCAAACTTCATCAATAATCAATCTATCTAATGTAGTTTCCAACTCATGGATGGTAGTACAGATGGGAGTGCATTGGGATGCTTGGATCAATATGTCTCATCATAGTTCACTCCCTCTGCTTGTGAGTATCCTCTGACTACGTCTTGTTTTGTATTTCTCAACATTTACATCAATTGCATGTATTTTTTCCTCTTGCAGAGTTTGTCAAGTCCATACACACCTTTTATGGCCTACTGTAAAGTCCCTGGGAATATCAACAAGAAAAACTAGGTTAATTGTATCAATGGTTGTCTCCCTATGAACTGTTGAAGGGGGAGAAGGTATTTGGCATTTCCTTCTTCTCCAATAGTTTTGACTCCCTCTGAGTCAAGTGACTCCCTCTAAAGTTTTGAAGGAAAAACATCTTCCTTTGTTGTTAACATGCCTAGAACAAGGAAACAAACAAAAGGAAACAAGACAAAAAAATATCTCCTAGAGTAGACTCATGAGTACATCTCTAGAATAAAAACAATTTAAGGATTGATGTCACAGCTACAACACCTACTTGTAATGTAGCATGATAATTAAAAGCAATCAAACTTGGAGTCTTCACTTCCAGTGTGTTTTTCTTCTGAATTCACTCAGACTTATCTAGGGCCATGATTGCACCAAGGGTTTCTTCCTCCTGCAAGTACCCTTATGTTAATGATGAAAATAATATATATATATATAAGTGCATGCCTAAGAGTGTAAACCAGTGGAGGTTCTGCTTTTTTTTCAATGTCATGATAATCAATGAAACTTCTTGCTTTTTTCCCTTGTAGCCTCCTTGTACTATAAAAGTCTCTGCATCAACCATGTAGCTCAAGACTGTAATCAAGGATTTATTGTTGTTTGTAGGTGAGAGGTAATAATGAGAATGTCCTTGCTCTAAACAAATGTCTTGATTTTCTAAAATACCCTTGAGATGATAGCACAAATATTTAATACCAAAAACTTCAAGAAATCATTGTTGTTGTCTTTTGGATCTAGTCCATTCTTCTCACCAATCGCTTCAGTGCACTTAGGCAAGAAATTTTAATTCTCTATGGAGAGAAATTCAAGGGTATATGGAACATTATAGTCAAGAAATCAACAACATCCTTCTATAATTTCTCATGTTTGTCAACAAATTTGCCTCAAGATTGTCAAATGATGGCTCCCTTACAGTATTCAATTTTCTGTATGGGGTAGTTGTTGTATTTTCCTATGGCCACCTCCACATTCTTCCATCCAATTCATATAATAGAGTAGCAATAATAAATGTGTGGATGTTCCAAATACAATGGTATCATCCAAAAACATATAGTGAACAAACTGGAATATGGTTTCCCATAAAAGTGATTGAACTTTCTCATCTAAACTTTCCTTGATTAACTGAAGAGAGTGCAGCAATTTCTAACAAAGAACCACCATTCGCAAGATGCACCTAGTATAGGTTAATGCACAATGTTTTGAAAGAGATATCACATCATTGTACACAGTTTTGGTATCTAAAATTTGTTGTGGAAACCTCTAAAACATAACCCATCACAAAAGTAAATGCAAATATCAAATCTGATCTGATTTAAAAATAGGCTAACCTCATAGTGTATGGTTGTAACAAAACTGAGTGAACAAGAATGGAATGGTGAGATATGTTCATGTCTCTACTTTTGCCAATATCTTGTGTTTCATCTACCATTTCATCAAGTGGAAAAAGGGGTTGACTGAAATATACAAGTACATCCATAGACTTTAAGGGACGTGACACAAGCACAGTAACAAATGAGCGATGTCTTTTCTCTTCTGTGGATTCTTTGTTTCCTTCAACAATTATAGAACTATATTGAACATGGACAAGTTCTATGACAAGTTCAATTGCAATCAAGTTGAGTTCGCTTGGAATTTATTTCACAATATTTTCAGTCACACAGGACTTCTGGTAGCCTCAATATTTACCTCAGAGGGTTCCAACCCATTTTCTCATTACAGTGGCAGGGGTTTTGTTTGTTGTTGTATTTTTTGTTGTTGTTTGTATTTTATGAGGCAGTCTTTAGAGGCCTGCGGCCACCTTAATTGGACATCTACCCCTCCTCCTAGACTCTGGCCTCATCTCCCATATACCTTGGTTTTCATTCAAGGGTTTTACCTTAGTTGTGGTCTCCTTTAACCAGGGTTTTAGCTTGGGCTAGTAGGCCTATAGTCAGCCCTAAATACTTTTTCCACAGAAAATTTTAAGAGGAATATATGGTAGGGTTTCTTCTTTGATGTGGTCTTCTTCTTGGGATTTTCAACAATGCTCAGACTTGTGGCTAGCCTCACAGTGAAATTAAGAGGGGTCTGGCCTCATCATCTACTACACATTTTTCAAGGAGAGGACTGGCCCTCTTTTGTTCACACCTATAGCAAATTTTATATTGTACCTTCAACTTTAATGTTAAATGGTCTTCTTCAAGCCTGCTCTTATACCATGTTGAGTTTTCAATGAGCTATGGCTCTTGTATCCTCTTTAAATTTTATGTTTAACTATTATGTGAACCATAACTACTGCAGTAAACCAAGATCACAAGAAGAATAATCATGCACAAGAACACAAGAAGTATCCTAGGAAACCCTTCTCAACAAGGGAAGAAAACCCAACCAATCCTTTTATATATTCCTCAAGAGAAAGACAACCCACACCATCTCCAATCCTAGCACACAAGAGGGTGTTGTAATTCTCATAATTTCAGACCACAAATTCTGAAATCATGAGATGACACAATGATAAGTGTGTTTTTCCAATGGGGAATCACCTTTATTTATATAAGACTTGTCACATCAAATGATGTGTCTTTTGGCACAATAGGACCTACCTTAATAAATCAAAATATAATTAATAATTACCATATTAATTATCTTTTACATTAAGGTGGGGCCAACATGTACCCTTTACATTACAAATAGGGTTACAGGTAAGTCTGACTCTTGAACAATATATCAAGGGATTTCATACACCGACTAGTGCTTAGCCACTAAGAGGCACATCCATAGGGATGTCCATATCTCTATCTCACTACGTCTCATAGGAGAACCACACTCACTATTGCTCAGCCACTAGGATCACGTTCACTTATGCTCATCCACAGGAACATCCACTCAACAGATCTTCTTTCCCACTGCATTACATAGGAGATTCATCTAGATTTCATCATATCAACTCTCTACTCAAAGGAGGCTAATACATCATATTCATCTATGTCTCATCAAGATTCACCCAACTCTATGGGAATTCACACATTCACCTTGTTCTCATCCACAGGCACATCCAACTCAACAAATATCCTTTCTCATTGTGTTACACAGGAGAATCATCTGGAGTTATTCTCAACTCATTGTAAGGAGGAGGCCATCACTACATTCCATCTATGTCTTAGATAGGAACCACACACCCATATCAGGGGCTCTCTCTCAGGTTTTTTTCTTGAAGGATGTCTCACGCAGCTATAATCATCAACAGGCGGTTGGTTGTAAGAGTTGTGGTGTGTCATGGAACCAATCAACTCATCCGCGGTGTGGGACATCCCAGGTTCATCCTGGCCAAATGGTATGGGTCTGGGTGCATCAGGTAACATTGTGTATAAGTAACCTAATTGAGCATAGATAAGGTCAAAATTTTGGGCCTTACTAATGGCTTCCTCCTCTGTCTAAGGAAATGTGGATGCTACATCCTTGGAAATAACAGACTCAAGTGATTTGAGAAACCAATCAAGATCTTGTTCTTTGGTGGTTTCCTCTTTACACAAACTACGACGTCATATCCATTCATGAATGTGATTGGATATATGGATAGTAGTAGTTTGTTTAAACTCCAAGCGAATTTCTAAGTCAGTATCATGACGAACTGGTAGTTGTAAAAAGGACAAAAAGGCCTTGGCCAATGATTCAAAGGTTGCATGGGACCCCGATTTTTCATCCACATACCATTTGGTTGAGGAACCAGTGGGAGTGCGTTGAAACAACCTTAGGTGGATGGAATCATCCATGATGTTGTTTCAAGAGAACCATAAGTGGAATTTCATAACATGGTTGGTGGGATCATCCCCTGGTTTTCCTTCAAACTTTGTCGAAATATATGAAGGTAGTTTGGCAGGCATATTGGGCCAAGTGGGATCATGCCAAATGGGATCATTCGTGAGTTTGGTTAAATCAAGAATGTTAAGGGATACCAAGTATGGAATAGGGATATTTGGTGGAGGATTAGTTCCAACCATCGTGTGAGTAGGTGGTGGACCTGTTCCTTGAGAAAGGTTTGGTCGGGTTGTACTTCTCCCTTGAGAAGAATTTCCCCCCCAACCTCCTTGTGATGGAGAACTAGTGGATGGATGGCCTTGGGAATTGAACCCAAGCAAAGTGGAACCAAGTAAAGTTAATCCCAAAAATAGTAGCACTCACGGGGGTGTGAGATGGTTGAGCCAGTGAGTTGGCAAGACTAGGGACTCCTCCTAGAATAGGGGGGGGATTCTGCTAGCGTCTGGAACAACGAGGATTATGTGGGTCCCCTATGGTTTCTGACTAACAAAGTGAATGTGTGCAAATTGTGACAAGAGAGAAATAAATGAACAAGATATTTGTATAATTTGGACCTTCACAAGATAGTGTAACTCACAATTTCATGTAATCAAATGAGAATCATACATAAATCAACTGTAAATAATCAAAAATGTGGATAGGTGGTTTTTTCTACATGCGGGAACAAATAAAATAAAAAAATGTGTGTCCTAAAATATGTATCGTCCTTCCTCTCAAATAGCACTAGGCCTTCCAAAATCACTCAATAGTGGGGTCTGAAGCCACCAAAAGAGAAACTAGTTGTTGGAGGTAGGCCAAAGGCCAAAGTGGAAAAGCAAGGCGTTTTTGGGAAAGAAATCATGCACGAGCAAAGAGACAGTTGGAAGGAAACACAGCATGTGTGCATGCAAGGAAAACAACAGCTGGAAGAAGGAACAAAATGCACACATGGGAGCAAGACCTAACAACGGTAAGGTTAGGGTTTTGGTAAGGTATTGTAATGGCTTAAGAGTTAGAAATGTATAAATATAGATACCGAGGTATTATAGAGGGTTATGATTGTTGTTGTTGTTGTGACACATGAGTTGATGTGATACGTG
The DNA here is from genome assembly GCA_010110895.2 of Picea sitchensis. Classification (NCBI taxonomy): domain Eukaryota; kingdom Viridiplantae; phylum Streptophyta; class Pinopsida; order Pinales; family Pinaceae; genus Picea; species Picea sitchensis. Next base: position 184,216 of record SNQJ01S0004064.1, on the reverse strand, counting down.
ATATTTCGTTGTATAAGCCATGTTTTTATAATTTGTTGAGATAGAGAGGATGAGCGAAGGTATACCTTGAGGGTTATATCGCAGGTTGGGGAGCCTAGTGTGATCTAGTATGCCTCATATAAATCTTACCCGACTGAGAAGAGTTGTAAGCGCAAAGTGTTGTGGATGCAGAAATAATATAATAAAAGAGATGAGATACAAATCTTTGTGGGCATAGCCCCAGGAGGGGGTGAACCATGGTAACATCTATGTTATGTGATGAATTCTTGCATATCTTTATTGTCTTCGGCAGTTATTATTATGTTGAATGAATGAGTTGTTATATTTCCCACTTATTCGTCGATAAAAAGTTTACTGTCCTTACAAGTCATAATAAATGGTTAAATATATAGCTTGCTTATCTCACACTCAATCCTAGGCTATAAACACCTGAGTCTTACAGCCACCCATTAAATCTATCTCGGGTGAGACTGTGCAGTGCATTTTGTGTGTTGTGCACCTTCTGATTTACCAGGAGGGCCGATAGTTTTAGAGGTTTTGTTGGAAACCCGAACAAACATGAACCCTAGGTCAACAAACTCAAATAGAATAGAGGAATAGTAACCAACAAATGGTTATGTTGTCGTTGGTAGGAATAGGAGAGGATTGAGTAGGGGAGATAAGTCGAATATATGTCGAAGGAGGATCAAGAAAAGGTTAGGGAAAAAGGTAATGAGCCATTAGGAGGGAATGTTGAGACCGTGGAATCCCATAAAAGAAGAGATCGAAACTTGGCTAAGAACTAAGGAGCTAGAGTTTTCATAGAAAGATAATAGAAACCCTAGACTAACACCTCACAAATATATGGAGAAATACGTGTTTATTGATTTACATGAAGTCTTTTTCTGTGATTTTCCACATCTATTGTAGGTGTGGATACTAAGGTTAAAGGATAACCACGCAACGAAATGGATTCGACAAATAGAGTGGATCCTAGTACACATTGAACATCTACAATAGTTGAACAACAAGTTCACCTGTGCATTAGACTTTTGTCTTGATAGTATTGTGGAAGGTTTTATAACAGAGTTTATAGTCGACACAGCGAAGTTGTACAGTGCATCGGAGCAAGAGTTTCTATGTGGACCCCGAGGAAGGTACATTCAATCGATGTAGACTTCTATTAAGATGTTGTTGTATAACAAAGGAGTACTAACAATGGATTCAGACAGCTAAACTTCCCTGCGTGCATGGGTGATGTGGGGAAGCACTGACATAAAAAGGAGAAATCGAAGGAGGAAATGATAAGGGTAAGAAGGAGGAACCCTTGGACCCGATCATGATGGACGAAGACCAGATCAAGCAAATCATGGCGATAGTTGAAAAAACACGTAGCGGAGTACCCTACCAATACAAGGTGAATACCAAGAAGAGAGTCGTAGCTGTGAGGGAAGGCTTGGTGAGTGATGAGGAAGAGGTAGAGGATCTTCGAGTTGTGGAGCAGATTAAGGAAATCATGAATGCAACATATGAGAGAAATACAATAGGTCCAAGAACGGGAAGATAAGGCAACAATCCTATCCATATTAATGTTAGTGTGGAACCCATAAACCCATGTGTGACTAATACACCAAAGAGAACACCAACATTTAGGAAACCGAAGTTCATAAGAAGTCAGACAGCGGGAAGTACATCCACACAAGGAACAACAACTGGAGGAGCCAGTTTAGGTAGCACTAGTCAAATGTATACACTACACAGAGGTAGTATTTCAAAAGTCAGAATGGCAGGGCATGATCCCACCATCAAGTTACTAGAATTTCGAGGAGAAGCAGCAGAAGACCCTAAGAAACACTTGTTAATTTGTGAAAATATATAGGAAGAAAAATAGATCATTGATGAAGATACCAAACCTATGCAGTTAGCGATTACACTAAGAGACCGTGCAATAGACTCGTATATGAGTTTAGACGCAAACAGTGCACCCGAGATGACAAGGACACTGACATACATTAAGAAGTTACTGATAAATAATTTCTAGAAGCCAAGCTTAGAGGATCAGTACATGAATGAGATGATATAAATCCGACAGAAACCAAGAGAATCTGTATGGGATATTGACTAGAGGTTCAAATGACTGAAGGGAAAGTTAAAATATCTCATGAGCAAAATGCAGCATCGGCACTTGTTTGTCAACTCACTGCTCCCACACTTAAAATATCCATTGTGACAATAGAATTTCCAAATGTAGGTAGAGGCTCTACAGGAAGCCTTGTAATTGGAAGAAAACCAGTACCAGCAAACAGACCCAGCTATTGACAAACTAAAGGAGGACTTGAAGAATTTAATGTTTCAACTAAAGAAGAATAAGAACAAAGACAAACGGGAAGTTGTTTGGTGTACCACATGCAGGACGAAAGGACACCATAAGAATGAATGCCCAACATTCATGTAGTATATGGCATCAAGAATGCCAAACCCATTACCCACAGGAGGATCATGATGTGAAGTCTGTAAGAAATCAGGTCACGACCCCTATCACTGCCCGATGATGCAGAAATACCATACAGTCCCAAAGAATTCCTACTGCACCTTTTGTAAGTCAATGGTCCACAATGACAAATATTGTAGAACTATGGAGTTGATGTGAGAAAGGACATCAAACACATATAGAGTGCAGGAAGAAATGACGACAGGGCAAGCTACACCACAGTTTAACCTAGTTCCATCTCCATACAACATTGCGCAGAAGCAATATAATATTGCACAGCAACCATACAATAACGCGCATCGACAGTACAACGCAGCACAACCTTAGTACAATACCATGTAGTACAATCAGGTGCCTCAGTATAATGCGCCGAGAGGAGACAGAGAAGGCTACAGAGGTGGAGGTCGAGCAAGAGGAGGTTTCAGATGAGGTAGAGGACCATTAGTGTGTCACAATTGTCAACAACTGGTACATTATGCAAGGGAATGTCCACTTCCACCAGCAACTTGCATGTATTTTTGCGCATTAGATGATCTAAAAATAGGGGGCTGACTTGTTATGCTATGCAAGCACCCTCTATTCCATTAAAATAAAACTTTTCAGGATCTTGCTCAATGTCTTAGTTATGCAAGATAAATTATGTGCCAAGTTTTTGCATCTTCTTTTAAATGTTCATGTGTGAGGAAAGTTTCTTTTAAATGGTTAAAATATGTGTTTTAAATAAATACACAGCAAACGTAACTTGCAGCAAATAATAACCAGCAAACTCACAACAAGAACAACATGATAAAGGAGTTCACCCCTCTCTGGGCTACATCTCCTTGCGCCTCCATCAATGGACTTGGCTCTTTGGGATTAGTTTGTCAAAGATTATTTTACAAGTTGTTGCTCAACTCCAATGGATTTTTGTACTGTACCATTGGGCTCATAATACATAAAAACCACAAAAATGACTAATAGAACTCTGAAAATGGATCTTGGCTCATCCGGGCATGACCTCTTCTACATGTGGCCTTGAGCTTCCCTGAGCTTCCTTGTGGAAAAAACACCTTTAAAAGTCCTCAAATGGATATGAAACCTATCCCAATGTGTTTAGAGCATAACAATTAGCCAAAAATTACTATTCAGTCACAGAAAACAGACTTGGGCTCATCTGAGCATGGCCTCAATCAATGAGGGCTTCAAGCTCCCTAGAGCTCTCTGAAAATTCAATGGTGAAAAACCTACAAAATAAGTCTTCAAATTCCTTTGAAAACAATTCCAATGGATTCAGAATGTCCAAAAACCCCTAGTTGGGCTTTTTCGGCACCTCATTTGGCCAAAAAATGAAGAAGATAGGCCTCCTGCCATTTTCCCCCTTTAAGCTTGTTGTCTCTGGTTCGCCAAAATGCACCTTTGTACGTCCAACCTAGCACACGCACTCAATATGCTAAAACCTAGCACCGGTGCACAACCGCATAATTGTGCGAACTGTAGGACGGTTAGGGTGTGCCTAGCCCCTAACCACCAAGACCATGGGCATATGGGTCACCATGTGACCTCCTTTCCCGCACAAAAGGGCTACATTCCAAGATTTGTTGTGGGTGCGACATGTGGCGGGTGTGTGTTGTAACCGTTTCAAAAAAAAACAAAATCCCGCCAAAACTCCGTGCAGAGTCGCATCATATGGAAGGCACCCAAAACCGAGGGCTGGACTCCATTTAAATTGTGCACACGCGGTGGTTATATGGGGAGCCACATATGACTGGGGGTCGGGGCTTAGCCCTGGCTCGGACCGCGCCCAAACCACAATACAATCAAACTTAAATAGTTACAAAACCATTTGTTTAATAAGGAACATAGTGTGGAGTATTGGCAGAGTGGACTTTGCAAAGGCTTTGCATTGTGGTGGAGGTCTGGGGTTCGATCCCCACAGACCATATAACTTTTAAAACCAACAACCATTACCAAACAAACGGGGTGCCACGTGGCAGCCCATGTCTGGGCCACATGGCAACATACCATTTTCCAAAATGATGCCATGTGTCACAACAAGATTTGTCCACATCTGACAATCAATGATTGCCATGTCATCAACTGTCACCTCAGCTATGGACATGCCATGTCATCGTACGGCCTCTGCCACATCATCATCTGTACGGACTATACTGACTGTACAGTCAACACAATCTTTTTGCCTATTTGATGATTCTAACAAAACGCGATATCTCACTCATCCGACATCCATTTGAACCCAAACGAGTTGCATTGGGTTCATGACAATGAGGGCTACGCACTTGTTCGTTTTGAGGAAATTCTGAGAACTTTGATTTTTGAGCAAAATTTTGACCCCTGGTCCAAATTCTGATCATTAGACCACAATACAGAAGAATGTCCAACACTCCTAGTAAATATACAAGAAAAGAGGAACCAGAACAACTAGAATGTTTAGTGAATTTCCGTCGAAGCAAGGGAGGAAGGATGGAACATTAATATAGTTACTCGTGGAGGATCTAAAACAGGGGACGACACTGTTCGACAAGATACAACACAAAATAAATTGGTGAAAAAGAATGTCAAACCAAGGAAGTAGTTCAACGTACAGAAGGAACATGAGATATTTAAGCAAGCCCGACAAGAATACCAGAAGGAATATATTGCGACGACTTCAACTGTGCAACAAAGTAAGGAAGCACCAGAATATGAAATGCCTTCGTTATTGGATCATACCATCGAAATAAATTCCATGGGACAAGTTAGTACAATCAAAGGCTTTTTGAAATCATGTGTAAAGGTATTAAGTGATCCATCATCTACAAAAATATTGTAAAACATACTAGAAAAATTTAGTATCGAGGCGAAAGGAAAACTAGAACCAAAAACAGTTAATCACCTACACACAAGAAGAGGAACAAGTAGGGAATTTAGACTGAATACCAACATTGGATATTTCAATATGGGAGACATCATACCAGATCTAGGATCTGAAGTTAATGTACTACCAAAGAAGACATGGCAATGCATGGGAGATCCAACATTAGGATATTCACCTGTTCAATTGAAACTAACAAACCAACACAAAGTCCTACCAATAGGTCGACTAAAAGGAGTGAAAGTAGACCTAGACGGAGTGCGCACTAAACAAAATTTTGAAGTCATTGAAAAAGTGGACAGTACAACACCTTACCCAGCATTGCTTGGTCTGGATTGGGAATTTGACAACCATGCCATAATCAACCTGAAGACCAGTAAGATGACATTTGAATCAGGAGAATACAGGGTCATCGCACCATTAGACCCATCAGAAGGGGAGAGGTTTGTGGAACCTACTTGCCTAGACTTAGAGGAAATCATCTAGTTGTATAGAACAACTGCACGCAATGAGGATTACATGAACCCAATTGTAGATGGGATACTCACTTGGTGGATCATTGCCTCATGTGCAACAGACTCAGATACCAGCTTAAATAACTGGAAACAAAGGCTACATGATGTATCCACGAGGAGATGTGAAAGAATAGACCACGCAGTAAGATGGGTAGGCACAGAAATCAGAGAACCACTCAGTTTCCACGGTGTAAACAATTTGGAAACATTTTTGGCATAGTATGAAGATGAAGTCTTAGAGAACCATGGATTGTTATCACTTGATCTAGCACTCAAGTCCACACCTGAAATATGGTGGGGTGCACACAAAGAGACCATCACAGACTGGTACCAATGTAAGCGATTACTACACATAAGGTTCGGCACAGAACAAAAAACCAACAAACATCAAAAGTATGATGGACAAAGAGCACCAGTGGAGCACTTGGAGGAGTGTAGAACAGTGTGGAAAATGACACCCCCAGAGGAATGGCCTCATCATTGTATACACACTCTAGAGGGCATACCAGCAAACTGGTATATAGACCAGGAATTGTGCAAAGGAACTACGACCTGGATGACATTGCAATAGAACTTTTCAGTCACTTTCTCATTCGAGCATGAGAACCCCAACATATATGCCGCTCTTAAAAAGATAAGAGAAGTGATATTCATCCAAGCACCAGAAATAGAACTTATCACAGAAGAGCAATAGCGGAACAAACAAACAGTAAAGGAATTGTTGTCATGTTACCATGTACAAGAGGAAGCACTGGATGAAAATGATCTGTGTGATATCTAGATTGAAGAATCAGAAGGGGAAAGAGATGTGGAAGGGCCACCCATAGAATCAAGAGTCATTTTTGTGCCAATCAAGGTAAAGAAATTCAATATTGGGACAGTCAATAATCCCAAAATGGACAGCATTGGAGATTATTGGGATGAGAAAACAGTGGAAAGCATAAGAAATTTATTGCACGAATACAGTGACTTGTTTCCCACAACATTTATGGAGATGAAGGGGATAGCTGGAGAGTTAGGAGAAATGAAGATACCACTCAGACCTAAAGCAATATTGATCAGATAGAAACCATATAGACTGAACCCAATATATAAGCAGAAAGTCAAATCTGAGATCGACAGGATGCTCGAAGCCAGCATCATAGAACTAGTTGAAGAATCAGAATGGATAAGCCTGATGGTAGTACAAGACAAAAAACAAGGAGGGATAAGGATGTGTGTCGACTTGAGGAAGTTGAACGATCCATGCCTACACAACCCATTCCCTACACCTTTCACGGATGAAGTGTTAGAAAATGTAGCCAGCCACGAAGCCTACTCATTCACAGATGGATTCTCAGGCTACCATCAGATCAAGATAGCACAAGAAGACAAATACAAGACCATGTTCACAACAGAGTGGGGATCGTATCAGTACACATTCATGCCTTTTGGACTGAAGAATTCACCAGCAATCTTTTCTAGAGTAGTCATTGTTGCGTTTAAGGAATTTATCCACCAGTTTCTTGAAGTATACCTGGATGATTGGATGGTCTACAGTTTGTTGAAATCCCATGTAGAAGTCTTACGACTAATGTTGGAAAGATGCAGACAGTGTCAAATATCACTGAACATAAAGAAATGTATATTTGGAACACCGTTTGGGATACTATTATGCCATATAGTATGCAAACAAGGTTTACTCATAGATCTCGCAAAGATTACAGTCATTGTTAACCTACCACCACCAAAAACAGTCTATCAGCTAAGAACGATGTTGGGACACATGGGATACTACAGGAAATTTATTAAAGGTTATGCACAGATAACTACACCTATGGAAAAGCTGCTCAGAAAGGATACAAAGTTTCATTGGAATGACGAGTTTCAACACGGTCTGGATACCCTAGAGGAAAATATGGTCACTGCACCAATATTAGTCTTTCCAGATTGGGAGAAGACATTCCACATCCATGTCGACACATCAGCCATAGCACTTGGAGTTATCTTGGCACATCCAGGAGCGGGGGACTTGGATCACCCAATAGCATTTGCAAGCAAGAAGCTATCATAATCAGAATAGCACTATAACATGATATAAAGAGAAGGCCTAGCTATGGTCTATGCACTGCAAAAGTTCAGACATTACTTATTGGGGAAACACTTTAATATGTTCACAGATCACTCAACCCTGAAATATCTAGTCAACAATCTAGTGCTGGGGGGGAGAATATGTCAATGGTTACTTCTATTTTAATAATTTGACTTTGAATTAATCGTCAAACTAGGAAAATTGAACGTAGGACCTAACCACCTCTCAAGTTTCACAAATGGAGAAGAACCCATGAATTTAGAAGAAAACTTTCCAGATGCATAGTTATTCTCATTCCAGATCGTCGATGAATACTTTGCAGATATCATTTAGTACTTGAACATAGGTACTGTGCAGCAAGAGTATAACACTGCACAGAAGAAAAACCTATTAGCCCACGCTATTGACTATCAACTGATTGCAGGACACCTATATAATATGGGCATAGATAGCATCTTGCAAAGGTATGTATTATAACATGAAATACCAAGAGTCTTAGAAGAATCTCATGAAGAAATAGCAGGGGGGAATTATGCAGAATACCACGTAGAAGGTATTGTGTGCAGGACTATGGTGGCCAATGATTCACAGAGATTCAAAGGAGTACTGTCAAATATGTGATGTATGTCAAAGGGTAGGAAAAACCAACAGAAGGGACGAGATTCCATTATGACCACAGGTAACACTCCAGGCATTCGATAAATTTTCAATAGAATTTGTGGGACCAATCAACCCACCAGCAAAAAGAACAGGAGCAAGGTACATTATCACTACGACGGAATACCTAACAAGATGGGCAGAAGTAGCATTAGTGAAGGATTGCAGCGTAGAAAAAACAGCACACTTTTTATTTAAGTAAATGATCACTAGATTTGGGTGCAAAATATTTTTGATGAGAGACCAAGGAACACACTTCATAAACAGCACCATCAGTGCTATGACTGAAGAGTTTGAAGTCCATCATTAGAAGAGCACACCATATCACCCACAGACAAATGGAACAGTGGAAGCATTCAACAAAATCCTGGAGAACGCGTTGAAAAATATTTGTAATGTCAATAGAGATGATTGGGACCTCAAAGTACCAGTAGTATTATGGGCATACAGGACTACGTGCAAAAATTTGACAGGGCATGCGCCATTTAAACTGGTTTACGGCCAAGAATCTATGGTGCCACTAGAATTTCTAATACCAAGCTTGCGCGTAGCAGAAATTACACAAATTATAGAACCAGGCATAGTACAAGAGAGACTGAATCAATTAATGACCACAAAGGAAGAGAAGATCCTAGCAGGATTCCACCAACAAGTTCAAAAAGCAAGAGACAAAGCTTGTCATGATAGACACATAAAGAATAAAACTTTCAAGGACGGAGATCTTGTACTGATGTATGACAGCAAATCACTCCAACACATAGGAAAGATAAGAATGCATTGGCTAGGACTCTACGAGGTAAAATTTGTTACAGATGGAGGAGTTGTATAGTTAAGATATTTATCAGGCATAGAACTCAGAGGGATGGTCAATGGGAGCAGACTGAATTTGTACAAGTATAGTCAACCAGCCACCATGCAATAAGAAGAAAAAAAAAGAAAACAGTATATTGAAAAAGAACCACAAGGAAAGAACCGAACCAAAAGGGGCACAGTGCGTCAGAAGAAGAAAAGGCACAACAACTTAGGAACACAATTTTGGCAAGGATAAGGACAACGGTCACATACAAAGGGAAACAAGAGGGAATAGGAAAGTCATCAAAAGAAGGATGACATGACAGCACTAGACAGAATTAAAGGACGGCAAGGATCGATGGGATGCCACATTAAAACAGACCAACTGGAGACGGCAAGGCAGAGTAATGGAAAGTATGAAACCACTGGAGATGCATTGAACCCACAATTAAGGTGCATTAGACCCATAATTAAGGAAGCGTCATGAACAAGCTTCATGGAAAACCCATACAACACACGGACGTGGGAGCAAATAGTCTATTCACGAAAAAAGAGAAGATAGAGAAAAATAGAGGTCGAAAAGCAAAGATCGAGTTCACAGAGGTCACAGAGACCATTCGAACCCATCAAACGTTCAACATTCACCACCATAGCACCACCCAAGCAAGCATAAGCGAGCCAGACCGCCAGGAAAACCAGAGTGCAGACCAAGTCACGAGTATAGGTAGAAGAAGGTGAATAGCAGCCACCGTAGATCGTCAATGTCGACGAAATCACATCTCCAGAACTAGCATTGGTGCACCCTACACCTATACTAGAAGAAATCCAGTAGCCAGTGGCAGAGGGCACGAGCATAGGCATACCGGCAGAAGTACAGGAGCAGTCAAACCAGGACACAAAAACTTTGAAGGAGGTGCAACCAGAGAGCACCGAACCAACTCCAAAAGTCAATGGAAGGAAGTCGAATCTAGACGTAGCAATCGAGCCAGACGCGTCTCAAATGACCATATCAAACCACCCACCAAAAGGAACGGTCGAATATATCATGGGTCAGCCAGAATGGTATACTGAGGAACAACTGAAATTCATTGGAACATCGAGCCAGCCACCACCGTCAAAGAAAGACAAGATACAGATACCCAGGTCATCTCGCAAGAAACCTACAGCAGAAATCATTCTACCACACATACCAACTGGGGTACAGGTAGGACCAGACCTATTGGGTCGTATAGGGAAGCTCAAATACTCAGACCACGATGTCACAGACAAAGACACATTTCTGGAACTTGCAAAGAGAGTGTACATGGAGAGCGTGGGCACAAATCCGTTTGGGGAATTGATTGATCAGCCACTCCAATGGGAAACAGGGTTGGAGACAACATGAATTTTAGGTCTGGTGGACCTACCACATTTTGGCAGGGGTTAGCACACAACCGCATGCGTCAAACAGTTTCTAGCAGTCACGCATGGCGGGGACATATGGTTGGACAAGCTTGTGTCGATAGACATAGAGCTTATCACAAACATAACAGGATTTCCATCTCAGGGCATGCATCCTGCATAGTTTCTAGATGACAAAGCCAGGGAGAAGGTGCTAGCAAAAGAGATGAAGAAGAAGTATGGCACCAACAAGGGGACAAGAGGGATCATTATCAAGAGGATCAAAGATGCCGCAACACAACTGGGCATGAAAATATTAGCCTGCAAGCTGCTCAGAAAATGTCACGGGGGGGAAGTTCCATCTAGAGTTGTTACAGTCACAGCTCAATGCGCAAAAGGCACCACAATGAGTTGGGTGTCATATCTCTTGAACTTATTCTTGGATGACTGCAAGGATGCACAGGATCTAGGAACAGAGTTTCACTATTCATGGTTAATCACATTAATAGCCTTCATGGGATGGAGAGAGCCAAGGTAAGTACTTTTTGGTACCAGACCCAAACCAAACCAAGGAGAGAGATATTTGTTGCTCAGACCCAGGCCAGAGGCTAGGAACAAAAAGGCAAATGGGGCCATCTTTGAAGGATACCTATGCAACCTACAAGAAGCCATCTCCAAAAGGTGGATAATAACACCAGAGGTTGTTGCGCGGTATAAATACATCACCAATTTCCAGGCCACATGACATATAATGAGGATACAGACGAGAAAGGATCCTAACCAACAATGGCTACAGATGCACTACTGTATCACAGAGGGTGACATCGAAATGGTCATCAGCGAATGGGACGATGAGTTGAAGACTCTCATCCTTACCTAGGAATTGTCAAAAAGAACAGCAGAAGAAGAGGCAGGGTAGGGAGATACCCAGCCAAAGGAAATTCAAGTTCTCAAGAGATGAAGAACACGCCAGGGAAAAACAACACTGACAAATGAAGGGCCAAAAAAGACAGGGACCCAGAATGGAAAGAAGGATAAGATGTAGCGGGTCAAGGAGAAAAAACAATAGCCTGGGCCCACACAGGAGATCGCAACAAGGCCCAGCCCACAGGAACCAGGGACAAACAAGAGGCCATCCATGCATATAGGAGGCGCAAGCACGAAATCAAAGGCACAAAGAACACTGCCAGAGTATATGATCACAGATGACGATGAAGAAATGATACCCTGAATGGTCCAGTATTATATATCTGAGGATTTTGACCATGTTGCGCACCACAGGGATAGGATTGAAGAGAAATTGGCAGACATGTGGAAGCTCCTCAAGCAAATCGGGGAAGGGTAGATAGCAAGCAGCATGGGAATAGAACCATCAGCACCGCAGATGGGGGGAAAAGTGGAAGTAGAAGAAAGAGATCCAGTCCATCCATTACCGCACTCGAACACAACATTCCACATCACACCCCATATGTTGTGCATGGATGAGATTGTGCGGTAGACACCCCTGAAGGACTTAAGCCAAATACAACTGGTGTTGATGTGGATTCCAACTAGGGAACTACACAAGTTACAGATTAGCATAAACCACAAGATACAGTCTCATGCACACAAAGACTTAGTTGAATTGCAATGAGCAACAGAAAAGAGGGATGCACTGGAAATAGTCTATGAGCAGGCTAAATTGGAGACCCGTGAGGAAAGGGAGCGCATAAAAGGATTGGAGCAGAAAGTGGAAGGAACTTACGAGAATATTCCATAGACTACGTAGAGAGATGAAATCGCAGCAGCAGAAAAGATTGATCAGATTACGTAGGAAATTGATCAATATCAGAAGGAGATCAAGAATCTCTGAGAACATCTCATACCAACCACTCCACCAACAATGAAAGAGCAAAGGAAGCAGGAAGAAACAGCGCAGGTGCAGGAAATGGGGCAACAGGTCAGCATAGCAACTGACTTGTTCGATAAAGCAGTGCATTTGTGGACTAAGTTAGAGGAGAAACATCAGGTCCAAAAGTGGGACAAGGAAAAAGAAAGGATCAAAGCATCGATCCAAGATCTAAAGCAGAGGCAGAAGACAATGTCATTCATTGAATGCATCAAAGGGGTACATGACATGAAGATATTGCAAGCAAAGCTGACTACTAAGCAAACACAGAAATAGGAGCATCAGGCTCAAGTCAAACCGTTGCAGGAGTGGGTAGCATAAGTCTTGTCACAAGCAGAGGAAGCCAAGGCACAGATAGCACAAACCCAGGCAGAGTGCGTGGAATTCATCAGCGACAAAATTGTTGTCCATATAGTGGACACACTCAAGGAGAAGACTACATAGGTGCAGACACAGGTAGCAGAGCTCAAGGAAAAGGTCCAATTGATCACCAAGGAGATCGAGGAAGCACACAAATGTTAGGTGGCTTGGGATGAGCCACATTTCAGTGTTGGGGGCCTATTGGAGTCCAAAGGCCAAAGTGTAAAAGCAAGGTGTTTTTTGGAAAGAAAGCATGTACGAGCAAAGAGACAACTAGAAGGAAACATAGCACACATGCATGCAAGGAAAACAATAGCTAGAAGGAGGAGCAACACGCACACATGGGAGGAAGACCTAATGAAGGTAGGGTTAGGGTTTTGGTAAGGTATTGTAATGGCTGAAGATCCAGAAATGTATAAATATAGATATTGTGGTATTATAGAGGGTTCTGATTGTTGTTGTTGTAGTGACGCATGAGTTGATGCAATATGTGATATTTTGTTGTATAATCCATTTTTGTATAAGTTGTTGAGATAGAGAGGATGGGGGAAAGTATAACTTGAGGGTTAGATCACAAGCTGGGGATCCTAGTGTGATCTAGTCTATCTCATATAGATCTTACCCAACTGAGAAGAGTTGTAAGCGCACGATGTTGTGGATGCGGAAATAATATAATAAAAGAGCTAAGAGACAAATATTTGTGGATGTATCCCCAAGAGGGGGTGAACCACGGTAACATTTGTGTTATGTGATGAATGCTTGCATATCTTTATTGTCAAGTCAGTAGTTATTATTATTTTGAATGAATGAGTTGTTATATTTCCTACTTATTCGTCAATAACAAGTTTATTGTAATTACAAGTCATAATAAATGGTTCAATATATAGATCGCTTATCTCACACTCAATCCTAGGCTGTAAACACCTGAGTCTTACAGCCACTTGTTGAGCACTCAACACACCCTAAAAATCCTATGTCAAATTTTACTTTCTTGGGTACCACTTGATCTTTTGCACTGTCTAATTCGACTTCAATATGAAAAAATGTTGCCTTCACTTATCATTTTGTTTATCATTTAAAGTCCTTAAAGGTTTTCTTGAACATGTGAAAACCTATAACTCAAAAGACAAAAATTTAATTAAAGAATCGACAGTCAAAAAATTTCCCTAAGTGCTTAAGTAATTCAGCATTGAAAAATATTAAGCGTGAAAGAAAACCACTCGAGAGAACAGAGGTCGTCGAACGTCGATCTTCGTCGGTGTCGATAGATGGGAATTTTCTTTCATGAAAAGAATCACCAAGAGTATCGTCGATGACCGATCCCTTTGGCTTCGGCAAAAGGCTAAAGGAGTAAGCACTGACGAAGGAAGAAAATAATCGTTGATAAATGATCCCCAAAACTCTCATCATTGGTGATTTTTGAGAAGGTAGGTCCGTAAAAGGGGAGTGGCAGGTTTATTCCCCCCGACCATCGACCCCGATACTTTTCGGCATCGACCTTCCTAGGTTTATTTTGACACACGCATCTTGTTGAATACCCTGACTCTGATTGAGATACACGATCAAACCGCCTTCCCCCACCTATCATGTGTCATTGATAGAGCGGTTAAACATACGATCGAGTTTGCCCTTGAGTCATTAGCAATTCCTGTGGCCTGAGTTGCACCCTGAGTCAATTTTTCCACATCAGCAACGTACGACGAAATCAATCAATGTCAAAAGTTCTAAATAGGAGGATGCCAATGAAACATTCACCATGCATCGTCGATCCCCGACCTACCCACTTAGAAAATGACGCAATGAATCAAAAGGATCGTTTGAACTTATCGATACCATGCACCACCCTCTGTGCCTTCGTCGTCAACCCTAAAATGTAGATATTCGGCGGTAGATTTGTTTGAATTCCACTCACCACCCATATTAATTGGTTGATATGACTGGTAAGAGATTTCCTGTAAAAATCTTTGAAGACATTGTAAACAAGATTATTTTGCACGTAAAGAATTTCAGGTCAAAGAGAGGAGCGAGACAAGAAATTCAGAAGAAGCCTCCAAGATCCCATGAGTATTAAAAAAATAGAGTTTAGCAAGCATTGTAGGTATGTACTAGTCTAGATTTTTTTGTGTTTTCACCTCACATATACATTATGATCCAATATTCCTCTTTAGGTCGGCCCTAAAGGATTGTTTCATTTGCAATAACAATGCCTCCAAGAAAACCAAACCCCAGGAAATATCCAAGAGCGTTGAAGCTAAAGGAACTAGATGTGGGAGAAAGTTCTTCCCTAGTGGTCGTAAAACAGTTAGAATTCACTTCAAAGTCGGAACCAGTCATCGGGACATCCACTAAGAATATTTTCACTTAGCCTTTAGCCTTTGGAGACACAGAGGTAATCATTGGGACCAAGGTAGTATTCCCACACTGGGAAGAACTTTTCAAGAAAATAAAGTGGGAGGAATTCCTCGAATATTCCCCGCACAGCGACCCCGATATGAGAAATCTCGATGACGAAGTTTTCCCCAATATCCGAAGAGCATACCTACACATGGTATTGATCAAAACTCAATTTTTCCCCTGTATTTAACTCATGAAGTGGCTAATTGACCACAAGGACACTCAAAGATTTTTTATTAATGACAATAATGGCGAGTGTGTCGGGGTTTTCCTTCCAGTGGAGATGTGGAATTACTACAAGCTCATAGAGATGGAGGAGTGGATGAACACCGATTTTTTTGTGAGCTTCTATCAGAAACACGACAGTAGCAAGGTGATGGCTTCATGGTGGAGAGAGGACAAAATGTTCACCAATCAAACCTCAGGCTGGTACCCAATGGCCAACCTAAGGGAGTCGTATATCTATCTAATGGCCCTCCTCTAATGTTTGCATGGGGAGAAAGATTGATCCAGGTTTTCAGAGGCTTGGATGCCTCTAGCTTATACTATATCCATTTCTTGAATAGGTTTTAACTGGGGCGCCATCATCTCCAAACAACTGATAACTTCCATACAACAGGCTCAGACACTGAGAGAAGGAGAGACTCCATCTTTCCACATGGACTCTTATCTATTGGATGTCACATGTTCCATAAATTCCTTTACCAGAATGAACTTGTGTTGGCACACCTCAGAACTCTTGGTCCATGTATATTTCAACATCTTGTGGGAGAACAGGTACAAGAAATCCTACTCTCTCTTCTGCGATCAATCTATTGCACGTATTCATTTTCTATTGTTCAAGAAAGAGGGCCCAAGACTGTCGGATGCAGACAAAAAGATGCTATCAAAAGTTGGACACTGGTACCTAGATGAGTGTGATACCTACATCAAGGTTTTCGTAGCCACCGGAGCACCACACCTCTTACCTGTGTATGTCCCCGATCGACTAGTAGTAGGGGAAATCTATTATCAGACCATCCTGCAAGGTTATAATGCTACTTTGGTAAGAGATAAGAAGTGGGCATTCATACCTTATGAATTTCATATAGGTTTCTACATGGTAAAAGACACCACTCAAGACAAGCAAGAAGTATTAAACCAGTTGGAGTTTTGATTCCAGACTAGTCATTTTCGCAAGCACAATCCAAAGGGTTTGGTCCTGAAGCATGCATAACAAGTATCATCATGTTGTCCATACGTTCATGACAGGTTTGAAGATGATATATTCACTGAAAATGCTCGAGACTGGGATGAGGTGATGGGGAGGATGGTTGACCCTAAGGCAACCAGGTTTAAGGCCATGAGTTGGGAGGAGCAAGAGATAGCCCTGGAATATCAGCTCAAGAGGCCCTCAGGGCCAGAGAATAAAGGATAGCATATGAAGCAATCAAATCTCCCTTGATAGCCCCAACGCAAGGCAAAGATATCCATTTTTCACAGGACACGAAAGAAAGGGGACTTCTCATGTTATAATAGGCACAGCGGGTGATTTATCAACTACAAGATGACCCAGACCTATCAAAAATGATAGGATCACCTGTCAATAACCCGAAGAGAAGCCAGGTGGGTACAAGCGGCCCTGAATTTATAGATGTTGATGAAATTTTCAGGTTAGATGATCTTGAATTCACAATTCCACTAGCTGGATCACCAGCAGGTGTGGCGACTCAGCCAGAAACAGTTTGGGTATCAGTGGAAACAAGCGCTTCAAACCCCTTGAGCGAGTTTATAAAGATATATGACGATGATGAAAGACCAAAAGTATCTCTCGGGACCCCTGTGTGTGTCCAAGAAGAAAATGGACCTGAGAAGACTTCTTCTCCTATTCCCAGGGTCCAAACCAAGGAGGTCCCATAGAAAGAAAAAGAAGTTGAGAGTGGCCTCGACACAAAGAGGCCCAATGCATCGAAGACCCGAGCAGACAGTCCCAAGGAAAATTAAAGATTGGGAAAGCCAAAGGAAGGAGCCCCGCAAAAGGAAGTTGGTGTTTCAACAGCCAATGAACAAGAAAGTATCGAGTTTATTCCCAACACCTCTATTTCACTCGATACTCAGATCCCTGAAAAGTGACAAAAAAAGGTCGGACCTTCATAGAACAATGAGGAAGTTCAAGAACCCGATCTTGAACAAATATATACCACCAGAAGTCTGGGAAACACACTCACATGGGGTGATCAACAGATTCCTGAACATGTGGACAAGGTAGCCAATATATATGCGATATCCTATGATCGAAAGAGGAAGGATATTGTCCAATGGACCACCAAGAAAAGGAGGATTACATTGGATCGCTCCATCCTCACCACTACAGAGGGAGATTTGATAAACACATAAAATTCTAGAACATCCGAACTTATCGGCATAGGGAGAGTGATCAAGGACACCACCCTAGAAAGAGATAAAAAGGATGAAAAGGAGTTGGTCGTTGCCCTGAAAGAAATGGAACATTTGTGCCATATGACTAAGTATTATCACGACACCACATAGGCCATGGTGTACCTGAGGAGCGAGTTCAAAGAGGCCTACAGCAGGTTCACAAATGAGCGGCACCTTTTCACTATGAATATAGTTGAGCTCCAGTAAGATACTCTCATGGCACTCGCGACATGAAAGGATATGGAGCGGTGGCACAAAAAGGTGCAGCAAGATATGGAAAGAGTCAACTACATTGGTGTAGTCCAGCAGGGCCGAGATAAAGAAGAACACAGCATTTGGGTGTTGAAAAAAATCAGTCTAGATAGCATAAAGAAATCGATCAAATATTGGGCTAAAACGTCTCAAGAACCACAATGGGAAATTCAAGAGAAGTGGGCCAAATGTGAGAAACATTGGGGTAAAATCAACAAAGCAATGAAGGATATCAGACTTCCTGATTTTGGCATGCCCGATGAGTTTGTCGACTTGCACGACATAGTCGAATTGCACACCAAGAAAGATTCTTTGTCAGCTGAAAGACTAGCGAAGGTGACCGACATAGTGTCAGGACAAGTGAAACAATTTATGGAACACCCGATCATAGCTCGGGTTGTGCTACAGCACTTAAGTACTAATCCGGTGAAGTATTGGGCGCATGCGTTGGAGGTCAGATAAATCTATGCAACCCCGATGGAACAGTATTGATTTCCATATGCAAAAACCTGTGAGGATTTGTTCATCAGTTGGTCATAGTATGAGAAAAGTCACCCTTTCAAAGGGATGTCTTGAGTTGACTACTAGAAAATTGTTAGGAGAGAACACCACATGGTGAATTTTGTTCACTTATCTACACTTAGCCATTATTTTCAGTTGAATTTTATGTTATAAATAAGAGCATCGACCAATTAGTCAAGGGTCGATGGTTGTTTCAAGAAACTCTCTTTTCTGGTTTGTTAAGAATTATTTTGGATCTACCTTTAATAGAGAAGTCCTTATGGACCAGAGACAAGGTTATATATTCATCAAATGCATGTGTGCTTGGATGTGGAGAAGAACTATTTCCTATCCCGCTTCATGAATGGATGTTGTAGTGAGTAAGAGCTATTAAATCTATTGTTAAGTTATATGATGCAATGTTTTACTGTTCTTTTCTTTAATGATGAATATGAATTGTTGTGTTATTATGTGATGAATGATTAGAGTAGGTGAATTATTTTTCTTTCTATTATCTTATCGCATATGTGTTTTCTTTCTGATAATTAGTATCTCAGACAGTGATTGGATGCTCACATGTTTAACGTTTTAGTACTAGGCATGTGGTATAGAATTGTCGTCTACATGCTTCAGTAGCGGGTTATCCCAAGCTCGGCCTCTTCTACAGTAGTTAAAATTAATCATGTTGTTACCAAGTTGGTTTATACCGGCTTACATCTCATATCGGTCCCAACCAAGAGAAAATACAAAAAGAAAAATTCCACACTGAAGGAGATGCCTTCACAAGAAAACATAAATCCCATCAATAAAATTGGTCAGATTGCAAGATCTGGAGAACCATTCCACTATTAAACGCTGCAGAGTCTAACTAGACCTCGGTGGTGGGTTTGGTTCCTAATGTTGAATTAAATGGATTTAGGACCCAACAACAGGATTGACGTTAGAAGGAGGGATTGAAGAATGAATGGTTGAATACATATTTCACATAGTATTTCAAACATCCTATAGATTCAAAACAACCCACATGCATGGTTATTCATTCCCAAGACATCCCACACACACACAGTACTCCTGAAACGATTAACTCACCCCAGCCTAAGGAAGAACAAGTGTTCCCTGATATACCTTACGCTCTTCCTCACAAGGAATTAAATCAATTCAGAATAATCACAAGAGTGTATGCCCAGCAAATTGATGCATTACCCTTATCTCTGATACTTCCTCGAAGAAAACAAGTAAGCAGACCAGTGTTTGATACTCCCGACCAAGTTTTTGTGCACACAGTAGAAGACCTAATATATTTCACAATCACTGAAATCGAATATCCTCTTAATCTGATCCCTACAACGCTAGTCGGCGACGTCTCTGAACCAGACGATTTTTCAGAAGAAGAGGAATTTAACTCAGAGTCTGAAGATATGGAATACAACAATGACCATGATGAAGAAAGGGGAAACCCACCACAGAAAAATCATTCGTGGTTGGCCAAAGACACTTTGTCCATCACGGGATGATTCCATAATATTCCCCTACATCCAAAGAAGTTACTTCCTAAATTCGACCCCGAAACCTCAAGATTGCCTGAAGATCATATCAAGAAATTCATACTAGCAATCAAACTTATGAATGTCCAACATGAAGACGTAGTATGTAGGATTTTTCCCTATACGTTTGAGAATTCAGCTTCCACGTGGTATTTTAATCTACCTGTACGATCTATAACTAGATGGATGAAGTTCCAGAAGGATTTTCTAGATAATTTTGCAGAAGAGACCACCACGAGAGCTCTTATGGCTGAATTTTTCATCGCCACCATGAGTTCGAAGGGAAGGGTCAAATATTTTAATCAAATATTCACAACTATCTTGAACAAATTCCAACCCAAGGCTAAACCTACACATGAATTTCAAATCGAAGTATATGATATTTCCCTCCCATCTTCCATTTCCATGTTTGTCAAGAGGGATGCCAAGCAAACCCTAGCTGAGAATTTCGAAGAATCCAAAACGATTGAATTCCAGATGAAAGGATGCAAAGAAACTCAGGCCTCCTTAATCAGGAAATAAGCTAAACCCCCTCCCCTAAGAGGGATATTGCTAACTAGACCCCCAGGGAAACAAGCAGAACAAGCTCCTGAAAAGGGTAGTGGGGATATAGAGGACCTACAACACATGGTTAAGAAGTTGTCCAATGAGATCATAGACATGAAACGAAGCATCAGGGAGGGAAACCAAGGCCAAAGGCCCTATAAGACTTTCTTTAAAAGAAACCCACCCTTCAAATCAATTGAACCTCCCCTAGCTAACTTAAATATAGATCTGGGAAATGTGGCATATGATTCTTTCTATGCTTATCACTAGGAAAACCACTCTGAAATAGACTTCCATCAATGGGTGCATGCCATGAATTTGATGGCCAATCAGTTTCTAGACGAAGTATCCCTAACCGAAAAACCAAGCAGTTCAGTTATGAATGTCGTTGATCAAGAAGATATTGACCCACCAGAAGAAACAGCCATGATGATATGGGATCCTGACCTAATCATGCCTTCCAATGACTTTTTTAGGTCTCAAGAACCACCCATGGAGTTCTCGGTTGTGCAAATGTGAATTAAAGGTCCACCTGTCTCAAAAGATATTGGTACTACCCAAACTTCGGGGGGTAAGACAACTCCCAGACACCTGAATGCACCTTTTTCTCCATGTAAGAACCCTATAATCATCCATACCTGAGAATCGCCCAAAATGGAGTACAACGTAGTTGAAGATTTTAAGAATTTGAACGCTAATATATCAGTTGTGGACATATGTAGGATCCCTCAACAAAAGGACTTCATGTTACAAGATTTGAAATCAGTAGAAAACCCTGCAACAATAAATGATCAGGAAAGAAATATAATCCCATCTGGTGAATAAACCAACTGTAAACACATGCTTAGAAGATAAGAAGGGAAAACCTTTCATCCCACCTTTCCTTTTAACATTTGAAGTTTTCAACAGGAACCTCCATAATTGTTTGGTCGATTCAAGAGCATCCTCTAACATTATGCCACTGTCTATCTATAAAAAACTAAATGCAATTCCTCTCAAGAGTGATAAACATGTGATACAATTAGACAGAACCCAGGTGAAGGTGTTGGCCCTTGACCAAGTGTTGGAGAACCTTGGTCATGTTTGACCATTTTTGGGACTTCAACGGGTTGGTCAAAGATGAAGTGCCCAGGTGAAGAGGATATCGTGGGATCTCACCCCCTTTTACAATATTTTTGGGTTTAGGGTTTACATAACGGGTATGGGATGTCGGCCCATGGGTTTACCCATGTTTAGGCCCCTTTTGTAATGTATAAATAAGTAGCTAGGTGATGTAAGTAGAAGTAATTTTTGAGATCTGAGATCGAAGTTGGATAAGTGCAAGTGATTGTAAGAAGGCTTTGTGCCTGTGGTGTGTTGAGGACTTGCAGAGCTAAGTGAAAGTGATTGTAAGAAGGATTTGTGCTTGACCTACTCAAGGAAGGAGGATCTGGTGAGGTGCACGTAGATCTCCTGTCCTATGTGGAGTTGGCTTTGAGGCTTTGTGCATGTAATAAGAGTGGAAGAATATAATAAAGAAGAAGAAGAGTTGGTGGACGTAGCCCCACACGGAGGTGAACCACGTATATCTTGTGTCGATGTGCTTTGTGCCATGATTGTTCATATTGTTCATATTATAGATAGATCTATGAATTCTTAGTGTTGTAAAATGTGAATGATTGCTAGATATTATTTGATTCTATGTGTTGAATGGTTAGATGTGTTAGATATGGGTTAATACTGTGTTGTTCTATAACTAGGGTTTAACCTGTGATGTGATTCAAGGGGTTAAAGACTAATTAATGTTATTGGCTAAGTTCTCTGTTAAGTATTTTGATCACAGATCTGTGTCCCATCTATGTTGTAGACACTTGAGTCCTGTAACCCCCCCTACCTCAACCTCGGGTGAGACTTCATTTGCTTCACAGGTTTTTTTGAAAGGGTTGGTAGTTAGGGTTTTGTTGGTGCGTTGTTGAAGCGTTGAACCCTAGGTCTGCCCCTGTGCCAACAAATGGTTCTGTTGTCAAGACTTGAAACTGTGATTTCTGGGAACTGAAGAAAAGAGAAAGCTTTGTGTGTAGATTTGTTGTTGTGGTGCATAGTATTCTACTTGAATTGTGAAGCTTTGTACCAAAAGATAATTCTTATATGAAGAAAAGAGGTAACATATTAAAGCTTTGTGCTCTGATAAAGGTAAGATAAGTGGAAATTTTTGTTTCAAAAGAATGGATCTAGGTATGCTTAATAGATTTTGTCCAAGTTTGAAAACTAGGGCACAACTAGAAGAAAGAAGATTTGATGTGAATAGACCTAATAGAAATAATGAAAGATATGTTATTCCTATGCATAAAAAGAATTTTTGGACTAACAAGTGGATGCAGGATCCTTGAAAGATTTTTTTGTAGATTAATCACTATGATCCCAATGTGCAGTACAGGAAAGGTTGGGGATTGTTTAAGAGAAAAAGAGTATTGACTCTTTTCTATAGTTGCATAAGACCGGGACATATTGCTAAGGAATTCCCTGGTAGAGGTCCTATTTTTATTTTTTGTAAATCCATTGATCATGAAGTGTTGGACTGCAATAGAATGATTGCTAAAGTTGAAAAGATGAATATAAGATAATAAAACCATGAGGGAGGTCAAGAGACTAAGAATATGCTAGAACACCAAAAAGAGTCGGAGACTATATTACTGCATATGAAAGAAACACTGAATGATCATAGAGACATCAGTTTATCAGAGATCTTAAAAGAGAAGGAGTGTATAGAAACAAGAATAGGAGACTTCAACATAGACTGTGTTCTGGATGAGGAAACACGTGTGAATATCATGAAAGAAAGTACTTGGGAAATTTTGGGAAATCCTGCTATGGTTCCTTCATTGGGAGGATTAGGATGTTTAAAGGAAATATGATAACCCTATGTAGAAGACTTACCCATGTACCTATGATTGTTCATGGAGCATCGACAGAAGAATAATTTGAGGTCATTAAGTTTGTTGAGAACAGTGCCCCCTTTACACTTTTGCTAGGAAAGACTTGGATTGAGAAAGATCAGATCTGAAGGAAAGAAGAAGAGGAAGCTCTAGAACAGAAAAAGAAAGAATTAAGAGATTTCATGGCCAGGATAATAGCACGCTTAATAGAAGAACAAGAGGACAAGTCTAAGAAATTGAGGGCTAGAGACTCAGATGTCAAAGTTGATTAAATGTTGGAAGGCTTGAAAAACCTATCCATCCATAAGAGAATAGCACCTACCCCTGAAGTAATAAGAGAAGAGGTATTCCACTCAAACCCGTTGAAAGACCCTCAACAGTGTGAAGTTACTATTCTAAGAGCATATAAGAATAAAAATGGAAAGAGGAATCGAGTAAATCATATCACAGGAAAGAAGGCCAGAAAACTCAACAAGAAGAAAGCAAATCTAGAAAAATTACACGAGGTTCCAGAGAAGACCTCACAGAAAGAAGGCTTGCAGAACGTGAACCTCACCAGAATAGCAGAACAACATAGACTGGAACTTCACCACAGCAAAGAAATATGACCGTTGGAGGCATCCCGACTGTTAGAACGGCTAGAAATGCAGTTATTTATGGAATGATTGCCATTGGACCATTGAGATAGTGCCATAACAGAGGGATTGAGGCATTCCTGGATGTTGGAGGAATTTGTTGCGACATTATCTATTTAATCCGTTGAATGCCTCACCGGGGACACTTTTTCAAATTGTGATTATCAGAGCCCACAGAGAACTAATTGTTATCATGCAGTGCTTACTGAGACCTCGCCACCCATTTTCTTACCTTGAGCGTTTGTCCACCTACCTAAGATATATGATCTCAAGCGTGTATGTCAGGTGAACGCAGAATTATGTGGATGAGATCCTAATATATATTATGGATGAGAGGGTCATGTCCGTAGGAGCACAGGCTTCATCAACAAGAGGATTGCAATCATCCCCATCAAATGCACGTCGATCTGGGCCCTCCCGAACCATGACAAAGAAAAGAAGCAAGCATCGTGATGACTTGGCGAATGCGAAGCTCATCTCATCGGTCTTGTCCGACTAAATCCCACCCATGGCTGGCATGGTTAGTCGTGACAGTGTTTCGAGAGACTTCAAGTACACCCTCATCACTACATATCTCCTGAAGGGGATATGCACAATTGGACCATAGCTAAGAATGATCCCTGATCTTAAGATCATCGACTTTAACCTAGGAGATAGAAAGAATTATGCATTGCTCGCACTGCATAAGTACTTGACAAAGACAATAGGGAAGAAGTCAAAGATATTCCCCCATCCATGGACTAAGGAAATTGTGAGGTCCACTATCCTCAATGTCATGAAGATACCCCACTTCGGCAGACATCAGGAGGTTAACGCATGTGTTAAAATCCTCTTGTAATGCTTCCATGGAGGTTATATATGGTTAGACAGGCATGTGACTGTGGATCCAGCATTGATCCACATGATCACTAGATTAAGTATGCAGGGACCAGACCCTTAGAATTTCTATCCAAGGAAGGTTGCAGATCACACCCTAGCGCAGTGAATAAAGGACACTTACGGCGATGTGGAGAAGGGGAAGCGGGGATACAAGGTAGCCTCCATCCAAGATGGCGCAATGTGCCTAGATTTCTAGTTGATCATTGGTAATATCGTCATGAAGAATAGGCCAATGAAAGTCACAGGGTTTTTCGTCGAACTCATAGGAAAATGCGTTGAAGGTATGTAGATGAACTGGGTGAGATACCTCGTCAACCACTTAGAGAAATATTGTCACGAAGCATAGGACCAGGGCTATGAGTTTCACTTCAACTGTTTGTTGATTCTCATCGCCTTCATCACTTGAGAGATGCTAGAAGGAGTGACCTTCCCTGAAATCCAGTCGTTTGAACCACTAGCCACGAAGTTCACTACCCTCTGGTATTTGAGTGACATGGTGAAACAACGGAAATAAAATGCAGTGTTCCACACCTATTACTTGCAGCTGAAGAGAGCCATTAAATACTCCCCTCGCATGATGTCTAATACACTCCATCATTTCAGTCCACTTGCGAAGTTCTGGACAGACAGGCACTTCATTTACATCACTATGCATGGGGACAAACACAAGGAAGAGCTCCAGTACTATTAAAAACTCATAGTGGAATATATGGAGGAAATAACCAAGGAATAGCCTACATAATTCCATATACCAGTCGAACAAATAGAAATATCCAACCTCGACCTCATCGAAATTCCTATAGTCACTCGAGAAGAGTATGATGGACCCAACATCTCCAAGAAAAATAAGAAGGAAGAATTGCAGGATATAAACAGTGCATCATAGGAAACTATGCCAGATTCACCTAGAGGAGGAGGAGGTGATGAAGTGAACCAAGAAGAGAATGAGGAAGAAGACAAGAAGGAATTGGGAAAAGTGACACCACCTAAGGATCCCCTTATGGAGGCTGATACATCAAAGAAAAGAAAGGTTTCCCCAAAGAAAACCTCAGCATGGAAGAAGTCACGAGCCAATAAGTCCCAGTCATAGGCTGTGCTTATAGTGGATGATATCGACCTCATCATAGAAGTTGTAGCAGAATCTTCAGAGGATACTTTGCAAAAAAATGAAGAAAAGAAGGAGACAATGTATGACAAGAATGAGGTGGAGCTGAAAGGGGTACAGCAAGCCCTCTATTCGCATCGTGTAGTGTCTACAGTGCCACCATCATCAGAAGGTATAGAAGTGAGAGATGATCCTGCCCAACTACGTAGATTAGCAGATGCGACAGAGGCTCACCTCCATTGTGTAAAGGAATAAAAAGAGCAAGCCACAGAGGCCTTGAAGCAAGTACAGGAGGAATCCCTAGAGAAACATTGGGTTGCGCAATAAGAGAAAGACTACCTCCAGGAAGTTTGCAGAGGATAGAGAGCAAATCCAGAAAGAAAAAGACCAGATGCTCATAGAGCAGATGGGAGTTAAAGAAGTAGTCACTATAGCACTTCACTTTGTGTCGGGCCTGGTACAAATGGAAGAAGAGACAGTGGAGAACCAAGTGGGGAAGCTCATTGAAGCCCTTCAACAGCTTCAAGAAAGAGTAGCAGAAATGGAACTGCAAGTAGTGTCGAGCACTCTGTAGGAAGTGTGAGATCAGAGAAAAAAAACTACCAGGAGCGCAATCGAAAGAATCAAGGCATTGGCTTTAAAATGCAAGAAACTAAGTGACCACAGTGCGCAAACCTATGAGCACCTTGGAAATGACCCGGAGCTGAGAAGATTGGAGGCACAGCTCCAGGAGGTGAAGCAACAAGTATCGACAGTGCAAGCATAGTTGAAGCAGCTCTCAGGAGTATAAAATATGAAAAGATCACAAGAGGTGTGCGTAGTTCAACAACAGGTCAATTCCATCCAGAGTAGAGTCATGGAAATGACCCAGAGTCTCCATCTAGTGAAGGACGAAGCCTACACACTTTTTGAAGAGATCGAAGGACAATGTGCACATCTAGAACAAGTGTTCACCACAGTGGAATAGTGCTTGGAAGGACCTATCACCGAGAAATTCATTCAAGAGTTCTCCGAGCAAGAGGCCCTGGTAAAGCAGCAGGTCGAGGCAGCTGGAGACAAGCTCAAAGCCTTTGAAGTAGAATTGCATAGATAAGAGTGACTCGGGACGAGTCATAGGTGAGTGTCGGGGGCTTGTTGGCCCTTGACCAAGTGTTGGAGAACCTTGGTCATGTTTGACCATTTTTGGGACTTCAACAAGTTGGTCGAAGATGAAGCACCCAAGTGAAGTGGATATCGTGAGATCTCGCCCCATTTTACAGGCTTTTTGGGTTTAGGGTTTATGTAACGGGTATGGGATGTCGACCCATGGGTTTACCCATGTTTAGGCCCCTTTTGTAATGTACAAATAAGTATCTAGGTGATGTAAGTAGAAGTAAGTTTTGAGATCTGAGATCGAAGTTGGCTAAGTGCAAGTGATTGTAAGAAGGCTTTGTGCCTGTTGTGTGTTGAGGACTTGTAGAGCTAAGTGAAAGTGATTTAAGAAGGCTTTGTGCTTGACCTACTTGGGGAAGGAGGATCTGGAAAGGTGCGTGCAGATCTCTTGTCCTATGCAGAGTTGGATTTGAGGCTCTGTGCATGTAAGAAGATTGGAAGAAGATAATAAAGAAGAATAAGATTTGGTGGATGTAGCCCCACATGGGGGTGAACCACGTATATCCTGTATCGATGTGCTTTGTGCCATGATTGTTCATATTGTTCATGTATTTTCTTAGTGCATTTTTATGATAGATAGATCTATGAATTCTTAGTGATGTATAATGTGAATGATTGTTAGATCTACTTTGATGCTATGTGTTGAATGGTTAGATGTGTTATATCTGGGTTAATACCGCGCTATTCTATAACTAGGGTTTTAACATGTGATGTGAATCAAGGGGTTAAAGACTAATGAATGTTATTGGCTAAGTGCTCTATTAATTATTGTGATTACAGATATTTGTTCTAGCTAGGTTGTAGACACTTGAGTCCAACAATGCCCCCTACCTCTATCTCGGCTAGGTTGTAGACACTTGAGTCCAACAATGCCCCCTACCTCTACCTCGGCTAGGTTGTATACACTTGAGTCCTACAACCCCCCTGCCTCTACCTCAGGTGAGACTTCATCCGCTTTGTAGGTGTTGCCGAAAGGGTCAATAGTTAGGGTGTTGTTGGTGCATCGTTGAAGCATTGAACCCTAGGTCTTTTTTTGTGCCAACAAAAGGTCAAGGGAGAGCTCAAAGATGTAATGATCAGAATAGCAACACATCCCAAGTTTGTGCAAGTGATTGACATCATTGTAGTAGATATCCCTGAATCTTATAGGTTGTTATTGAGCTGGGACTGGTCTGAGAAGTTAAATGGATACTTTAGTACAGATTGGGCACACCTTTGGATTCCATTAAAAGGGCACGTGAATATGATCAGAATTGATAGGGAAATATATCTAAAACATACTTTCACTGACCTAGAAACCTTTAACGAACCCTCATCGATAGATTTCCCTGTGCTACGCAATTATTCCTGTGATTCCTACTTCAGTAACTTTTCCCCTCTCATATCTTATGTCCCTCTCACTCAAAACTCTGAAATCGTGTTTCAAGAGAAATCATCAATACCAATAGAGGAAACCCTCTTATGTTAGCAACCTGTGCTAGAAATCACAGAACAAAAGATAGGGGAGCGAGAAGGTAATAAGAAAGAAGAATCTGATAACTTTCGTTCACAAATTTGGACCATATACTTTGATCGATCTAAATCACAGGAAGTAACTAGGGTAGGATGCATCATCATTTATCCAAATGGTAAACGTCATTTCCTGTCCTGTAGACTAGAATTTGAATACACAAACAACGTCATCGAGTATGAAGCTCTAGTACAAGGGTTAAAGAAAGCTATAGATTTAAATGTCAAAGAACTGAAGGTTTTCGAAGACTCTAAGATTATTGTTAGACAATTAAGGAATACTATACATTGCAATTCTCCACACCTGAAGAATTACCAATAGGAGGTGCACAGGCTAATAGAGCATGTCAAAGCTTTCAACATTTCAGTAATTCCCAGAGCGAAGAAAATTCTTGTTGATTCTCTGGCCACCACTGCCTCGAGGCTATCACCTCTAGAATATTATGAAGCTTCTCGATTCACTGTGGAACTACTCTACAAACCATCGGTGCCCAACAATATTTCTAATTGGAAAATCTTTGAAGGGGATGAACAGACCATAAACTTTCTGACTAACCAAGACAATTTCAAACACTTAGTTATTGACGATGAAGTATTCTAGGAACAATCAATAGAAACAGATCCTTGGACAGTTCAACCTATTGACAAATCAAAGTCTCACACAATCCCGAAAGGGATAGCTAATTTGGAAAATAGTTTTGACCTGAAAGAACGATTTAAGGGGCCTAAAAATGCAAAGATCAGTAGCTCTTGTCCCATGCATGAAATTATAAATCTTGGAGCCCCAGAAAACCCAAAGAATATAAATCTTGACATGACTATATCTAAGGAGGAAAGGAAGGCTTATCTCAAACTGTTCAGGCAATATAAAGATGTCTTTGCATGGTCCTACCGAGATCTGAACTCATGATACTTGCATCATTCAACACACTATCCCGTTAAAACTTGAAGTGAAACCCTTCCAACAGAAGCTCTGAAAGTATCACCCATACCTAGAACCTCTCATGTGTCAGGAATTGAAGAAACTCTTAGATGCCAAAATTATCTTCCAAGTTATGAATTCCCCGTGGATTGCAAATTTGGTTCCTGTGAGAAAAAATTCTGGAGAAATCCTCTTATGCGTAGATTTTAGGAACCCCAACAGAGCTTCATAAAAGGATAATTACCCAGTCCTGCCAATGGAACAACTCTTGCAGACCATGTCTGGCTCGGAGATTTTCTCTCTACTGGACGGTTTCTCAGGTTACAACCAAGTTCTGGTTTCAGAGGAAGATCATTTGAAAACAACCTATCAAACTAAGTGGGGAACCTTCGCTTATAAATGCATGCCCTTTGGGTAAATAAATGCAGGAGCAACCTTCCAGAGGGCCATGGATGTAGCATTTCGAGGACTAATCAACAAGTGTGTGGTAGTGTATTTGGACGACGTGATCGTGTATTCAAATAACAAAGAATAACACATCCAATACTTAACTCATATTTTCGAAAGGTGCGAGAAATACGGTATATCCTTAAATCCTAGGAAAACTATTTTCTGCGTCGAGGAAAGAAAGTTACTAGGCCACATCATATCTCAAGAAGGCATTTTCATAGATCCAAAAAGATTTAATACTGTAGCTTAGCTTCCATTACCTCACAACAAGAAAGCTATGCAGTGTTTTTTCAGGAAAATCAATTTCGTAAGGAAGTTCACTCCCAATTTCGCGGAATCTATCAAACCCTTACAAAATATGATTCTTAAATATGTCAAATTTAAGTGGGATGATGAAAGAAAGGATGCTTTTAGCAACATTAAAAATTCTATATCTCAAGCCCTTGTATTACAAAGTCCTGACTTTAATAGATATTTCTTCCTTTATACTTTCGCCTCAGACCAATCGTTAGTTGCAGTATTGACTCAAAAGGATTATGACAACAATGAGGCTCCTGTGTCGTTCATGAGCACTAACCTCTAAGGAGATGAACTTAATCATCATGCTATAGATAAACAGGCCTATGTGGTATACAAAGAAGTAAAACACTTCAGATATTACATCCTCAAGAACCACACCAAAGTAATCATACCTCACCCCGCAGTCGGATCTCTATTTACACAACAGGAGATGGGGGAAAGAAGAGGAAATTGGATGGTGGTAGTTTAGGAGTTTGATCTGGACATAAAAGCTGCCAAGTTGGTCAAAGGACAAGGATTATGCAAACTGGTGGCTGAAGCTCAAGACCAAGTAAATGAAGATCACAGATGGGAAAATGAAATGGAATTATGGTGTGATGAAGCTTCATATCTTTCCCCAGGGCAAGAGTCTTGGTATGAGAAACTCACTTATCTTTTGCATCATGGGACTTTCCCAGAAAATCTCAACCCTAGGGAAAGGATAGCTCTTAGGTTAAAGTATGCACAATATCACCTCATAAATTCGATACTTTTCTGAGTTAATTATGATGGGGTACTATTAATATGTCTCGAACATGAAGATGCAAACAAAGTTCTGAAGGAACTACATGATGGCCCTGCTGGTGGACATTTCACAGTAGACACTACCGCTCATAAGATATTGAGAGCCAGTTATTATTGGCCCACTTTGTTCAAATATGCTCACACATACACTAGGAACTGTAAGGTTTTTCAAATGAGCATTGGGATAGAAAAGAGAGCAACAGTCCCACTCCAACCGGTAACTGTTTCTAGGACTTTTGAGCAATGGGGGTTAGATATCATAGGAGAAATTACCCCAAGCTCTTCAAAATAGCATAAATACAAACTTACTGCCACTGATTATTTCATGAAATGGGAAGACGCCATCCCTTTGACTCATGTAAATGAGAATGTACTAATCCAATTCATAGAACAAAAGCTAATCACGAGGTTTGGTGTCCCTTCTGTCTTGGTTTTTTACAATGCATCTTATTTTTCTTCCATCCTATTGACAGATTTTTCTCTAGACAAAGGAATCATAATTAGGTACTCTACAAACAATTATACACATGGAAACGGAGTGGAAGAATCAACTAATAAGAACCTAGTGAGAACATTGAAGAAAACGGTTGCAGAAAACTAAAGGAATTGCCATAATCTACTCCATAATTCTCTATGGGCCGATAGGGTCACACCCAAGGAAGCTATAGGAAATCCCTTGTACATTCCGGTATACATACAGGAATCCATTCTCCTTAACGGACTTTATCTTCCATCTCTTCAACTAGCCCAGCATTCCAGAGAACATTCGTTATCAACCTTACAACAAAGAATTGACACCCTGGTCATGTTAGAAGAAGAAAGGGAGAAATCCAAATCAAAATTCATATCCCACCAGCAGATAGTTAAAAGATGGTTTGAAAAGCATAAGGCTAAAGAGAAGAATTTTGAAGTAGGAGACCTAGTCCTAAAATGGGACAGAGAAAATGAGCTTAAAGGCAAACATTCTAAGTTCCATAATATGTGGCTCGGACCTTTTCAGATGGTTGAGAAGATTGGGTAGGCACTTATCAGTTACAGAATCTGAGGGGGGAACCTAATTCCCTCCCAGTAAATGGCCAAGCCCTAAAGCATTATTTTCATTAAAAATATGTGTGTGTGTGTGTGTGTGTGTGTGTGTGTGCTTTTGTCTGCATGTTTTTGTTTCAGCTATGTTGATTTCAAAATATTTTTTTGTTTGTTTTGTTTTCTTTTGGTTTCATTTCAGAACTTTTTGAAAGTCGTGTTTAGAAAGACAATGGTTGACCTCAAATCATGCGACATAGAAAACTTTGTTCCTAACTCATTGCACACATACAACACAAGAAGCGTCGAAGAACTTGCAATTGTTTCAAGGGGCTCTCTATCTAACCTGTGCAGATGAACAACTTTGGAGAAATGTCAAAAGTGTCTACTTAGTGGTTTGGTAAGACCTTAAGGGAAAGAAGGAAAGCTGGAAAGGACTACATGCACCTCAAAGATAGATCTAGTAAGTCTCACCTTAACCATCTCATCTTGCAAAATAATAGACATCATCCTAGTCTAGAGTTTAGCATGTGTTGCAGGTATGTACTAGTCTAGATTTTGTTATGTTTTCACCTCACATATATATTATGATCCAATATTGCTATATATGTCATCCCTAAAGGATTGTTTCATTTGTAGGAACAATGCCTCCAATAAAACCAACCACCAGGAAATCTCCAAGAGCGTTGAAGATAAAGGAACCAGATGTGGGAGAAAGTTCTTCCCCAGTGGTTGTAAAATAGTTAGAATCCGCTTCAAATCCAGAACCAGTCATCAGGCCATCCACTAAGAATATTTTCACTAAGCCTCTGGCCTTTGGAGACACAAAGGAAATCATTGGGACCAAGGCATTATTCCCGCACTGGGAAGAATTTTTCAAGAAAATAAAGCAAGAGGAATTCCCTGAATATACCCCGCACAGCGACCATGATATGAGAAAGCTTGATGACAAATTTTTTCCCAATATCCAAAGAGCATACCTGCACATGGTAGCAAGCAGAACTCTAGTTTTCCCCTACATTGAACTCCTGAAGTGGCTTATTGAAAACACGGAAACTCAAAGATGTATGATTAATGACGACAATGGCGAGTGTATTAGGGTTTTCCTTCCAGTAGAGGTGCAGAATTACTACAAGCTCAGAGAGTTGGAGGAGAAATTGAACACCAATTTTGTTGTGAGATTATATTTAAACACAACACCAGCAAGGTGATGGCTTCATGGTGGAGAGAGGACAAAAATTTCACCAATCGAACCTCTAGTTGGTACCTGACAGCCAACCTAAGGGAGTCATATATCTATCTAATGGCCCTCCTCTACCGACTACATGGGGAGAAATATTTCTCTAGGTTTTTAGAGGTTTGGATGCCTTTAGATTATACTATAGCGATTTCTGGAATAGGTTTTAACTGGGGAGCCATCATCTCCAAACAGTTGAGAACTTGCATACAACAGGCTCAAACACCGAAAGAAGGTGAGACTCGATCTGTCCACATGGAATCTTATCTATTGGACATCATCTATGCCAGAAATGACTTTCTCGGAATGAAATTTATCTGGCACACCTCAGAACTCCTAGTCCATGTATATTTCAACATCTTGTTGGAGAACAGGTACAAGAAATCCTACTCTCTCATCTGCAATCAATTTATCGCACGTATTCATTTTATGTTGTTCAAGAAAGAGTGCCCAAGACTGTCGGATGCGGCCAAAAATATTATATCAAAAGTTGGCCACTGGTACCTAGATGAGCGTGATACCTACATCAGGGTTTTCGGAGCCACCGGAGAACCACACCTGTTACCTTTGTATGTCCCCGATCGACTAGTAGTAGGGGAAATCTGTTATCAGACCATCCTGCAAGGTTACAATGATACTCTGGGAAAAGATAAGAAGCGGCCATTCATACCTTATGGATTTCATATAGGTTTCTACATGGTAAAAGACACCACTCAAACCAAGCAAGAAGGGTTAAACCGGTTGGATTTTTTATTCCAGACTGGTCGTTTTCGCAAGCACGATCCAAAGGGTATGGTCCTAAAGCATGCATAACAAGTATCATCATGTTGTCCATATGTCCATGACAGGTTTGAAGATGACATCTTCATTGAAAATTCTCGAGACTAGGATGAGGTGATGGCAAGGATGGTTGACCCTAAGGAAAATAGGCTCAAGGCCATGAGTTAGGAGGAGCAAGCGATAGCCCTGGAACAATTGGCTCAAGAGGCCCTCGGGGATAGAGAATAAAGGATAGCATCTGAAGCAATTGAAGCTCCCTTGATAGCCCCAATGCAAGGCAGAGATATCCATTTGGCGCAGGACGTGAGGGAAAGGGGACTGCTCATGTTAGAATGAGCACGGCATGTGATTGATCAGCTACAAGATGACCCAGACCTATTAGAAACGATAGAATCACCTGTCGATAACCCAGAGAGAAGCCAGGTGGGTACAAGCGGCCCCAAATTTATAGATGTTGATTAAATTTTTGGGTTAAATGATCTTGAATTCACAATGGAATTGGTTGGATCGCCAATAGGTGTGACGACTCATCCAAAAATAGTCTGGGTATTAGTGGAAACAAGTGCGTCAAACCCATTGAGTGAGTTTATAAATATATATGATGATGATGAAAGACTAGAAGTATCTCTCAGGACCCCTGTGCATGTCCAAGAAGAAAAGGGACCTGAGAAAACTTTGTCTCCTATTCCCAGGGTCCAAACCTAGGAGGTCCCACAAAAAGAAAAATAAGTTGAGAGTGGCCTTGACACAAAGAGGCCTGATGCATTGGATACCCGAGTAGACAGCCCGAAGGACAAGTCAGGATTGGGTGAGCCAAAGGAAGGAGCCCCACAAATGGAAGTCGGAGTTTCAATGGTCAATGAACAATTAAGTATCGATTTTATTCCCAACGCCTCTATTTAGCTCGATACTCATATCCCCGACAAGCGAAACACAGAGGTCGAGCCTTCGGAGTAGAACAAGGAAGTTCAAGAACCCAATCTTGAACAAATATACACCATCAGAAGTCTGGTAAACACACTAATATGGGGTGATCAATAGATTCCCGAACCTGTGGACGAGGTAATCGATATATATGTGATCGCCTATGATAGAAAGAGGAAGGTTATTTTCCAACGGAGCACCAAGAAAAGGAGGATTACATTGAAACACTCCATCCTCACCACTACAGAGGAATATTTGATAAACACAGAAAATGCCAGAACATCCAAACTTATCAACGTAGGGAGAGAGATATCGGATGCCATTCTAGACAGAGATAAAAAGGATGAAAAGGAGTTGGTCGCCGCTCTGAAAGAATGGGAAAATTTGTTCCATCTGGATAAGTATTATCAGGACACCACACAGGTCATAGTGTACCTGAGAAGTGAGTTCAAAGAGGCCTATGGTAGGTTCACAAATGAGCGGCACCTTTTCACTGTGAATATAGTCAAGCTCTAGAAAGATACTCCCATGGCACTCGCGACGTGAAAGGATATGGAGCGGTGGTACGAAAAAGGCGCAGCAAGCTATGGAAAGACTTGACTACATTGGTGTAGTCTAGTAGGGACGAGATAAATAAGAACATGACATTCGGGTGTTGAACGAAATCAATCTGGATCGCATAAATAAATCATCTTAATATTGGGCTAAAATGTCTTGGGAAGCACACCGATAAATTCAAGAGTAGTGGGCCAAATGCGAGAAACATTGGGGTAAAATAAACAAAGAAATGAAGGATATCAGAGTGCCCGAGTTTGGCATGCCCGATGACTTTGTCAACTTGCACAACATAGTCGAATCGCAGACCAAGCAAGATTCTTTGTGGGCCGAAATACTAGCGAAGGTGACTGACACAGCGCCAGGACAAGTGCAACAATTTATGAAACACCCGATCAGAGCTCGGGTTGTGCTACAACAATTAAGTACCAGTCTGGTGAAGTATCGGGCACATGTGGTGGAGGTCAAAGAAATCTAAGTGACCCCGATGGAACAACATTGATTTCCATATGCCCAAACCTGTGAGGAATTGTTCATCAGTTGGTCAGAGTATGAGAAAAGTCACCCTTTCAAATGGATGTCTTGAGTTGACTGTTAGAAAATTGTTAGGAGAGAACACCACGTGGTGAATTTTGTTCACTTATCTCCACTTAGTTGTTATTTTTCAGTTTAATTTTATGTTATAAATAAGAGCATCGACCAATTAGTCAAGGGTCAATGGTTGTTGCAAGAAACTCTAATTTCTGGTTTGTTAAGAATTATTTTGGAGCTACATTTAATAGAGAAGTCCTTCTGGACCAAAGACAAGATTATATTTTCATCAAATGCATGTGTGCTTGGACGTGGAGAATAACTATTTCCTATCTCATTTCATGAATGGATGTTGTACTGAGTAAGAGATATTAAATCTATTGTTAAGTTATCTGATGCAATTTTTTACAGTTATTTTCTTTAATGATGAAGATGAATCGTTGTGTTATTATGTGATGAATGATTAGTGTAGGTTGTTGGTCACTATAATTGCTCAATTAATTTCAAACAACCAAGTGAAACATAAATTATCAACCCAGGGAAGTCTTTTGTTTCAAAGATAGCTGCGCACTATATATGCTCAATTCCAA
>SNQJ01S0004064.1:132899-147277 GCA_010110895.2 Picea sitchensis | reverse complement strand
TTAAACATATAGTGATGAGAAAGGACGTTGTATACCTTGGAGTGATCAGATGAAGTGATAATATGAGTCTAAATACAGGTGATGAAGGGTATAATAATGGCAAAAAGTATGAGCAAAAAGGTACAATATGTGGTCCCAACATAGGTGAATTATTTTTCTTGCTATTATCTTATTGCATATGTGTTTTCTTTCTAATAATTAGTATCTCAGACAATGATTGGATGCTCACATGCTTAACATATTAGTACTAGGCCTGTGGTATAGAATTGTCGTCTGCATGCTTGAGTGGTGGGTTATCCCAAGCTCAACCTCTTCTCTAGTAGTTAAACTTAATCCTGTTGTTACCAAGTTGGTTTATATTGGCTTACATCTCATATCGGTCCCACCCAAGAGAAAATACAAAAAGATAAAGTCCACACTGAAGGAGACGCCTTCACAAGAAAACGTAAATCCCATCAATAAAATTGGTTGGATCGCAAGATCTGGAGAACCATTCCACTATTAAACGTTGCAGAGTCTAATTGGGCCTCGGTGGCAGGTTTGGTTCCTATTGTTGAATTAAATGGATTTAGGACCCATCAACACCACCCATTAAAGCTATCTCGGGTGAGACTATGCAGCACATTCTATGTGATATGTTTCCTTCTGGTTTACCAGGAGAGCCGATAGTTTTAGAGGCTTTGTTGGAAACCTGAACAGACATGAACCCTGGGTCAAAAAAATTAGAAAGAATAGAGTAATAGTAACCAACACTAGTGAAGGTTGAAATAATCAGTTATAATGAGAGGTAGATGGTGCATATCCCGAAAAAGTTGGTGATATTTCCCAATAGCCACACAAAATATGATCAAGGTGTGATTGCAACCCACAATCGTCACCTGGGTAGATTTCCTAAATTTTGGTCACCATCTACCTCGGTCAAAGTGAGGCATTTAGATTTTTGACCTCAGAAATGGGTCACGGTTTGGATGCCCTTCCAAGAGTTGGGTGACTCAAGGAGGGATGCGCAGAACAACCGGACCTCGGCCTTCGACCCTTCACAGGTATCTCACTGCCTTATGGTGTAGGAACACTTGACTTGGAGGATTTGAAAGTTCCCTATTTCTCATCTTCTATGTTTAAAAATGTGAGAACCCGATAACGGGGGGTTATTTGGATGCCTACCCTCGAGATCCTACCTAGAATAAAAAAAAAAAAATTGGCACCTCATGTGGAGGAAAACTTAGTGAGTTTTTAGAAAAAATTTATATGTGGTGGGCT
Organism: Picea sitchensis; assembly: GCA_010110895.2. NCBI lineage: Eukaryota > Viridiplantae > Streptophyta > Pinopsida > Pinales > Pinaceae > Picea > Picea sitchensis. The sequence goes on along the minus strand of SNQJ01S0004064.1, from coordinate 146,017 downwards.
AAGAGATTGGGAGTGTGAACCAATATCATTTGAATATAATCAGTGTGGATAATTTCCAAAGAAGTAATGGGAAGTTTTTAAATTCCTTTGGAGAAAACCTACTTCAACCTCCACTATTCAAAATAGAAGTTATGTGTGTGAGGAGTGACTTTATGTGCAAGCAAGTGAGAAAGTGTGCCAATTTTTTAATAAGTTAGGTGTGAGATTGCAACATGTGGACTTTGTGTGGTCCTTACAAATAGTTTTTACCTAGCTTACTATATGTCATTAGTACAACCTTGCAGAATTTTAAAATCCCTAAAGAACTAGCAATGTGGACATATGGGTCCTTTACAAATCCTTTAAACTCCCTAAATGTTGTTTACACTAAGAAAGATTTGAAACAATCCTATATTGCAAGCATGTGGGCATGTATGGGTCTGTTACTTTGATCTTTAAACTTCCCTAGATTGTGATATAAGCTAAGAAAGAAATTTTGAGAAACTATCCTAAGTTGAGAACATGTGGGCATGTATGGGCCCTTACAAAACTTTTAGATGATTTCAAAAAACTAAGAGGAACCCTAGGGGTGTTTTTTCCTCTCCTAAAGATTTTTGTTAAGGGAGATGAAATTTCCCTTTAACCACCTTTTTGATAATCAATATCACACTGGGGTGCAAGAGAAGAGTATACTCAAGGTTCAAAGTTAACTTCTAGTCCCAATGTAAGTGATTTATATATGATAGCAATAATCTCAACTTAAAATTTTACAAGCCAAACAAGCCATCCATGTGGCAACCAAAGAAAAAGAGGAGAATATTGGTTCTTTTTACCCCCTAAGTGCCTATGTTATCTAACCTTTCATATGGGAAAGGATTCTAAGTGGAGTGCATTTTCCTTACAAAGCGCATGAAAGAAAAAATCTGAAGGTTGGGGGCCTTCAAATCATCATAAAAACCCTTACAATTTTGAAAAACTAGATATATGTGTGGGTTACAACTCTGACAGGTGTGCAGTGGGTGAACAATGCACACAATGTGTAGTTAAAAGAAGTGTGTGGTGCACACAGTGTGCAAGGTGCACGTCAGTGGGAAGGAAAATTTACGCACTTCCTATCACGCGTCGGGGGAGAAATTTTCGAGTGAAATACTCCTTTCCCAACTCTTGATTTTGCCTTTGGCAGGTTGGGCTAGGTCGGTTTTGGTACCTGCAAGACAAATTGATGAAAAAGAAGTGCTCTCTAAGCTCAAATAGGGTAGAATTTGATATCGATCCCTAGTATGGTCACCAACCTGTTGTGTTGGTTTTTTCACTTGGGTGAGCAAAATAACAACACTTGCATGTCTAGATGAGCCTGCTAGACAAGACAAAAGTTTGTGAGTGGGTTAAACAATCCAAACACATGTACAAACAAATAAATAAAACTAAAACAACTAAGAAATAAAAGTTATAAATCATGTGAAACTTAGAACCATAAAAATCAATCAATGACCAACATAATGCTACTAATGGATTAATAGATTAGTAGGAAAAATACCGTAGAGAAAAATGAGGACTTATGAGTCCCCTCTTCCTCCTTGGAAGGGATCTTGAGTTCCCTAATGGAGAGTTCTTCATACAATGGAAGAAAATGGAAAATGGTGAAGAAAAACAATGCCTATTCCCTCAAGAGGTGAGTGGAATGGCCTATTGCAATGATGCTTGAAGGCTCCAAAGAGAAAAGAGGATTCTCAAGGGAGAATTCTTGCAGCATAACAATATTATGAAGATCTTGGTTTCTTAGTGCACCCATGGATCTTATTTATAGCATTTCTTCAAGGAAAAATGTAATTGGTTCTTGGTGTGAACAAGGGGCCTTTTAGGGCACCCTCTAGTCCTTGACCAGCCTCCCATTTGGATTTCGCTCAGATATGAGGATCAAATCATGTTGGGAGATGGTCCATAAGTGGTTGAGGGGCCGACAAGATCCATAAATGTGTCGTTCATAGAAGTGCATGTATTTTCTCGTACACAATCGCGCACTTGGTGCATTGTGCATGCTAAGGGATTTGTTGGCCCGCACACACTGTGCATTGTATGCGCGCTTCCTTTGGTGAATTTGCGCATGTCAATTTTTTACCCAATTGTATAGTTTTTTGCCTTTTGAATGCATTTCAGTGTTGTAAGTGGACTAAGTGTTGATGACATTGATTTGTTTTCTTAACCATTTGCATGTGATATTGCGGATGATTTTTCAGTGATAACACTCATCATGAATGGTTTGTAAATTAAACTACCTGTCAAATCATCCAAAGAATCTGGGATGATTCCAACCCTCCTCAAGGGTATACATGGTATCTCAATACATTACAATATAAAGGATGCATTTTTCTAGTAAATAATTCATCCTTAAAACAAATAATCTTAGAGGAATTTCATTCATCACCTATAATTTATCACTATGGATTTCATAAAACATATGCAAAAACTAAGCACTCATTCTTTTGGGAGGGGATGAAAACCGACATTCAGTATTTTGTGGCCACATGTGACACATGCCAAAGAAATAAAGGGGAGACAATAAAGACACTAGGGGTGCTTCAACCACTTCCAATCCCCACACACATATAGGCAGACATCGGTATGGATTTTATTGTGGGATTGCCAAGGGAAAACAACAAATTTGTGATCATGGTGATAGTTGACCGTCTATACAATTATGCTCATTTTTGTTCCCTGCCCATCCATTTCCCCCATCCTCAATTGCCCGAGCATTTCTTAATCAAATTTTTAAGCTACATGGCATGCCCACTTCCATTGTATCAGATCGAGACCCTACTTTTACTAGCAAATTTTGGGGAACTATTTAAACTATAAGGTACCGAACTAAAGATGAGCACATCATATCATCCCCAAGTAAATGGTCAAACTAAAATAGTTAGCAAGTGACTCGAAACCTATTTAATATGATTCACCTCTAAAAAGTCGCACCAATGGGCACAATGGCTTCCCCTTGCAGAATGGTGGTATAGTACCTCTTATAATGGAGCTACCAAAATGACCCCATTTTAAGTGGTTTGTGGCCAAAATACCTTGTTAGTCACTTCATACTTACAAAGAACTTCAAAGGTTCAATTAGTGGATTGTACACTCCATACTAGGGAATCCATTCTCTGCATACTAAAGTAAAACCTAATTATATCCAAAAATTGAATGAAGCAACAAGCATACCATCAACACTTAGAGAAATCCTATGTAGCAGGGGATGTGATGTTTCTCTAACTTAAACCCTATACAAAAACATCATTGAAATACAAAACACCTCAAAAGTTATCACATGAGTTCTATGGACCATACGAGATCATTTATCACATTGGATAAGTGTTTTACAAACTAGCTTTTCCAGTTCACTCTAAGATTCATCTAATCTTTCATGTGTCCTATTTAAAAAAGGTAGTGGGATCAAAGTGTAAGGTGAAAACAAGCCTACCAGAACTTGGTGAAGAAGGCTCCATTTGTCTTTATCCAAAAACAGTTTTAGATACCAAAGAGCATCAATTATGTTACAACACAATATGCGAAGTATTGTTCTAGTAGAAAGACATGCCACCTGAAGATGAAACATAGGAACCAACCTTGATTTTGTAGCAATTTCCTCATCTTCATCCTTGATGACAATGCTACTTTTGAGGGGGGGGCATGTTAGGGTTCTACTCTAACCTTCCTACTTTGGGAGACATATGATTTAGTTATTGTATGTGTTCATCCTCTTTGAATAAGGCTAGAGGGTAATAATATTTAGTTATTCAATGTAAAGAGGGTCTGTTATCCCCATTTTCAAGGGATAACCAGGAGATCATGTCTTGAGGCCCACAGGTCCTAGACATGGAGTACCGAGAGCAGGATTGACCTGAGCATGGCCCTGGAAGGCCCATTCTTCTTCTTCTTCACCAGAATTGTCCTGTCAGCAGCAGTAGCATCCATCACCATCGGCTTGGACTTGCATTAGAGAAGACTCTTTCTCCATGAGGTAATTGGTCCAAGTATCATGGTATGTGTCATGTTTGATCATTATAAATTTCAGATATATGCATCAGGTTCCTTACATTTCTGACAACTGCTTCGATCTTACACTAACCCACTTGACCATTGTTGGGGGAATTAACGGGGTGCCCTAGCAAGATTGTATCCATGGGTTTTGGTTAGCCACCAGGGGGGATTTCAAGAGCCATTGTCTGCTCCCAACATATTATCATTTTACATCTTATCTCCCATACATCCATCCCATTCCCCTAGTCTGGGCATTAGGATGACCTATTTGAGGGTTTACACTTTGTCCTGTGGGAAGAAGGGGCTAAAGGCCCAAGAGTTAAAAGAAGCTAGTAAAAGGTAAAATACATAGGAAATAAAACCTAGAGATGCCTCACCCAGGGATCCCTGAGAAGGCAATAAAAGGCCTCTCGATAAGAAACAAAATGGACCCAAAGAAAAATAATAAAACAAGACCTAACCAAGAGGATGGGAGGTCTCATCACGAGTTGGCCCATTATGTTCATAGGTATCTAGCAGTATGACATTCCCATTATCTGGTCACCACGCCAGGGCAATGACCCTTGGTTTCATGGCCAAGGGAAAGGGAGTCTCATCACAAGCCAGCCTTATCATTTCTGTGAAAATGCTAGTGGGTAACACTGTCAGCTCTGGTCACCATGCCAAGGCAGTGTCCTCTAGTCATACCTTGAAGTAAAAAAGAAAGAAAAAGTAATAATTAAGGAAAGAATAAAGGAAATAAAGGGGCTTGGAAAAAACTGCATCCATGACAGGTATAGCTCACCTCCTACAAAGGCACCCACAGACAATACCTACCCCTGGTCTTCACTATGACTGGACATCCTTAGACCATATCACTTAATGTTACATGGCTTGAATAATCTTCTTTGGAAACTTTCTTCTTCTTATGGATACTGGTCCAATAGGTTATTCTGTCTCTTTCTTCAACTTTGTATAGTAGATCAGTGTAATATCTTTGATCTATTGAAGGATATGCTAGGGGTTTTATGCATGTATTTGATAAATTTAATGATGAAATATGACTGACATTGCTATGATCCCAAGGATTGATGAGCCCATGGAGGGAGAATTTTTTGATGTGTAGGATCATGCCCGACGGACAGGTACCAGTGGACCGGTACACATGGGGAGATGATTAGCACGAACCTCCATGGGGTTGAAGAGCCCATCAGATGGTTGTTGGGATGGCAGAGATAGGACAGTGTTATGATGAGACTTTGCACATGAAGAAAAGAAGTGTGTTCCACCCAGGACACTTTGGCTGAGCCCGGCCTAGGGGGGATCACCCACTTCAGATGGAACGTTTTCCTCTTGATGGACAGGACGTCACCTTGAGCATGTGGTAGTGTGATGAGGTTACCGGCATGTGTGGCAGCTTGGAGGAGCTCTAAAGGGGATAACGTCTGACTTCTGGATGTTGGATATGCCCAAAAAGGGCCAACGTCTCCCTCAGAAGGGCTTGACGTCCCACCTTCTGCTCATTTTATGTCATTTATCTAGCAGTTAATGTAAAAATAGTGTAAATTTGTAGTTATCCTTTTCGGTTGTTTTAATGACCTATTTTGTAAATCAAAGGTCATGGATTGATATATATTGAGGATGTTTTTCCCTTATTTGAAGATAACAAAACTCACTCTCTTGTGAGATCTCAATATTTGTGCCCTAGTTTGGGTACTTTTGGTGTTTTAAGTGAGGCGCTACTCTTGGAGGGGGATTTCTCTTGGCATTTATGGCATTTCTCTCATGGAAGGTTTACAACTAGGGTTTGCATGTGCTTTTCTTCATGATATGTAAGTGTTTTTCCTGCAAAACTTCTTGATTGAATGGTTGTAGGTTAGTATTCTTGCATTTGCTTATAAATTGTTGATTTTAAAACCCTAGGTAGCAAGCACACAAGTAGGTCATTTCTATATGTCCCCATGTTGAGAAATAGTTTTCAGCCATTGAAAAAAGAAGATATAGCCTAGTCGTTGCTACACTTTTCATTCTTTTTTCTGAGCTAGCGTTGAAGTTATAGGTTGAAAAGAGGAGACGTCCTAGGCGTAGTTGGACTACACCTAGGGTTTCACCTTCTAGGGTTTGAAGGCCTTGCCTTTGCAACACCTTCTCCCTTAAGTTTATACTTTGAAGCTAGCCATTTTTCCAAGTGTATTTAGAGAAGGAGGAAGGAGCACAAGGCCTTTCTTAAGCAACATCGAAGTGAGCCTCCTTCCCCTAGGGTTTTGATTCTAGGGCCCTACCATTGCAGAACCTTAGAACCCTACCTTCTAGTCTCTAAGTTTTAATCCTCCCGAGACTTTGTGCCCTTGCTTTTGACTCCATTTACCCTGAGACACTGATCAAATCTCCAACGTTGAGTTTTTAGTGTACAAAACCATCTTCCAAAATTTAATTTATAAACCCTAACTAACCTTAACACTGCTAACCTAAGCTGACGTCATAGTTGATGCAGCAAGATTTTGACTAATAATAAGCAATTAAATGATGACGTCAAGCATTTACTGAACAAATTGTTGATTGGATATATTGTAGGCTTGGTCATTTGATAGATATTGATGAATTGATGATCTTTCATAGGCTAAATAACAGAACGTTGACTTTCATCTTGTATCTATTTCATTGCTTATTGAATTTAATCAAATAGTTAAAGAAGTACTAACCCTTTGAGTTATAGCCTGCAATATACATATCATCTTGTTGTTATCTTGTTCCAGGCAGGTGTTTTCAATAGGGCCTACACTTCTTTTTATTGTCTGATTAGCCAGACTATCTGATATTGGTGGTAACCTACGAGGAGGAAAATCTTAAACACTTGACCTTGTATCCTTTGCCTTTTCAAACCCCAGGTTACCGGGGACGTCTCCCCTAGGATAACCTCCCTAAACAGAAAGAACCTCCCCATCGAGGTGACATTGGGTGGGGAAGGTTCATGTTACGCCAGTTTGTCCTCTATCCTATAGCCTGTGGCCTAAAATACAAACTGTGCGATAACATTTTGGCACTGTTGTCGGGGAACACTGAGTCAATTCTCCATAGACGACAAACCTTTTCGGTAAGCCTTGCCTCAGAGCCTTATTTTACAAGCTTACCTGGTGACTCCACTAGGGTTTTTTCCCTTTTATTTGATGATTTCAAGCAAATCATCTGGCGACTCCACAAATATCTAATGACGACTCGTAGTGGACATCAGTATATACCTGCATCTACTACTATGACCTCCACAAATCCTGTCACCCCTGTAAGTTCTCCCAAATGGTCTCATAAATAACTCTTTGGTCCTTTAATCTTACCTAACATCCAATAGGGGTTACATGATCTACCCAAGAAGGTCGAGTTCTAGATACCTAAGTTCTTAGGGGAATATGAATCCTATGGCAAATCTCATTGGACCGACTTCTATGATGCTTTCCAGTTTCACCAATGCAGACAAGAACACCTCGATGTCTTCTTAAGGATCTTTATGAGCTCACTCACTGGAAGTGCCAGAAGATGGATTAAAAGACTCCTGAAAGGAAGCATCAAAAGCCCTGAAGACCTTGAACAAGCCTTCCAGAAAGATTAGTGTGAAAAAGAAAGCATGGATTCCCTTTACTCTCAATACACTAATATTTGAAAAGCCTCTAGTGAGGGAAATAGGGATTTCAATGATAGGTTCAACCTTTTACTCAAGAATATCAAGCCTAGTTTCTCAGAAGAAACTGTCCTCCAACACTACCTGAACTCGTTGGAAGGAGTTTTGCAGTTTACTCTCAAATATCGGTCACCCTCGACTCTAGAAGAAGCACAAGACTTTGCTTGTCAGATTGAGCAGAACCTTGAGTTCGAAGACTACATTCATCAATTCAATATCTCGCACAATAATGACCACAAAGATTCTAGTGATGAGGATGTCACTGAAGCTGAGCCTAAATTCCCGGAAATTCTTGAAGTAAAACTCATGCCTCCCAAAAGGAAATGGAACATAGCTTTCTCAAACACAAACAATGTTTTGAATGCCTCGAGACAACATGAGCCACCCAAGGATTTGGGCATGGGTACTCACAAAAAACCTAACTTTGAAGATGCCTTGTTTCTCTTGGACACACCAATGTTGGAAGATCAAGATATAAGTGAAGCCGATAAGTCTAAAGAAACCGATCCAAGCACTAGTATGTCTTGTATCCTGCAAAAGGTTAAAAGGATTCGTGAAATGTTAAAAAATTCTTTTCTAGAAAAGCAGGACTCAGATGACCAATTTCCCTTTAAGAGGATTCCCACATTATTACAAACCAGTCATTCTGAGGAAGATGAACAAACACCCTTTTCAGTGGATCCTTACTCGTTTCAAGATTGCCCCACTTTTCCCTTGACAGAAAAGGATGCAGACTGGGGTGATTATCCTAAAAATGCCTCTGATATCTCTAAATATTTGGATGAAGATGGTTATCCAATACAAAGAGTGAGTAATTTTGTTTAATGGAATGAAGTCATCTTCAAAGACATAGAATTTCCAAACACCATTGTTGTGGATGAAAATCCTTGGTGTTTTCAATGCAGTGAGGCACATAGGGAACATTAGTGTCCCTACAATAGTGGTGACCATCAACAAATAAAAAATATAGACCACTTCATAGAAGGCCCTCAAATAAATATCACTGTTGAAGAGCATCAAGAGGCCATGAAAGAAGCAGTCAGGTTAGCCAGGATGGCGGTAATAAACAAACTAAACTAGGAATCAAAAGAAAAGCTAAAAAAACAAGAGTTCCAGGTGTATAGAAGGAAGAAGTTGGACCAACCTTCCACTGACCAAACAAAAAGGCCACCTGTGGATGTAATCTTTCCTAAAACATCCAATACTAAAAGGGTTAACCTGAATTTTGACCTTGAAGGGGCATTATCCAAGATGCTTGTAACCATCCCTTTGAGAGAAGTCATCAAGGTACCATCTATGAAAGAACGATTTGACAACTTTTTCCAAGGATTAGATGGACCATTGAAACATGGAACTATTGGTCGTATCCAGAATGTACCTGTAACTACAACTTATGAGAAAAAGTCCATTGATTCCATCAAAGATGACAAAGCAAGTAACAAAACTGGGCCGACTCATCATAGATATTCTCCAAAAGATACATATTTTGCAAAAGAGGAAAATTCAAGTCAGATTGAATGGCCCATGAAAGAAGAATACCAAAAACTAATGGATGATCTCAAATCTCAGGAATCAGAGACTATGGAAATACTAAAGAAGGTGGAAGATGATGTATGGATCCATCCCTCACAGCAGGAAATCTTTATAGCAGAATCACACCCACCTCCCTCTACACAATACACCAGGATCATTCAAGGAATGACCAATTTCAGAGTCAAAGAGTACAAGGAGGGAGACATGGTTTTGATGTCGAATGCAGATAAAGGGAAGCCTACTAATATCAAAGAAAATAATCATTTTTTACTTAGCCCTTTTAAGGTCGGAAGAAAGTCAGTTAATGACTCCTATTACCTATCTACACTGGAGGGAACAAGGCACACAGTGCCCATCAGTGAGCACCTCCTAAAACCCCACCAAGGTGGTGGGACATGACTGTACAAGTAAGTATGAATAGGTAGGCATTTTCCATGTACTATACCATCTACATTTTATGTTTGTTTCCTCATATGCATTTGATTGCTTTATTTCATATGTATACATGTTATATTTTGTGGGGTGGTAATACCACCCCACCTGTGTTGCTGATGCATCTTTTCGAGTGTGAGCAGGCCTGCAGGTTTATGCCAGAGATGTTGAGGTTCTCATGCGCTCTACGGTGAACACATGTCCCTGAGTTGGAGCCAGATGTTATCCCCGTTTTCTAGGGATAACTAGGAGATCATGTCTTGAGGCCCATAGGTCCTAGACATGGAGTACCGAGAGAAGGATTGACCTAAGAATGGACCTGGAAGGCCCATTCTTCTTCTTCTTCGCCAGAATTGTCCTGTCAGCAGCAGCACCATCCATCACCATCGGCTTAGACTTGCATCAGAGAAGACTATGTTGGAAATACTAAAACAACTGAGAGGGGGGGGTGAATCAGTTGTTTATGAGCTTAAACAATTTTATACCTTTTAAGCATTATTAATCTTCCTTCAAGTGATCATCAACAATATACAGCATATGGACAGTAAAAGTAAAGATCATCAGTCACACATAAAGTACACACAGAGATAGATTTTCACGAGGAAACCCATAAAGGGAGAAAACCTCTTCTTCTTCGAAATGATAGGAAGTCTTTTTCAGTTCTGTACATCATTTACAATTGAGCACCAACTCAATGTGAGGCTGATACCTTTGTTTTACAAGCTGCAACTTGTTTGAGAGCACCAACTCTCTGGTTTCTCTAGCACCCACTAGAAGGAAGCACTAACTCCTAGAATATTCCAGCACCAACTGGATGGAAGCACCAACTTCGTGAATGTTCCAACACCAACTGGATGGAAGCACCAACTTCCCGTTACACAAGCTTCAACCTGTATAACAGAGAACACTTGTTCTCCCTAGCACCACCCTGCCACCTTTGTTTCTCTGGCTACAACCAGATGGAAGCTACAACTTCCTGTGTTCAACCTCTCACTTGAACCTCTGAGGAAAATAGTCCTCCCGAGCACCACCCAGCCTCCCTAGTTTCTCTGGCTACAACCAGATGGAAGCTACAACTTCCTGTGTTCAAGCTCCCACTTCAACCTCTGAGGACAACAGTCCTCCCGAGCACCACCCAACCTCCCTAGAATATTAATGGCTAAATAAGCATTCAACTTTACAGATAAATCAGTTCTTACCAATCTTTCTTTGTTTTGTAAATCTGGTCTTATGTACACTGTTATGTTTCTCTTCTCTTCCTCTGTTTGTCCAACAGATATGCTCTACATCAACTCTTGCTCTCATTTCATTCTATTATTTTTCTTTGCATTTGCTCTTTTTGTCATTCTACTATTCTTCTGTTCTTTTTGTCATTCTACTCTTCTCCTCAATCTCCTCCTACGCCTCCTCTCCTCTACTTTTCTCACAGTTTCATTCTTTTTAACATACAGAACAACCAACCGGACCCAGTCTTTTTCATCTTCTTTTATACACTCTAACATGACAGTTCAACTTCCCAACTCATTAGGCAAAAAGATGGCAATTTTCTAAGCAACTGAAACGCCAACTGAAACGCTAACTGATTTGCAATCATGAGTCCATTTTGCTAACAGATTCCAAACTCAGTAGTTAACTGTAAGAGAGAACAGTAACCCTCCGATCACGGTCAAGTTTTGTCCACACCGTTGGATGACCTTTATTATTCTTGCCTTTTTAAATCGGGTTTCGGCATTCCTTATGTTCAATGTACTTACAAATCCCAATTCACAAAATTCCATAAAGCGGTCAGATCATCAATCCAGATCATAATCAGATCTGATGATTCAGATTAAGTCGGGAATTCACTCATCGCGAAATTGGAATTCCTGATGTTCATAGTTTTTGTCACTTACAAATCCTGATCCCCGAAACTCCGTGAGAAGTCAGATCAACGGTCCAGATCATTTCTTGATCTGACGGTCCAGATTCAATCGCGATTTCGCATATCGTGAAATTGGGATTCTTGTTGCATTGTGTTCTTTCCCTTTTGAATTCGCGATCCCCGAAACTCCGATATGGAGTTACATCTACGGTCTAGCTCCAAGCTTGATTCTACAGTTGCGATTGCATCGTAATTTCGCATATCGCGAAATCGACATTCCTATGGTGAATGTTCTTGTCACTTCCAAATCCCGATCCGGAAACTCCGATAAGGAGTTAAATCAATGGTCCAGATCACCTCTTATCTTAACGGCTGTGATTAAATCGCGAAATCGCACATCACGATTTTGAGGTTCTTGTTGTCAAGTGATTTTGACATTTCAAAGTCTCGATCCCCGATACTCCATGAAGAAAATCAACGGTCCAGATCTCATTCTCAATTCAATGGCTGCGATTGAATCGCGATATCACATATCACGAAATCGGGGTTCTTGATGTCAAGTTTTCTTGTCACTTCAAAGTTTTGATCCCCGATACTGATTGGAATTAACGGTCCAGATCAAATCTTGATCTGATGGCTCATATTTCATCGCGATTTTGCATATTGTGATTACGCCCACTTCTCCTTGTACTTTAAAGAGCATGCAGGTTATCCTTGATCCGACGATGGTCGGGTCTTGCGCTTGGATCTAATGACTGAGCTCTGGCCTCCTCTTCAGTGCGCTCATCTTGTCTTCATTCATATCTGATGGCCCTCGTTCTTTCGGTAAATTTGAATGGGATCCAACGGTCACTGACTCTTCTCCTCCTGATTATTGTTGCGCTGCTATTCATTGTTGTTGTACTCAATCCATCACCTCAACCACAACTGTACTTTCCATCAATGACAAGTATACACTACCTGTAAATATGCTAACAATCCTATGTACATTCTTCATGTCATTCGTTGTTTGTTACATATTTACCAACAATCTCCCCCTTTGGCATTGATGGCAACACAAGAACCCACTTGCATTCAGACTCAACTCTCCTCTGCATTCATTGCATTCGGACTTGACTCTCCTCTGCATTCGGCCATTCAGACCCGACTCTGTTCCCAAAACATTTCGAACTCGACTCCTTTCCCCCCCTTTGACATCAATGTCAAAGAAGAAACATTCTTCCACTGATCTTGTTGCAAAACATACTCCCCCTGCCTAGGTGAACATTTTAAACACCAGAAATCATAACCCCCAACTTTTGACAAAGATATCCAAAAGGGGTCGCTGCTAATGGTTTGGTAAAAATATCAGCAATTTGTTCTGTAGACGGTATATAATTCAGTTGAACAATTCTATTTGTAACTTTTTCTCTGAGAAAATGGTACTTGATTGGAATATGCTTAGTCTTGGAATGAAGAATAAGATTCTTGGAGACACTAATGGCACTGGTGTTGTCACAGTGAATTGGAATAGGATCAGTGTAAGTTATCTTCAGATCTGTAAGAGTTTGTATCATCCATAAGGTTTGTGTGCAGCAAGTAGCAACAGCAATATATTCTACCTCTGTAGTGGATAATGAAATAGATCCTTTC
>SNQJ01S0004064.1:117186-128379 GCA_010110895.2 Picea sitchensis | reverse complement strand
GGAACCTGCTCTGATACCAATTGTTGGAAATACTAAAACAACTGAGAGGGGGGGGGTGAATCAGTTGTTTATGAGATTAAACAATTTTATACCTTTTAAGCATTATTAATCTTCCTTCAAGTGATCATCAACAATATACAACATATGGACAGTAAAAGTAAATACCATCAGTCACACATAAAGTACACACATAGATAGATTTTCACGAGGAAACCCATAAAAGGAGAAAACCTCTTCTTCTTCGAAATGATAGGCAGTCTTTTTCAGTTATGTACATCATTTAAAATTGAGCACCAACTCAATGTGAGGCTTATACCTCTGTTTTACAAGATGCAACTTGTTTGAGAGCACCAACTCTCTGGTTTCTCTAGCACCCACTAGAAGGAAGCACTAACTCCCAGAATATTCTAGCACCAACTGGATGGAAGCACCAACTTCCTGAATGTTCCAGCACCAACTGGATGGAAGCACCAACTTCCCGTTACACAAGCTTCAACCTGTATAAAAGAGAACACTTGTTCTCCCTAGCACCACCCTGCCACCCTTGTTTCTCTAGCTACAACCAGATGGAAGCTACAACTTCCTGTGTTCAAGCTCTCACTTGAACCTCTGAGGACAACAGTCCTCCCAAGCACCACCCAACCTCCCTAGTTTCTCTGGCTACAACCAGATGGAAGCTAAAACTTCCTGTGTTCAAGATCCCACTTGAACCTCTGACGACAACAGTCCTCCCGAGCACCACCCAACCTCCCTAAAATATTAATGGCTAAATAAACATTCAACTTTACAGATAAATCAGTTCTTACCAATCTTTCTTTGTTCTGTAAATCTGGTCTTCTGTACACTGTTCTGTTGCTCTTCTCTTCCTCTGTATGTCCAATAGATATGCTCTGCATCAACTCTTGCTCTCATTTCATTCTATTATTCTGCTCTGCATTTTCTCTTTCTGTCATTCTGCTATTCTTCTGCTCTTTCTGTCATTCTTCTCTTCTCCTCAATCTCCTCTTGCGCCTCCTCTCCTCTACTTTTCTCATAGTTTCATTATTTTTCACATACAGAACAACCAACCGGACCCAGTCTTTTTCATCTTCTTTTATACACTCTAACATGACGGTTCAACTTCCCAACTCATTAGGAAAAAAGATGACAACTGTCTAAGCAACTGAAATGCCAACTAAAACGCTAACTGATTTGCAATCATGAGTTCGTTTTGCTAACAGATTCCAAACTCAATAGTTAACTATGAGAGAGAACAGTAACCCTCCAATCACGGTCAAGTTTTGTCCGCACCGTTGGATGACCTTTATTATTCTTTCCTTTTTAAATCGGGTTTCGGCATTCCTTATGTTCAATGTACTTACAAATCCTGATTCACAAAATTCCGTAAAGCGGTCAGATCAACGATCCAGATCATAATCAGATATGACGATTCAGATTAAGTCAGGAATTCACTCATCGCGAAATCAGAATTCCTGACGTTCATAGTTTTTTTCACTTATAAATCCCGATCCCCGAAACTCCGTGAGAGGTCAGATCAACGGTCCAGATCATTTCTTGATCTGACGGTCCAGATTCAATCGTGATTTCACATATCGCGAAATCGGGATTCTTGTTGCATTGTGTTCTTTCCCTTTTGAATTCGTGATCCCCGAAACTCCGATATGGAGTTACATCTATGGTCTAGCTCTAATCTTGATTCTATGGCTGCGATTGCATCGTAATTTCGCATATCGCGAAATTGACATTCCTGTGGTGAATGTTCTTGTCACTTCCAAATCCCGATCCATGAAACTCTGATAAGGAGTTAAATCAATGGTCCACATCACTTCTTTTCTTAACGGCTGTGATTAAATCACGAAATCACACATTGCAATTTCGAGGTTCTTGTTGTCAAGTGATTTTGACATTTCAAAGTCCCGATCCCCGATACTCCATGAAGAAAATCAACGGTCCAGATCTCATTCTCAATTCAATGGCTACGATTGAATCGCGATATCGCATATCACGAAATTGGGGTTCTTGATGTCAAGTGTTCTTGTCACTTCATAGTCTCGATCCCCGATACTGACTGGAATTAACGGTCCAGATCAAATCTTGATCTGACGGCTCAGATTTCATCGTGATTTTGCATATTGTGATTACGCCCACTTCTCCTTGTACTTTAAAGAGCGTGCAGGTTATCCTTGATCCGATGATGGTCGGGTCTTGCGCTTGGATATAACAATTGATCTTTGTCCTCCTCTTTAGTGTGCTCATCTTGTCATCATTCAGATCTGATGGCCCTCGTTCTTTCAGGAAATTTGAATGGGATCCAACGGTCACTGACTCTTCTCCTCTTGATTATTCTTGCACTGCTATTCATTGTTGTTGTACTCAATCCATCACCTCAACCACAACTGTACTTGCCATCAATGACAAGTATACACTGCCTGTAAATATGCTAACAATCCTCTATACATTCTTCATGCCATTCATTGTCTATTACATATTTACCAACAGACTCTTGCTCCATGAGGTAATTGGTCCATGTATCATGGTATGTGTCATGTTTGATCGTTATAACTTTCAGATATATGCATCAGGTTCCTTACATTTCTGACAACTTATTGGATCTTACACTAACCCACTTGACCATTGTTGGGGGGATTAACTGGGTTCCCTAGCAAGCTTGTATCCATGGGTTTTGGTTAGCCACCAGGGGAGATTTGAAGAGCCATCGTCCGCTCCCACCATATTGTCATTTTACATCTTATCTCCCATACATCCATCCCATTCCCCTAGTTCGGGTATTAGGATGACCTATTTGAGGGTTTACACTTTGTCCTATGGGAAGAAGGGGCTAAAGGCCCAGGAGGTAAAAGCAGTTGGTAAAAGGTAAAATCCATAGGAAATAAAACCTAGAGATGCCTCACCCAGGGATCCCCGAGAAGGCAATAAAAGGCCTCTTGATAAGAAACAAAATGGACCCAAAGAAAAATAATAAAATGAGACCTAACCAAGAGGATGGTAGGTCTCATCACGAGCTGGCCCATTATGTTCATAGGTATCTGGTCACCACACCAGGGTAATGACCCTTGGTTGCATGGCCAAGGGAAAGGGGGTCTCATCACGAGCCAGCCTTATCATTTCTGCGAAAATACTAGTGGGTAACACTGTCAGCTCTGGTCACCATGCCAAGGCAGTGTCCTCTGGTCATACCTTGAAGCAAAAAAGAAATAAAAATTAATAAATAAGGAAAGAATAAAGGAAATAAAGGGGCTTGGAAAAAACTGCATCCATGACGGGTATAGCTCACCTCCTACAAAGGCACCCATGGACAATACCTACCCCTGGTCTTCACTATGAATGGGCATCCTTAGACCATATCACTTCATGTTACATGGCTTGAATAATCTTCTTTGGAAACTTTCTTCTTCTTATGGATACTGGCCCAATAGGTTATTCTGTCTCTTTCTTCAACTTTGTATAGTAGATCATTGTAATATCTTTGAGCTATTGAAGGATATGCTAGGGGTTTTATGC
Organism: Picea sitchensis; assembly: GCA_010110895.2. Classification (NCBI taxonomy): domain Eukaryota; kingdom Viridiplantae; phylum Streptophyta; class Pinopsida; order Pinales; family Pinaceae; genus Picea; species Picea sitchensis. Next base: position 124,857 of record SNQJ01S0004064.1, on the reverse strand, counting down.
ATGTATTTGATAAATTTAATGATGAAATATGACTGAYATTGCTATGATCCTGAGGATTGATGAGCCCATGGAGGGCGAAGTTTTTGATGTGCAGGACCATGCTCGACGGACAGGTACCAGTGGACTGGTACACATGGGGAGATGATTAGCTCGGACCTCCATGGGGTTSAAGAGCCCATCAGATGGTTGTTGGTATGGCAGAGATAGGATAGTGTTATGATGAGCCTTTGCACAAGAAGAAAAGAAGGATGTTCCACCTAGAACACTTTGGCTGAGCTTGGCCTAAGGGGGATCACCCACTTCAGATGGAAGTTTTTCCTCTTGATGGATAGGATGTCACCCAGGAGATCTAGACGTCACCTTGAGCATGTGGCAGTCTGATGAGGTTACTGGCATGTGTGGCAGTTTGGAGGAGCCCTAAAGGGGCTAAGGTTTGACTTTTGGATGCTAGATATGCCCAAAAAGGGCCAATGTCTCCCTCAGAAGGGATTGATGTCCCACCTTTTGCTCATTTTATGTCATTTATCTAACAGTTAATGTAAAAACAATGTAAATTTTGTAGTCAGCCTTGTCGGTTGTTTTAATGACCTATTTTGTAAATCAAAGGTCATGGATTGATATATATTGAGGATGTTTTTCCCTCATTTGAAGATAAAACAACTCACTCTCTTGTGAGATCTCAATATTTGCGCCCTAGTTTGGGTATTTTTGGTGTTTTAAGTGAGGCGCTACTCTTGGAGGAGGATTTCTCTTGGCATTTATGGCATTTCTCTCATGGAAGGTTTACAACTAGGGTTTGCATGTGCTTTTCTTCATGATATGTAAGTGTTTTTCCTGCAAAACTTCTTGATTGAATGGTTGTAGGTTAGTATTATTGCATTTGCTTATAAATTGTTGATTTTAAAACCCTAGGTAGCAAGCACACAAGTAGGTCATTGCTATATGTCCCCATGTTGAGAAATAGTTTTCAGCCATTCAAAAAAGAAGATATAGCCTAGTCATTGCTACACTTTTCATTCTTTTTTCTGATCTAGCATTGAAGTTATAGGTTTAAAAGAGGAGACATCCTAGGCCTAGTTGGACTACACCTAGGGTTTCACCTTCTAGGGTTTGAAGGCCTTGCCTTTGCAACACCTTCTCCCTTAAGTTTATACTTTGAAGCTAGCCATTTTTCCAAGTGTATTTAGAGAAGGAGGAAGGAGCACGAGGCCTTGCTTAAGGAACACCGGAGTGAGCCTCCTTCCCCTAGGGTTTTGATTCTAGGGCCCTACCATTGCAGCACCATAGAACCCTACCTTCTAGTCTCTAAGTTTTAATCCTCCCGAGACTTTGTGCCCTTGCTTTTGACTCCATTTACCCTGAGGCACTGATCAAATCTCCAACGTTGAGTTTTTAGCAGGGATGATTTTAAGGATAGAAATTTATTTTAAAATGTAGAAACCTTGGCGAATCTTACTAATCCTTCATATGCCAACTATAAATGATTAGCAATATTTTTGTAAAAATATTCAAATTTCTAAGGATTTTTTATATTTTTTATAAACTTTTGGCGATTTTTAAAGTAAAATAATTTTATCCTATAGAATTTGGGCAAAATGTTTTTAAAATAGCGAATCTGATTTTTGGAAAAACCACGGAAAATTAGCCCATGTGCGAAATTTAGCCCCTAAAATCATCCCTGGTTTTTAGTGTACAAAACCATCTTCCAAAATTTAATTTTTGGAACCCTAACTAACCCTAACACTTCTAACCTAAGCTGACATCATAGTTGACGCAGCAAGATTTTGACTAATAATAAGCAATTAAATGATGACGTCAAGCATTTACTGAACAAATTGTTGATTGGATATACTGTAGGCTTGGTCATTTAATAGATATTGATGAATTGATGATCTTTCATAGGCTAAATAATAGAATGTTGACTTTCATCTTGTATCTATTTCATTGCTTATTGAATTTAATCAGATAGTTAAAGAAGTACTAACCCTTTGAGTTATAGCCTGCAATATACATATCATCTTGTTGTTATCTTGTTCCGGGCAGGTGTTTTCAACAGGGCCTACACTTATTTTTATTGGTTGATTAGCCAGACTATCTGATACTGGTGGTAACCTGCGAGGAGGAAAATCTTAAACACTTGACCTTGTATCCTTTGCCTCTTCAAACCCCAGGTTACCGGGGACGTCTCCCCTGGGCTAACCTCCCTAAACAGAAAGAACCTCCCCATAGAGGTGACATTGGGTGGGGAAGGTTCATGTTACGCTAGTTTGTCCTCTATCCTATAGCCTGTGACCTAAAATACAAATTGCGCGATAACAGGGTCCACTTTATAAGGCCCACTAGGTAGTTGGCACCCATTTATGATAGGGAAAAAAGTAGTTAGTGTTTTTTCTATGTAAAATTTATTTAACAAGATAGGAGATTTTGTTGTGTATTTAGAGCTCTACTCAGTGGAAGGTGACCCACCTTAAGAGGCAATAAAACATTGTATTCTTCTTTGAATTATCAATATTCAAGGGTCTCTTTACAGTTTCTATCTTATTGTCTCTTGTTCCTCGTTAAGTTGCTATCGTATTCTCGGTATCCTAGTTTTTTTTCATTGTTCAAGAGTTAAGGAACACTACAGCATTGCAATTATGAGCATAAATATTTGCATGAAATGGATCAATTTTGAAATGAAGAAACCATTTCCAAGCACAGAAGATTGAAAGGGAGTTTCATGAATTCCTCTCTTACTATGTATTTTTATTTATTTGGTTTCATAATTGTGATTATTCAAAAACAATTAATGTATATGAGTGCAAATAGATGCAAGAGATAAAATATAATGGAATACATGTGCATATTGAGGGATAAATGTAGTGATGTGCATATAGACATGCATAAGCATATATGTTGTTACATATGAACTAAATGAGCCATGATTACTAATTATGGATACTATTGGTAGTCTAATTAGAAATGAATATGGACAAGAATATACTTGTCAAAAGGGTGGTGAATGCATGATCTAAGCTCCCATAGGGAAACACCTTAATGGATAGCATTAAAGATGTCAATTGCATCTATACAAGGATGATGTACCATGCCAATATCATGGATAACAAAATAAATGTAGGCCTAGAAATGTTTCAATAATTCCTATTACCATGAGAATAATTGATGATATTCAGATGCATACATGTGATTCATACCCAACTATAGGTATAGTAAAGGAAAGAATCCTTGCACAAGAAAAATTGTTGAAACCCTTTGATGCATTAATGTAATAGAATGTTGGTGTTAAATTAGTTATGAGATCGTAACCAAGATAAGCTAATTCTTATGCCACTGGGAATGTGAAAATTAATTCCATATGAGACAACCATGCCTTAGACCATGTTGTTGTTGGAATTGGGAAATTTTATATCACTACACAAATACCCAATGGTCTTCCCATGTGTATCAATATCTTGGGCGGTAACCTTCATGCCTACAATTAAGAGCATTGAAGGGGAAGGGTTCTTGAGGTACTATTGAGAAAATAAAGGAAAGGTATGATGTTGTGTTACGTTTGGCGGAAGACAGAGGTGTCCAAATGGTCGAATAATCTGCAATATTGTATCTTTCAAGTTGCATAGTGTATCTTGTATTGTGAATATATATGCTTCAATTATAAATTTGAAATCCCTTTGGATGGAAAATTTGTTGTATAAAAATGGTTATGACATGTGTATTTCTTGATATAGGTATACATTGAAATGTTAATTCCTTGGAAGTACCTCAAGGCCATGAAAAGAATTGTTGAACAATGATGTTCAACACAACCAGCAGAGACAAGTTTGCAATGGAGAGGATAGAATTATAGATGTAGATAAAGAATGAGAACATAATCTCATCACTCGAAAGAAAGTTTCACGAAGGATGATATTAATCCAAGAGTGAGGGGAATGTAATACCCTAGTTTTAACCCCTAGATTATCATGTAATAAATCATTTACTATTCAAATGACATTTTTCTATGTGACAAGAGTCAAGGCATGTGGTTTGAATTGAAGGACCCCATGCGTAAATAATGTAAATTCCTTGTAAATATTCATAGTGTAGATATGACTTCGCACTTATCCTTGGAAGTATAACCTTCCTTTCCCATGGTTCCCTACTAATATTTCTCATATATCTTCGACTTTTGTTCTCCTTTGAAATTTTCCCCATACTTCTTGGGATGGATGAACTACCAATGCAAGGAAAATATATATTGTGTTGATTCTTTTGGGAATACCATTATTCACCCTCATTCATGGATCATTACTACCTTTCTCCAATGGAATTAGAAGAACTCTCCCTCTCCTCACTCTGGAAGGAACATGCATTAGGAAACCATGGTTGTTTTTGCTTCCAAATGGTCAGATAACCCCATGAAATCATGGTTAATAAGATCCTATGGAGGTTGGGGAATTGTTGTAATAATTTGAAAAGGAAATGGGATGGTTTTGAGGAAAAAAAATGGTTGGAATGCACACAATAGAAAAACAAACCATCATTAAACTTGCAACCTTTTATTGCTTCCCATTAACTACTTTGGCCTAATGTTTCTCCTCTGGGTCATTCAAAATAGGAAATATGCAATCTTGGACTCTTTTTCCTGCACTGGAATTGAACAATATCCCTAACAAACTATGGAGCAAAAGAAGTGAATATCTCTAGAAAGAAAATAGTGCCATGGTGGATTGATGGTAGGATGAGGACCTGGAGTGCTCAATAGTGAGAATATTAGCTATATAATGAGAGAAATGGGTTGGAATGAGTGATATTAAATCCTTATAAGATATTCCTTCACCTTGGTGGTATTATGGTCTAGCTTGGGGGTGAAATCCATAGTTGACTCCTATTGTTGGGCAATGAATCTCTCCTCACAACTAGTTTAGTGGACTTGCCTTCATTTACAGATATTTTTCCATGCTTACCTATCTATGGAATGTTTTGTTATTTTCAACATGTTAATGTAAGAATTTTAAATATGCATGTTATTTTCATTTTTATTTGTATGCGCATATGAATTCGAAATTATATTGTTGTTAGAGGTATAATTTATCCTAACAATGGATTACTAAAGAATAGATTTTTATATGGAGCACCCCAATGGCCAACTAAGGCATCTAGTTATGTCACATCCATCCAAGGGAAATGAACCTCTATGTCTATTCCCAGGATATCGTGTTTCATTGTGGACGATGTACAATTGCTTAATCCACCACTCTACATAGACTCGGCCTCAACACCCTTAAAAGGACCTAGGCCCCAATGCCTATCTCAAACCATTTTAACTTATCCATCCATCCTGGCATTGGATCACATTCATATGATAAACCATTTAGGCACGTATTTTTCATCATGCACAACACATGCACACACATGCTTCAACAACATCAAGCATGATTTTAAGGTCTCTTCCTACAGAGCCTTATAAAACATAAATTTAGATATAAAACATAAATTAAATTAGATAAATTCTATCCTAACATCTTCACAATTTCATAACCAGCATATAACCATTCATCTTAATTAAATTTTATGAGAAGATCATAATAAATTATATAACACAATAGAAAAATGAAAATATATACCTCTAACTGATGCTACCGTTGTTCTACAACTCTGCCTGATGCTCTGCTTGATGCACTGCCCAAAACCATCTAACCACCCAGCCAGCTAGAAATAGAGCCTCTCCAACTCCCTAGCTCCAGGATTCTGTAAGGATTCCTAGCCCCCGAGCCCAAAACTCCCAACAACAGGTGCCCCCTTGTAGCAGTCCTTCCACAAGATTCCCCCCAGCCAAAACCCTTAATACAGTCTCCTAATATGAAAATAATTCTCCCTGCAAAAATCCCCCCCTTCTCCTGAGTGTTTTTCCCCCTTGTAACCCCCTTTCCCATTCACCGCCTCTTCCTTTCATTAAGACTCACCCACCTTATCTCTCAATTCAATTCCAACCACCTTATCCCTCCATTCAATGCCAACCACCTTATCCCCTTCTCCTTAATGGTTCCATCCTTCAATATGTTAAGTTTTCTTTTAATAAATTAAAATTTATTAAACTTAAATTAATTACCCAAATATTTAATGAGTTGATCAATTAATTAATATACATTAAACAATTAATAATTCAGGACAATTAATTAATTAATTAATTAAGCTTAATATACTTTAAACAATTATTTAACTATGACAATTAATTATTTAACTAGGCTTGTTACATACACCCACCCTTCAGGAAACTTCGTCCCAAAGTTAAAGTATTTTATGATACAAGGGAAAAGACAAATGGTTCACACATTCATAACAAATAACCGACATTATTAGTAAGTAAGCCAAGAAAATGCATACATACTAGTGTACATGTGCAAGAAATGCATGTGTAGCTAGTACATACAAGTCTTGTGCATGTACTAATAACAATAACTATCATCTCTATAGTAATTTATGTATGCATCCAATCCATTCAACAAGACTATTCATTTTGTAAAAGAAAATAACCCAATCAAATGTTTGCAAAATCCTTTAATTACTATTATCTAGCTCAACAATGTTATTTAGACAATTGTAGTTTAGTTAAGTAATTATGAATATTCATATATACACTTTTTCTTTCCAGAAGGAAAAACAATAAATTCCACCATAAGACAAATCTCCATACACTCTCAACTATTTCTACTCATCCTTCCTCCCCAACTTACTTCCATCTTCCATTCCTATCCTTCCTCTGCTGGACTATCTTGGAGCGTCAACTATACTGACCTAACTCTAAATATAACCTGTAAGCGAAAGTGTCACTATCTTGACCAAACTTCCCCAGCAGGCAACTGATAGTCATCATCACATGTCTAGGGGAGCATGAGCTAACACCATCCTCCCATGACTCCAGGTTTCAGAGGATACATGGTGGGAAATGCCTCCACCCCTCCTAACAGGACTAGGGTCCACACCCTATAATGGAATATACAGTGGCACCGTGTTGCTAGGAGTTTTGTCATCATTTATTCAGTTTTGGCCAGTTTCACCTCCTAAAATCCTACACCGGTACACATATCATAGCAATGTATCCCAACCAATATAATTTCACATACAAATATTCATACCATATTGTTTCTTGGTTAGTGGTCATGAAATCCACTTTCATCACCATGATCCCTTGGCTATTTCATAGCCCAATAACCTACAGATTAGTCTGTGACACAAACTCGTACATATCTATGCATTATCATCATGTAATTGCGTACAACCATAATTTCAATTCGGTATCCACGTACCAACAATTTTAACATCAAGTTTTCAAGTTAGAAATAGATCTCGTAATATCCCCATAATTCAATTAACATTACCCATTCTTAGAATTATCATTTACATAATAGATTGCATCATATCCAACATCATTCAAATAGCATTTAAACCTTCATAGGATTCACATTCACACAGTATATCGCATCATATCCTTCATCATCAATAACATTTAAACATTCATAGAATCTACATTCACATAGTAGATCAAATCATATCCATCATCATCAATAACATTTAAATATTCATAAAATTTACATTCTCACAATATATCGCATCATATCCATCATTATTCAAATACATTTAAATATTCATAAAGGTTCATACGTCTTAAAAGTTCAAGTGTATCATTTA
>SNQJ01S0004064.1:47201-111848 GCA_010110895.2 Picea sitchensis | reverse complement strand
CTCTCCTTACCTAAAACCCTACAACCTTTCTATCCCAACCCTACATGCCTCTCCATTCTACAAGGGCAGTCATGCTCCTCTTCATTCTCTTTTTTTATTTTCATTTGCTCAGCAAAGGGAAGGCTTATTGTGTGGGCTTGGCCACGTAGTAGGTTTTTGAACCTGTGTTGTTTGGCTGTCAAAGCTCAAGAGCCTGACCATACTACCACAGTGCACCGTCCTCTGGCGTCGGTTTGTATTATGGTTGTGGGTGCGAACTAGTTTGCCTGGCGTGTAGCCTTGGCCGTTGGGTTGTAACTTGCACCATGTATGAGTGTATGGGAGAGAATCATTTTTTTTTGGCTTGGCATTCCTGTGAGGCATTTAGTGTTATCACTGAAATTTCATCTGCAAATGGTTACAAGAATGCAGCATCGTCAAACAGTGATGAGGGCACCCATGCACCAAAATTAACACAAAAGAATTTCCAAAGGGTAAAAACTATAAAACTAGTGCAAAAATTAAAGGGCACTGTGAATACACAGGGCACGTGCGCACATGCGCAAAATAGAAACACAGAAATTGTGCACATGCGCACGATGCACGACTGTTGTCGCAAAAAGTCGCGCACCTGAGAAACGGCGCATTTATGAGAGTGGTCAGACTCCCACCCACTTCTGGTTCAGCTTCCAAGTTGATTTGACACTCAAATCTGGACTGGATTCAACTGGGTGGTTGGTCAAAGACCTAGAAATGCCTTAATTAGCCTCTTTACACACTACAAACTAGTTGGACAATACCTCAAAGGAATGTTATAAAAAGGCCATGGATACACTTCATTTTTCAAGGAATTCATAGCAAAGTTATGCTACCATTATTCTCTTGAGGAATCCCCTATTCCCATCAAGTGCATACTAGCATCATTGCATTGGACAATCCATCTCACCCCTTGAGTGGATTAGCAAAGAATTCTTTCACCATTTTTATTTTCAAAGTTGTAAGAAGAGCTTATTTGTGGGGGTCCAAGAGCCCTCCATTGGAGGAAGAAGGGACTCATAGTCCTCTTTCTTCTTGGTGTTTTCTTTCACTAATATCAGTCTTATCATTGGTGACATGGGTCTCATTGTTTCTTTTGTCCTTATGTCCCTATGTTTATTAATTTAGGTGTTGTTTTATTTCTTAGTTTAATTCTTAGTTGTTCTTTTATATTTCTTTCTCTAACCCTTTTCCTTGCATCTGTCTTGCTTAGCAAACCCAACTAAGCTTGCAAGCACCTCTATTTTGCTCACTAAGGTGATGAAAGAGGCACAACATTTAGGCTTTATCTATTTCTTGTATCATTTTAGGTTTTCATGTTTTCCAGAGTACGGGATGAAAACTAATTGAATAGCTTGTCGTATACATGTATGGATATGCATATTTTTTTTTGGTTGTCTCCATAGTGCACCCCTTTAGCTCCTCGGTGTAGCTTTCCACTCAACTTGGGCACTACCTTGTGTTTGGTGATGCTTGGTGAGTGTCTTGGCTTTCAAGTTTACAAGAAAGAAAAAAAAATTATGGGCAAACACTATGTTCCTCCTTTCCATGGGCTTGGCGCTTAATCCCCTGGGCACTAACTTTAATTTCTCGATTTGTTGTATATTTGTGCTTTGGCGATTTGCATGTGATATAAAATGTAGATTGAGAAACTGGGCGAAAAGACCCATTATTTTATTTTATTTACATTCTTTATTACACGCATTATGAGAAACCATGCTACTGTCGTGGGATCTTCTTCGTAGATACGATGGGTTCATTTATAGTGGGTAGATAGCGATTAGGGTTCTACGCATCACATTGTGCATAGATTATGCTTCGTAATGGTCCCTTTGTGGCTTCTACTTGGTTTGGCGCTTAGTGCTTTAGCTTGGTTTGTATTTGGTGTTATGCTCATGGACTTTGGAACTTGTAATGAAACTTGTAGATCGGGCCTTGGACCCTCTATTCTTTGTATTATTATTTTTTTTGGACACGTTGAGCACTTGGAATTTTCCTTTGTGGGCTCTTCCATTCAGCTTGGCACTTGGTCTCTCAGTTACTACCTTGTGATATGTTACAATTTGGTTTGGCTTGGGGAGCGCATGGTCAATGGTTAGAGAATGAGCCTTGGACCCAATAACATTTTCTTGTATTATTTTAGTTTTTTTTGTTTACACACAGTGCAACCTTATGGTGCTTCGTGGGCTCCTAAATAGCACTCCAAGTTATCTCTGCCCCGTGGCATTGAGAACTTGATACCACAGAAATTTAGAAGCGGTTGGTCCTCTGACTTAAGCGGTAGCATTGTAGAAATGTCACGCAATATGTCACAGGTTGGACTCACCGCAGGCTCATTCAAAAGGGAAGAATCAAAGTTTGTTGCTCTACAGCACTCCAGATGCATAATAATGCACATTGTGGGCTCCTCCCTTGTGACTTGTGCTTGACTTGAGCATTGGATAAAGTCTCCTCCCTCCAGACGTGTTGAGCACACTATGCTTCCTTGCGACCTAGAACTTGGTCTTGAATGTTGAGATTTTCTTGTGTTGTGTGTTGTGTTAGGTTTATGGATTAATATTTGGCTTGAATGCTTGACTTGGAGATTGAATGTGAGTTGGGTTTTGTGGATGTAGTTGGTAGCACATCAAATGTGACAAAGAGCAGCTGCAAGGAGATGAATGGTAGTATTATTCAGGGCTAGAAAAGAAAAAAAATGAGCTCGGTGTTCCATTCTACAAGCTCTTTTCTTCTGATGACAAATATGACTATTTTCTCATGATCGTGGGAACGGTAGGTGTAGTCATTCATGGTTCAGCCATGCATGTCTTCTTGGTGTTCTTTGGAGATTTGATCTGATAAATATTTTTTTTTATTATTATTATTTGTTTGTTTAATTTGAAACAAATGTTAAAATAGATTTAACACTTCTTTCAATATGCATAATATTATACTATTTTCATTTCCCAAGGGCATATTGTTTATATATATTTATATAGATCTGTATATATAAATAAAAATAATTGTGTGTTTGGCTTGCAGGTTAGGTGGAGCTGGAGCTGGAGCTTTGAGTCTGAGCTTGGCCCTCGGGCCCATATTTATATCTGATTAAAGGGTTTTAGGGCCCCTCTCTCAACGTTTTGAGGTTGCTAGTTTTTAGGGATGATTTCTATATACATCTACCCTGAACAATTTATTTAGGGTTTCAATATAACTAAATGGAAGTTGTTTAAATTTCTGGGTGGGGTTTGTTTAAATTTATGGGTGGGTAGGTAAGCACTTGGCTCCAGATTTTAAACCAGGGCTCTAATACCATGTGTAAGGTCTCTTCCTACAAAGCCTTATAAAACATAAATTTAGATATAAAACATAATTTAAATTAGAGAAATGTTATCCTAACATCTTCACAATTTCATAACCAGCATATAACCATTCATCGTAATTAAATTTTATGAGCAGATCATAATAAATTATATAACACAGTAGAAAAATGAAAATACATACCTCTAATTGATGCTACTGTTGTTCTGCAACTCTGCCTGATGCTCTGCTTGATGCACTGCCCAAAATTGTCTAGCCACCTAGCCAGCTAGGAACAAAGCCTCTCCATCTCCCCAGCTTCAGGATTCTATAAGGATTCCTGGCCCCCGAGCCCAAAACTCCCAGCAACAGGTGGCCCCTTGTAACAGCCCTTCCACAAGCTTCCCCCTAGCCAAAACCCGTAATACAGTCTCCTAATATGAAAATAATTCTCCCTGCAAAAATCCCCCCCTTCTCCCAAGTGTTTTTCCCCCTTGTAACCCCCTTTCCCATTCACCGCCTCTTCCTTTCATTAAGACTCACCCACCTTATCTCTCCATTCAATTCCAACCACCTTATCCCTCCATTCAATGCCAACCACCTTATCCCCTTCTCCTTAATGGTTCCATCCTTTGATATGTTAAGTTTTCTTTTAATAAATTAAAATTTATTAAACTTAAATTCATTACCCAATATTTAATGAGTTAATCAATTAATTAATATACATTAAACAATTAATAATCCAGGACAATTAATTAATTAATTAATTAAACTTAATACACTTTAAACAATTATTTAACTATGACAATTAAGTATTTAACTAGGGTTGTTACAATGATATTGTTAATATAAAAAATAAATTATCAGTATGATACCCTATTTGATATCAATATAGAGCTCAGTGTTGTTTCCTCTAGACTCCCACAAAGTCTAAATTAGTTATTTTAGAATACACATTCATAAAGAAGCACTATCATCCTAACTAGGATTACATATTTATATTGGGTTAAACTTGACCCGATGAAAGAGTCAACAAGTTAAATCCATTTTAGGTCAATAGTGGTGGTTTTTAGGCCCATGTTTTTGGTAGTCGGTGGTATTGTCTCTATGGATTGCATTTAATGAAGCCTTTAAATTGGCTTAGGATAATTCATTGTAATTGGGCCTAGAGGTGAGGGGTGAAGGCTCACTTGGCCGACTTGAATGGATTTGGTCAAGGGAACAAAGATATTTTTTGTTGGTTTTTCTTGTGAAGGTTTTATAGGGTAAATGATGTGTCAATTATGTGTGCATGTTTAATGTGTTTTGTTGTTGTTGATTTGTTATTTCTCTCATGGTATTTTCTTATTCCTAACAAATGGTATCAAAGCATGGGTTGACCTAGACTCTCTCACAAGAGTGGTATGATGTTGGGAGCATGGGAGACAAATGAAGAATGGTTCATGGGTTTATGAATCATGGTATAATGGCACATGGAAATGTATTACAATGATTAATTCAAAGCAATGGCAAGGTGTTACGGAAATATTCCCCTGCAGATAGGTGAACTTTCCCTTGGATTAATAGATAGAAACAATCATTTGGACACTACCATTCCTATAAACTCATTTTTCTTATCGAAAAATATAGGAGAAGGTAAAGTAGGATGTACTCTATTTATGATTTTCATCCTAGTTTCTCCTGCCTACAAGCTTGATCCGACTTCTAGCACAAATCAACACCTGCAACGAACAACAAGAAACAAGTGACTTCCTTCTACTCTAATGGATTAGGAAAAGCAAATTCATCTATGCAAATAAAATTAAACAAGGACAAGCACATGAATCCATATACTTGAAGGAAATAAGACAAGTATATTAGATTATAACTTCAAAAGGAAAATTACAATATTCAGAAGATCTTGCAGCAACCTCTCCAAGTCCTCCTCCTCCAACCCTTGCTCGAAAGTTCAACAATCAAAATAACAATGCTTTGTTGATTTCTTCCTTTCTTTTCACCATGGGAATGCCTCCATTTATAGGCTTTGAGAGGCTCAACTACCTTGGTTATATTTTGAAGTAGTTGAGGAAATGGCTCTAATAGTTGTGATATATTCCTTAGATGCATCCCTGGAGTTAGATTCGAGCCAAACTAACCCAATTCATCAATAGTTGTCTTTAGAAGAAAGTGGGATTTCTTCCAAGATTTCCTCAACCAACTCAGCGCTCCCTTAAAATAGGCAACATAGCATTGCAACGCTCTCTATGAGATGGACAAGGAGCACTAGCATTCCTTGTGTTTGAGCAGGGGAGCGTTGATCTTCCAAAAAGTTACCAAGATGAATAACTCCCTAGTAAAAGCATTTGTTTTGACTGTCAGATGATGGGGCTTCTTCTTATAACATGTTTTATGGGTTGTAGCAAGTGTTTTCATGGTTTCATTTGAGATGTGACACTTACAATACTTGTGATAAAAGTATGACACTTATGACACTTGAGACCATGAAAATGTGACACTGTTGAAGTGAGGAATTTTGATGTGTAACAGATTTCCGCCCAAAGTGTAAAGTCAAAAAAAGAATGTTGATGGTCAAAACACTTTGTAGATTCTTGGAAGCAAGGATATGGAGTTGGAGAACCTGGTAGAAGTTGCAGACAACCATCAAACAATGTTAATTTGTGTTCCATTCCCGAGGCAGGCATACCTATGCTCAAAATACAACTGACTCAAAGCATGGCCGCCAACAAATACATTATGGATCCATGATGATATATTGACTAAGTATATGGCCACCAAAGATAAAATGTGGATCCATCTCTCTATGACCTGACGTGATCACATCCACGAAAGAATACACAATGGAGCTACAATGTGACAAGAACATAGCCACAGACCTAGTACAAAGTGGATCTATGTTAAAACATGTATATCAATCAAATAATCACTATTGCAACTTGGGTAAAGTGTATATGAAGATGAATACTTAACCTAGGGTCTTTGTCTCGATCCTATAATAGTACAATTTTGTCCATGTGAATAAATTATTTCATAACAAACATGATAGAAACCGCTTGATTATCGGTCATTGAGGTATACCATTAACAAGTGTGAGATAAATCACCTTTGATATCGATGATTTTTAAGGTACTTTTTAAAGTACAATCCAGCGAATGTGAAAAATGAGTTGAATTTGAACATTCATGGAATCATTCAGTCAGGGTTCATTGATGCATACCCATTGCGGAATGTGAGGAGGCCTATCATTGAGGCATTAAGGTCCCAAGGTACTGATGTGTTTCTAAGTCTATTTCCTAGATAATTTGTTGAAGTCAACAGGAAAAGACTCGTTGAAGGAGGGAATTGATGTATTCCCCATCAATCAACACGAAACTCATCACAAGAAAGTGATAAGTTATAGTAGATGAAAATGAACTGACATGGGTATGGGAACTGGTAACATTGTAGATGACTAAATTTTGAGGGGAAGACTTCCCTTGAACATTGAGGCATGACATAAGACTTGGAAGCATAGACTCATAGTGGACCAAAACATAATGAAGTGAGTGTTGAGGCATTCTTTCGATGGGCCAAAGGAGTACAAAGACTCATAGGATTGGTTCAGTGTGGATATTTAATGGATTATCCAAGTGTATGGTAAAATGAAAACAAGTGTCATGTTCAAGGGAGACTATGAGAGCTGCCTAAAAATTTCTCAAGAAACTTGACCCACTTCCTTCAATTTTTCCCCCATTATTGGCACAAGGGCAGACCCAGGATTCAGCTCCAAGAACACACCAACAAGCCCTAGCTACTGACCCTTTTGGCAACACCTGCGAAGTAGATGCAGTCTCACCCGAATCATCTATGAGGGGGTTACAGGATAGAGATGTCTACAACTAGGGGAATATCAAGTGGATCTATTACAACAGCAACACAACATGCATCTATCACTTATCAAGATAGATCTACCTTGCACATTTCATAGATCTGATCTAATACAACAATGAAAATAAAAATATAACAGTGGTTGAGATCAAAGCATCAATCACACACACAACATAAGATGTACGTGGTTCACCCTCTCTCTAGGGATACGTCCACAGAACTGGCTTGTGATTTATTAAGATAAAGCATACAATATTTGAAGGCTCTATCTCTCATCACTTCTTGCTCACAATACAATAATCTCTCACCATAAAAATATAGCTAGATCAACAAAAATATCATACCCACCCGACTTAGGTCCTCTTGACCTTTATTTATACATTACAATACCTCACCGACAGCCTTAGGTCGAAACCTAGGTGCCAAAAACCCTAGATACCAAATCCCTAGGTGTCTAAAACCCTAGGTCAACTTGACCCACTTTTTTCGGGCTTCGACAGCCTGTCTTTCCTTCCTTCTCGTATGGTGCTCCAACGCATCCAACGCTAGCTTTCTTCGCTTGCTCATTTTTCCTCGATCCCTCTTCCTTGTTAATCTGTCAACCTTGATCTTCTCATCCAAAGGCTTGCTTTTCCATACTTCACTCCATATTCTCTGCTCTTTTGCTCACTTCGACCCAGTGACAGTCACTGTGTCTTCCGCAAAGTTTGTTTTTTACCTTTTCTTCCTTGTTCTTTGCTTCCTTCCATAACCAAGGGCCAACATGCCCCCAACACTCACCTGTGACTCATCCCGAGGCACTTTGGATCTGATCCTTCTCCTTTACTTTGACTTTGGACTGTGCAAGGAAGCCTTTGATTTTTGTTTTATGCCTCCTCTCCCTCCTTGTGCAGACTGTGTTTTTTGTGTCTAGTACCCAGTTTAAACTGCACCTGGTTCCTAGACCCTTTTCCTTTTGTTTTTATTGAGATTTGTGAGGCATTTGGTTGTCATAGTACAACTTCAGCCGAATCCCATTCACCAATTCTTCCTTCCATTCTCCCTTGAATGTTTTCAATTGTGCAGCTCCTCCTTCAGTAACATATGAAATCTCGTACGGTCCAAGAAAATGTGTTCTGAACTTCCCTAGGTGTTTTATTAACTTATTGTCATACATTAGTACTAAATAACCTTGCTTGTATGCTTTCTTCTTTATGTGCCTGTTATGATATGCCTTCTCTCGTTCCTTCTGAACCTGTTGGTGGAATCCTGCAATGAATTTGTCTTCTTCTAGTTCAACCAATTGTGCAAGCCTCTTGTGAACAGCGTCAGTATCAACCATGTTTGTAAACGCAGCAATCCTTGAGCTTGGTACCAATTATTCCATCAGGACAACAGCTTCAAGGCCATAAACCAATTTAAAAGGGGTCTACATTGTTAATTTCTTGCAAGTCATTTTATAGGCCCATAGTACTGCAGGAACTCTTAAATCCCAGTCATCCCTATTCACATTGCAAATTTCCGTCAATGTTGTCTCCAATATCTTGTTGAATAATTCAATTGTTCTGTTTTCTTGTGGATGGTAAGGTGTACTCTTTTGATGGTGGACTGCAAATTCTTCAGTCAGGTCTTCAACTGTCTTATTGATGAAGTGTGTACCTTGATCACTCATAAGGATCTTGGGGCATCCAAACCTAGTTATTATGTCATCAAATATAAAACACCCAGGTGTAGTTGCACTACAGTCTTTTACCGCTCTGGCTTTGGCCCATCTGGTTAAGTATTTTGTCACAGTAATTATATACCTTGCTCCTGTGAGATTTCCTGGTGGGTTTATAGGTCCCACGAAGTCAATGGCCCACTTTTCAAATGGTTTTAGGGTCATCTTCGGTGCTAATGGAATTTCATCTTGTATGGATGGTTTCCCAACTCTCTAGCACACATCACAGGCTCTAGAATAATCCTTAGCATCTCTGTGTAAGGTAGCCCACCAAAGGTCAGCTCACAGAACCTTCTGCACAGTTGCTTTCCCTGCATAATGTCCTTCTATGATACCTTCATGAGCTTCTACAAGGATCAATGGTCATTCTACCTCCATAATGCATCTTCTCAGTATCTCATCAGGTCCCATCTTGTATAGTTGTCCAGTTATAAGTGAAAATTCTGCAGTGCGCACTACCAGTTGTTTCTTCTGGGGAATTGTAAACTCACTAGGTGCCATTCTTGGTGACAGGAACTGGACAATGTCTGCGAAGTGGTCATCAATATTTCTAATGGTGAGTAGTTGTGCATCCGGAAGTGTATCCTCCAAACTGGTGGGTTCTTCTCCATGTTCCAACCTCGATAGGTGGTCAAGGCCCTTGTTCATTCTTCCTAGATTAACTATGATTTCAAAATCATATTCTTGAAACAACAAAATCCATATGCATATTTCTCCCCCCAACACTGGCTTGTTGACCAGGTATTTCAGTGCAGAGTGATATGTAAACATTTTGAAGTGGCCTCCCAACAAGTAGTGGCGGAATTTCTGTAGCGCATACACCATGGCTAATCCTTCTCTTTCTATAGTGGTGTAGTTAATCTCAGATGTAGATAGCTTCCTTCTAGAAAAAGATAATGGATGGTAGATCTCCCCTTCTCCCTGTTGTGCCAGTACTACTCCCAGTGCAATAGAAGACGCATCGATGTGCACATGAAACTCCTTGTTCCAATCTATAAAAACCAGAATGGGTGTAGTGACCATCTTCTATTTTAGCGTGTCGAAGCTATGTTGGCATTCGTCTGTCCAGCCAAACTGACAATCCTTCTTCAACAGCTTCTCCATCGGTGTTGTGATTTGGGCATAGCCTTTAATGAATTTCTTGTAATAACCAGTATGTCCTAGCGCAGTGCGTAGTTGTTTAACTGAAGTAAGAGGTGGCAAATAAACTATAATTGCAATTTTAGATGGATCAACCAGCAATCCCTGCTTGCATACAATATGGCCTAATAACACTCCAAATGGTGAGAAGAAGATGCACTTCTTCAAATTCAAAGAAATTTGACACCGCATGCATTTATCCCACATTAGCCTTAGACATTCAATATGGTTTTTCAACAAACTAAACACAGTCCAGTCATAAAAATATGCTTCTAAAAATTTATGCAAAAATTCTTTGAACGCTTCGACCACCACCCTGGAAAATATGGTTGGGGAATTCTTCAATCCAAATGGCATCACTGTATATTGGTAGGATCCCCATTCTATGGAAAACGTGGTATTTTGGTAGTCCTCCTTAGAAATCAGGATTTGATGGTATCCTGGTAATCCATCTGTAAAATAATATACCTCATGGCCTCCCACGTTGTCTAATACTTCATCAGTGAATGGTGTAGGGAAAGGTTCATGCAGACAGGCATCATTCAACTTCATGAGGTCCACACATATCCTAATTTCTCCTGTCTTCTTGTCTTGTACCACCATAGGGTTGATACACTCTGACTCTTCAATAGGTTCAATAATCCCTGCTTTCGTCATTCTGTCAAGGTCAATCTTCACTTTTTCCTTGTATTTTGGATTCAATCTGTAGGGTCTTTTCTTGACTGGCTTTGCAACTAGTTTCAAAGGTATTATCGTCTCTCCCATAGGTCCTTTGATACCCTTCATATCAGTGAACTTGGTCGGAAACAAGTCCTTATATTTGTGCAACAACTCTGTAATCTTGTCAATGGTAGCAGCATCCCAATAATCTCCGATATTGGCAAGCTTTGGAGTCTCCTTTGTTCCAATATTGACCTTTTTGATCTTGACTGGCTGACCAATAAATTGTATCTCATGTCTTGGTCCCTCCACATCTCTTTGGCCTTATTTTTTAGTGATGTTTACCTTCCTCAAATCATCATCGTCATCGGCATTGATGTTGTAGTAGCTCTGCAATTTCTGGAGAGGCGCAGTCCATTCGTCCTCTTCTTGTTTCATAGGGAGGTTAGATGCCTCTTTGAATACCTTTTGTATCATAATTTGTAATGCTTGTTCTACTGAAGGATATTCACTTTCAAATGAAAAGGTGGTGAAAAAATTATGAATCATACCTTCCCAATCTGCAATGATGAGGCACAGCTCCGCTTGAAGGTACCAGTTGATAGGAGTCATGTCCAGCGTGTTAATGAATCTATGCACCCATTTTTCTCGAGGAATGTCACTCCATGCCTCTTCGTAGCTTCGCACATGGTCCTTTGGGAAAATTCAACCAGTGTACCTTACTTCACAACTTACTGCTTGTGTTGAGAATCATGTTGTCATTAAAGTTCGACATTGTGTCTAGTCTGTAATATTGCTTTTATGTGTCCCCCACCATATTGTTGGTGTAGCTTTTAGGGCTTCATCCATGGCCAACAGTCTTTGTTGTGTTGGTATATTTTCTTCAAAGTCTGATAGAAAGGCTTCTAAAGGATTCAGACCATCAAATGTGGGTAAGTTACTCATTGTTGTGTCGATCCAGTGAACCTCTCTGGTTAATCTAGCATATCTTCTGGTAGATACTTCATACATCTGGTTTTTCCAGTTCTCCAGCGCTTCTTCTGAATTTGATGAACACGCGTTGTCACTTCGCCATCTCAAATTCCCATTGGTTGTAGGGTTGATGTAATATTGTTGTCTAGCTGTTAGTTTTTAGATGTTTTCCAATTCATATGTGTGGTCTTCTTATCTGATGGTCTCTGTGTATTGTGGAACTTCATCTGGATATAAGGGTGTAATGACCCGAAGGACATCTCTTTCAAATTTTATATGTCTTTTCTTCAGATCAACTACAGTGGAATTTTTAAAGGCCCAATTGATTCCTAACAACGCAGGGTAAGGGAAACTGACATCGACTATCTCAATTACCTCAAAATATGTAAATGGTCTTACCATGTTGATGTCCACGGGGACATGCTCCAATCGTCCAAATGGGATGACATCTTGTTGATTAGCCATCCTAAGTCTGATAGGGGAATAGATCAACCTTGTTTTTCCCATTAGTGCCCAAGTTTGCTTCGTCATGACATTTACCTCCGACCCTAATTCGAGGACCACATAGTTTATATCATATTC
Organism: Picea sitchensis; assembly: GCA_010110895.2. Classification (NCBI taxonomy): domain Eukaryota; kingdom Viridiplantae; phylum Streptophyta; class Pinopsida; order Pinales; family Pinaceae; genus Picea; species Picea sitchensis. The sequence goes on along the minus strand of SNQJ01S0004064.1, from coordinate 99,637 downwards.
TCCTATCTGAGCATTCAAGTGTAATTATTTATTTTTCCTTCTCTTCTTACCAATTTGGTGTACTTCCCTATTCATTAAGGGGTCTATCTTTCCTAGCTCATACTGCCTGATTAAGTTCTGTAGCTCTTTTACAGCATTTTCATCCTAAATCAACTTAATACAAGTGTATAAAAATTTGATGAGCTTACTAACCTCTTTTCCTCCTTTTGGCGAAGATGACTGATAAAATGCCTAAGGAATTCCATATTATCTCACTTCTAGTTGTGTTTTTGATGAATACCCTTGGTCTCCCTTGAACTCCTATCTTTCCTCCTCAAATATATTTCTTTCTTTCTTCACATCAAAAGCTTGAGTCTTCTCCGTGGCTTTCCTGATACCTGAGTCTTCTGCGATATTTTCTTGGATCATTCTATCCTCTCCTGTAGAAGTGCCTCCTCGAGTAATAACAGTGACTCTAGGGTATTCTCCACGAGGTTCAACATATATTAGTTGCAATTGCGGGTTTTGTTGAGGTCCTCGTCTTTCCTGAAGCTTAGCTAGAAGTACAGGACAGTCCTCAATGACATGCTCGAAGGAGTTGTAATAACTACAAGGGGTACAAGGGTTCTAACAATCCCTTGCTAGATGTCCTGGCTGCGCGCAGTTATAACATATTATTTGTCCTTGGCCTTGGCCCATTCCTCCTCCTCGTCCTCGTACTTTGTATCCACCATGAGGATTGAAGTTTCCTCTTCCTGGAGAGTTATATTGCGCATTGTTTCCTTCTTGATGTACTTCGTCTTGGATCTTGTATATATATCTTGATCTTTCATGCATGAGATCATAATCTCTCCAATCTCTATCATCATGCCTTACTGATTTACAGAATGTGCAATACAAGTTTGTAGGGGTCTGAACGTATTTCTGCATGTAGTAGCACTCATCAGGGTGATGTCAATTTATGCATACTTTACACCAAGGTAAGGTGACTTGCTTCAAGGGGATCAGAGCTCCAGAAGCCAAGTATTCATTAAATAGAGGGCAGTGTTCCTTGTCATGATTTGATCTAATAAAACAATGAAAATAAAAATATAATAGTGGTTGAGATCAAAGCATCAATCACACACACAACATAATATGTACATGGTTCACCCTCTCTCTAGGGCTACGTCCACAGAACTGGCTTGTGATTTATTAATATAAAGAATGCAGTTCTTATCTGTGCTCTCAGCTAGAAGATCCTCCCTCCCTTCTCTCTTTCTCTCCCCTTCCTACGCACCTATCTGCAGGACTTGACCTTCGCACACAGTTGAAGATCTTACAATATCTGAAGGCTCTCTCTCTCTCAGCACTTCTTGCTCACAATAAAATAATCTCTCACCATAACAATAGAGCTAGATCAACAACAATATCGTACCCACCTGACCCAGATCCTCTTAACCTTTATTTATACATTACAATACCTCATTGACAGCCTTAGGTCGAAACCTAGGTGCCAAAAACCCTAGATACCAAAACCCTAGGTGTCTAAAACCCTAGGTCAACTTGACCCGCTTTTTTCGGGTTTCTCCAGCCTGTCTTTCCTTCTTTCTTATGTGGTGCTCCAAGGCATCCAAAGGTGGATTTATCTGCTTGTTGAGTTGTCCTCGATCCCTCTTCCTTGTTGATCTGTCAACCTTGATATTCTCATCCAACGGCTTGATTTTCCATACTTCGCTCCATCTTCTCTGCTCTTTTTCTCACTTCGACCTAGTGATAGTCACTGTGTCTTCCACAAAGTTCTTTTTTTACCTTTTCTTCCTTGTTCTTCACTTCCTTCCATAACCAAGGGCCAAAACCCATCTAGATATATGAGTACCTCTTTTTCATTTAACGAGCTCGAGGAGGATAACACATGCTTGATATAAATCATCTTTGATAAGTTCATCTTCCTTTATTTAATGAATTGGAAGAAGTAAGGGTTCATCCCTAGATGGGCCCTTTAGTGTGAAATTTTGCAAGTCCATAGAAAGAAAACACGATTGTTTTTCATGTTTAAGGATTTTGAAAATAACTTAAAGAAGGCTCTGAGGTTGTCATTTTTCATGATTTTAGTCTCCGAGGTCCAAAAAAGTATAAAACGATACGACGGAGAACTCTTCTAGCTGAGATTGACTAGAGTGTTCATTTTTCGTAGTTAGTCTGCTAGGATAGAAAAAGGGATAATCTATCACCCAACAGATGTCTCTTAATATTTTAATGAGCTCGAAGTGTGACAAATTTTTCTCAGTAGTGTCACAAGGTCATCAAAAAAACTTTTCTGTATAAATTCCTGCATAATCAAGTTGTTCTGGGCAAAAAAATGTTATCAATTTCTTTAAAAATCAATGATAATTTAGAAAAAAATCAAAAATAAAACATTATAAATGTGAAAAGGGGGGTGTAAATGACTTAATTTGGACATATTAAAAATCAATTAAGGAAAAAACAAGTCATTCTCACCTTTTGTCTTACCACTTTCCTTTTCTTTGAGATTTTCCCCCTTTTCGAATGATTTTCCAATGTTGATTGTGGGAGCTACACGTAACCATACGTGATTCCTTTTGGATCAGCTTGGTTCTCTGGACTTTGTCATTCATTTGCATGTCTTTTTATCTAAATTCATCATTTATTTCATGAGATTGGGCTCCTTGGAAATTCTTAGAGCATCGAACAAGATCGGCGCTCCCATAAGTAATAGAGGGGAGCACTGATCTATATTTCAAAACCCTGGTATGTCCTCTAGGGGAGCGCTAGCACTCTATTTTTTTCTCTCTAGGGAGCATTGAGTGAAAAAGTTAAAAAAAATGGTTTTTTAGGATATGAAAAGGCAATTCCTTTTCTTGAAATTTGGCTAATCTGAATCTTTTGTGATTTTGTAGGTTTTTCACTTAGCCAATCATGATTGAATGGAAAGAAAGAGAACATTAATTCAATGATATGGCTACCTTACAAGACCCAAAAGTGAAGGAAGCTCTATGAAATGATGGCTTGCTAAGGTACTTCAAGCTACAAAATATGAGAAAAGAAGTCATTTTACTTGAGTATTTGATCGGGCTATGGGACAATGATGAGAAATCATTCTCATCATTTCTTGAGATTGGCATTGACGACGTGTATTTCCTGACAGGGCTCTCGAAGAGGGGAGCACCCATTCTTTTGTCTGGACATCGGTCTTCTCCATAGCTGACAGAGGCATATGTTACCCAGTATTGTGTACCAAAGTCATGCTTAGTGGGAGGAAGGATCGTCATTAAATATGTGATGGACCTACCTCTATGATCCATTCTCTTCACTATCACAAAAATGGCAGGAAGCACCAGTGCCCACCTTGCTTCCAAGTCTCAGATATCATATGTTATTCGATGCTTGGAGCCCAAGATATTTAACTAGAGTGCAGGGTTCTTAATGAACATCAAAGATCATATCTCTAAGTGTTGAACAGGTAGGCAGAAACAATTTGGATACGAATCTTTATTAGTTTTATTCTTTCTAGAGTGACTTCCACAGATGCAACCATGGGTTGCATTAATAGCACGCCCTAGGACCGAACCCTGTATGGAGCGATGGACAAGTCTTTCACCTAGGTTGGGGAATCTTAGCCTTCCGCTTAATTCTAACTTCTTCGCATGGTGGACAAGACAGCTCATGGTTATATAGGATTTTCCATATGATGGAATTTACTTTAGGGGACATGCAGATTTAGTGCTCCCCGAGGAGGCACAGTGGGACGCATCAGGTATGAAAGATCATAACCTTGTAACCGTCTTTTTGTTTTTTATATGTTTATATGTATTTTTTTGTTGTACAATGAGGGATATAAGTCATTTATTTTCATCATGCAAACAGAGGCGTGTCACGTCCGGCGGGGAAGTCATCACTAGGACGTTGTGGAGATGCTCAGGCAGTAGCAAAAGTTGGCGTTGGAGTAGGAGAACTCCGAGAGGTGGAGAGGAACCTTTGTCATTTGACCATGGGCATTTATTCCATGAGGATACAATATGTACCCTTATATCTTCAGAGACATACAATCGGGGTGCATGAAGGCCTTAGTCATCTACTACGACAAGTGGCGAGAGTAGTTGTGTACTATGTTGAGAACAATGTGGTGCAAGAAGACAAGTAGAGTCTCCTGACACATTAGTATTTTATGATGATACCATGCGCATAAAGGCCCATAATTTTCCATGCTATGTACTTTTTGGATGATTTATTTTGACAAAACTTTTGTTATTTTATATACAGGCCTATGTATATATATATACGAGTTTCACAGTGGCTACTTATATTATATTTTTTTTTTTAAACAATGTAATGTTTTTTATTTACATGCTTCATGTATCGAATATTTATCTATGTGCAATGTCCAATATAACATATAATTTTCTAACAAATCTATAGTCATATTAAGTTCTCTCGATATATGACTATATTCTAAAAATTCAAAATATCTCTCGAGATGGCAAACCCTTAGATGGAGACGTAGAAAAACTGGATTACGAACAATGTATTCACGGTTTAGTTGACAAACCACAAGTTGAGAATCAAGGTTGATAATCAATTGAGATATGCCTAGAGAAGAAGCTTCGGTTAAAATTCTAATGATAGCATGATATTCTACAACATTATTGGTTGTAGATCCGAGGAAAATTCCTCCTGAACTCACTAACTCGTTAGAGTGGTAAATGACCCAAGTTGCAAAAGTGATATTCTGGGTATGTCAACTAGCGCCATCTGCAAATATGAAATAGATGGGAAAGGATGATGGCATATGTGCATTCAAGTAAAAAGAAAAGTATAACCATATTTAAAGAATGGGGAAAAACATGTGCACACAAAAGTAAAGACACACCAAACCAAAAAAAATATAGTACAGTAATGTACAAAGCACACATGCGAGATATTTTATGCATATTACTTCTTTAGGTAAAGCCCATTTCGGGGCTCACCAAGAGATAATCCATCATAGTCCACTAACTCATAGGTGCCTCTTTGTAGCACTCATTTTACGATGTATAGCCCATGCCACATAGGTTCCAACTTACCTGCACCAAGTTTATCGTAATCTTGGTCATAGACCAAGACCAGATCTACTTTTATGAAGGCACGAGGTTGGATAGACTTAACATATTGAGTCTTGATGTGTTTTTATGTATCATTGATGAGAATAGCATCACAACGAGTTTCATCCAACTACATTATATATAAAAATCATTCTTCTTCAACAGAAGTATGGGGTAATAGTTCTACAGTGAGTTTCAAACATGAAATTTTGCATTCAATCGATAACATTGCTTCTAATGTGTATACCAACTGGAAAGGTGTAAATCCAGTGGTGGTTTTAACTGAAGTTTGATAAGCCCAGAGTACAGAGAAGAGATGGTAATTCCAAGAGGTTTTGTTCACCCCCACCATGCGTTGAAGCATGGTCTTCAGGACTTTGTTGATGCATTCAACTTATCCATTTTCCTAAGGATAGTAAGGATATGAATTTTCATGGCCAAAACCTAACTTGGTGCATAATTCACCCGTCATATGGTTCTAGAAATGTGATCCATGATCAGTTACAATAGCTTGTGGGACTCTAAAGTGAGAGATGATGTGATTGAACACAAAACGTGTTGCAATTCGGCCATCATTAAGAAAGGTAGGCATAGCCTCATCCCATTTATTAAAATAATCGATGGCGGCGATAATATAATCGTTCCCCCCGAATGAGGTAGGATTACATTACATGAAATAGATACCCCATTTTGCAAAGGGTTCAATGGAAACAATGGGATGAAGTGGATTTGGGTGGGTATGTGCTTTCTTCTGAAAGATCTGACAGGGTGGGAATTTTTTAACGGTCTCAATGCAATATTTGAATATGGAAGGCCAAAAATAACCAGCACACAAGATTTTTTGGGTTGTAGCCATCCGAGAAAGATGATCGCCACAATATCCAAGGTGATAATAATTTAAAACTTGTTCAGCCTCTTCATGGGTTAAGAAACGTCGTAAAACAGTGTCAATACCTCAGTGGTACAAAGTCTCTCCAATGATAAGGTAGTGATTCCAATGGTATCTAATGCAGCATCATTCATCACGTGAAATTCCTGGCTAGAAGCGTTGGGTCTAGAGATAGAGAAGGATGTCTCCATACCACAGATCGAACGTACTAACGAGGAATAGTGATACATCAGGAAGGGAATCACTGAGCTCAGTGTTCTCATCAGTATGGGGAAGATCGCAAATTAATTCCACAAAAACCTATGATTTCTTAGATTTGGATTTGGAAAACTCGAGATAAAAATCTTGGAGAATGACGATCTATTTCGAAGAATTTTCCCCAAGTACTTTATGATTCAATATGTGGTACATGGGGTTCAAGTTCGCAATGACCGTGGTAGTGAGAAGCAGAATATAGTGAAAAATATTTGAACGGAAATAACTATTGCCAAAGCCAACTTTTCAACATGTGAATAATGGAGTTCAGGACCTGAAAGGCTCTTAGTTAAATAGTAGATCACATGTTTGGTGTCGTCATCATCCTCTTGTACTAACACCATAGAAAGAGTGTAAGAAAAGGGAACCAAATAAAGGATGTAGTCTTTTGAATAGTTGGGTGGATGCAAAAGTAGTGTATTAATTAAAGCATGCTTGATATCATCAAATGAGCATTGATCAGTTGCATCCCAAATGAAAGGGGCATCTTTCTACACAAATTTCATGAATCCTTTAGTAATTTCGGCATAATTGCATATAAAATGGCAAAGAAAGTTTTCCTTCCCTTGCAAACTTTGTAGTTGGGTAATATTTTTGGGAGGGGGTAAAGTGAGAATGTCTTTGACTTTTAAGGGATCCACCCTAATCCCATATTTGGATACTACGAAGCCGAAGAGTCTCCCTGATTCAAAAACAAAAATGCATTTATGGGGTTCAAAAATATTGTTATCACTGAAATTTTGTCTGCAACATTGCATGCAAATGGTTATAGAAATACAGTAATGTGAAACAAATAGTAGTTCACCTGCAGCACCAAATGCATTTCCAAGAGGCAAAAACTATACAATTGGGAAAACATTGGCATGTGCTAACTCACTAAAGGAAGAACGCACACAGTGTGTGGGCCAAAGAAGCTCATAGAGTGCACAATGCACCATATGCATGACTATGTACGAGAAAAGATGCGCACTCCTGCGAACGACACATTTATGGTTCGTGTCGGTCCCTCAACCACTTATGGACCATCTCCCAACTTGATTTGACCTTCATATCTGAGCTAAATTTGAATGTCAGGTTGGTCAAGGACCAAAGGGTGCCCTAAAGGGCCCCTTGTTCACACCAAGAACCAGTTGAATATTGCCTTGGAGAAATGTTATAAATGGAGGCCATGGGTGCAATAAGAAATTAAGATTTTCATAGTATTTTTATTATGCCTCAATCCTCCCTTGATAAACCTCTTTTCTCCTTGGAGAATTCTAGCAACATTCCAATAGGCCATTCCACTCACCTATTGAGGGAATATGCATTGATTTCTTCATCATTTCCTTTATTTTCTACCATTGTAAGAAGAGCTCTTCATTAGGGAACTCAAGAGACCTCCCAAGGAGGAAGAGGGGACTCATAAGTCCTCATTTATCTATGGTGTTTTTCCAACTAATATAGTTATTCATTGGTGGCATAATATTGGTCATTGGTTTATTGTTTATGGTTCTAAAAGTTTCTTATGCATTCTAGTTTTATTTCCTTAGTTGTTTTTAGTTTACTTGTTTATTTCATGTTATTGGATTGTTTAACTCATGCACTAACCTTTGTATTCTCTAGCAATCCCAACTAGGCATGCAAGTGCCCTTGTTTTTCTCACCCAAGTGACAAAATGGACACAACAGATTGGCGACCATATTGGGGATAGGTATCAATTTCCACCCTATTTGGGCTTAGAGAGCACTTATTTTTTATCCAATTGTCTTGTAGGTACTAAAACCGGCCTAGCCTTACCTATCAAGAGCCAAGTTTTGAGTTGGAGAAGGATAATTTCACTCAAAATTTACCCCTCTGACGCGTATCAGAACGTGCGCGGGCATTTCAGCCCACAAACACACACTGTGCGCCCAAATGGCTTTTGTTCTCTACGCATCCTACGCACTGTGTGCCCAAAAGAATTTTTTTCTATGTGCATACTACGCAATGTGTGCCCACTGCACCTCTGTCTAAACTGTAACCCACGCACATTTCCAGAGTTTCAAAATTGTAAGGATTTTTGTGATAATTTGAAGGCCCCTAGCCTTCAAATTATTGCTTTCATGCAAATTGTAAATGCACGCCACTTAGACTCCTTTCCCATATGAAAGGTTAGCTAAACATAGGCACTTAGGGGGTAAAAAGAACCATATATTCTCCTCTTTTGATTTGGTTGCCACGTGGATGGCTTGTTTGGTTTGTAAAAGTTAAGTTGAGATTATTTTCTATCACATATAAAAACACTTGCATTGGGACCAGAAATCATCTTTGATCATTGAGTATGCTCTTCTCTCGCACCATAGAGCGATCTTGAGAATCAGAAAGGTGGTTAAGGGGACATTTCATCTCCCTTAACAAAAAATATTTAGGAGAGGACAAAGCCCCCCTAGGGACTCTCTTAGTTTCTTTTTGAAATCATCTTAAATTTGTAAGGGCCCATACATACCCAAATGTTGCAAACTTAGGATAGTTTATTGAAATTGATTTCTAAGTTTACATCACTAGGAGAGTTTAAAGATCAAAGTAATGGGCCCATACATGCCCACATGCTTGCACTCTAGGATAGTTTTTCAAGATTTCTTAGTGTAAACAACATTAGGGAGTTTAAAGGAGTGGTAAGGACCCATATGTCCACATTCTAGTTCTTTAGGGATTTTAAAATTTTGCAAGGTTGTACCAATGACACTTAGTAAGATAGGTAACAAAGATTTGTAAGGACCACAAGAAGTCAACATGTTGAAAATTCACACCTAACTTATTAAAATTTGGCACATTTGATTACTTGCTCACACACAAAGTCACTCCTCCCTCACATAATTTCCATCTTGAATTGTGGAGGTTGAAGTAGGTTTTCTCCAAAGGAATTCTAAAACGTCCCACTGATTCTTGAATAAATTATCCAGACCCACTTAATTCAAACAATATTGGTTCACACCCCCAATCTCTCAGCCCACCACATCTAAAAAATTTATAAAAAAAAATCACTAAGTTTTCCTCCACAGGAGATGCCAAAAGAAATTTTTTAGTCTAGGTAGGATCTCGGGGGTAGGCATCCAAATAACCCCATGTTATCTGGTTCTCACAGTTTCAAACATTAGAATTTGACAAATAGGGAACATTAAAATCCTCCAAGTCAAGTGTTCCTACACCATAAGGCAAGGAGATACTCGTGAAGGGTTGAAGGCCGAGGTCCAGTTGTTCTGTGCATCCCCCCTTGAGTCACCCAACTCTTGGAAGGGATCCAGTCTGTGACCCATTTCTGAGGCCGAAAATCTAAATGTCGCACTTTGACCGAGGTACCTAGTGGCCAAAATTTAGGACATCTACTCAGGTGGAAATTTTGGGCTGCAATTGCACCTTGATCAGATTTTGTGTGGTTATTGGGAAATATCGTCATCTCTTTCAGGATATGCACCCTCTACCCCTCATTATAACTGATTATTTCATCCTTCACTAGTTCCTCTTATGGTGGCTTCAGACCCCACTGTTTAGTGCTCTTGTAAGGTCCAGTTCTATTTGAGAGGAAGTATGATACATATTTTAGGACACAAACATTTGTTTTATTTTTTCCCCCGCGTGGAAAAAATCCATCAACCCACATGTATGCTTATCTATAGTTGATTTATGTATGATGCTCATTTGATTACATGCAATTGTGAGTTATATTGTGAAGGTCCAAATTATACAAGTCTCTTGTTCATTTATTTCTCTCATCACCATTTTCACACATTCACTTTGCTAGTTGAACATCATAGGGGACCCACAAAATCCTCTTCGTTCCAGAAGCTTGAAGAATCTCCCTCCTATTTCAGGAAGAGTTCTTAGTCTTGTCAACTCACCGGCTCAACCATCTCACACCCCTGTGAGTACCACTATTTTAGGATCATCTTTGTTTAGTTCCACTTTACTTGGGTCCAATTCCCAAGGTCATCCATCCACTAGCTCTCCTTCACAAGGAGGCAGGGGGAAAACTTCTTCTCAAGGGAGAAGTACAACCCCACTAAATCCCCCTCAAGTGTCAGGTCCACTACGTACTCATACAATGGTTGGAACTAATCCACCACCAACACCCCCCATGCTATACTTGGCATCACTCAACATTCATGATCTGAGTAAACTCATGAATGATCCTATTTTACATGACTCCACATGGCCCAATATGCCTACCAAGCTACCTTCAGATATTCCAAAATTTGAAGGAAAATAGGGGGAAGATCCTGCCAACCATGTCATGACCTTCCACTTATGTTGCTCTTCAAACGGAATCATGGATGACTCCATCCATTTAAGGTTATTTCAACAAGCACTCACTGGTCCATCAGCCAAATGGTATGTAAATGAAAATTCAGGGTCCCACGTGACTTTTGAATCCTTGGCCAAATCCTTTTTGGCCCTTTTTTAACTATCAGTTCATCATGATATCGATTTAAAACTGCTCTTCGAGTGCAAACAAACCTCATCTATGCATATTTCTAACCACATCCATGAATGGCATCGGCGACGTGGTTTATGTAAAGCAAAAACCACCAAAGAACAACGTCTCTATTGGTTTCTAAAATCACTCATCTCTATCATTTCCAAAGATGTGGCATCCACCTTCCCCCAATCCGAAGAGGAAGCCATCATCAAGGCTCAACAGTTCAACCTCATTTATGCTCAGCCATGTTACTTATACACAGTATTACTTGATGCATTGAGACCCGTACTATTTGGCTAGGACAAACCTGGCATGTCTCACACTGCGGATGGGTTGATTGGTACCATGACACACCACAACCCATACATCCAACCACCACCTATGTATGGTGCACCCCAATATCTGCAACCATATGGAGGGCCATCTTATTACCCTCCTCCCCTTTACCAACATCCATACCCTGTTTCTCCCCCTCCACCCATGAATGGACCCTTGTCAACACCCATAATGTGCCCGACTTCTCAACCAAGTTCAAGTTCCCCTTCTACCTCAGCATATAAGTTGGGCACTAGTGAAATCTCTTCATGTTCCTATGCGCCCTACGAATTGTTTCCACAAAACAATTTGTATTTCCCATTTCCTAGTCCTCCACAGCCAGTTTCTCCTCCACATGGACAACCACATGTCAGCGTTAACTTTTTTCATCCCTCTCCCATTCAACAACTTCATACTTTTTAATAGTTGAATACGGAAAATCCGTCCCATCAGTCGAATAATTCCAAGAAGAAAGGGAAAAACCAAAACAATAATAACCCGGGACTAGGGGGAAATAACCCCCAGCAAAACCAACTTGTTGGGGGGAACCAGAATCAGGGAAACCAAAATTCCCAAGGGGACACTAACAACAAACTCCAAGGAAGGAACAACAACAACAACCTTCGAACAAACTTCCCTTGCGCTCTTTGCGATGAGCACGGACATTATACCCACCATTGCCCCCAAATTTCCAACTTTAAATGGATGAAAGAATCCATGAACGCGCCACGTCCTCCAGCATCATCTACCCCTTAGTAGGCCCCAAAACAATATTTGCAACAACCACCCCCGACCATGTTACAAAACCCTATTCCACACCAAGGTGTGATGAATAACCAATAGGAGGTAGATCCTGCCCCACCACAAATGGGACAATATCAAAACCTAGGTCCCACCCACCCTGGAAATATGGTGGATCGCAATATCCTCCTCACTAGCGAAGAAGAAATTCTTCTACAAACGAGTGGTCGTCAATACATCGCACCCCCTGAATCTACTCCCACCACTTTGGAAGCAGCTACAACTACAGCCGAATAACTCTTGATGATTCCATGCCCCAATACTGAACCTACCATTCATATCCCTCGCATTCTGTTACGATGGAATGTCAACAACCCTCGGGCTAGGGAAACACACAATTACAGTCTATTCAATGAATTGGTGTAGTCTCTTGCAGCCATGACTGTATTGGAGGTCCTCCAAACTTGTCCAACTCAACAAAAATCCTTACTTTCCACCTTGGGGGTAGTCGACCCAGTTGATACTAGACTCATCACATTTGATCTAGATAGTGGAGAACCTCGTCTCCTCGCTCTGATATATTTCCAAATACCAATCAAGATTCGAAACATCACAGTTCATCGGTGTATCATTGATGAAGCTGCATCCACATGCATCATGTCCAAAACTATATGGCAGAAACTTGGCTCCCCTGAGCTAGTATCATCCGCCATCACATTAAGAGCCTATGATGGTCGACCATCCTCCCATGAAGAGCTCTTTCAAAATGTCCCCGTCGAACTCAGGGGAAAAAACATCCTCAACGACATCGAGGTTATCGACGCCCCGCTCGATTAAAATATCTTGTTTGGATGTAGCTACATGTACGCTATGAAGGCAGTGGCCTCTTCTGTGTTTTGAACGATGATGTTCCCCCACAACGGGAAAATCGTCACCATCGACCAAATTACAGATTATGAGCCTAACCATTCTACCAAAATCGATAACATCTTGCCTCTTGTCAGCACTAGTTCTTATGTTTATTCACTCATTGACATGGGCCCCAAAATTTTCAAGGAGCCATACTTGTTGGGGGCATACCATAGAGACCGCCTCTTNATGTAGCTACATGTACGCTATGAAGGCAGTGGCCTCTTCTGTGTTTTGAACGATGATGTTCCCCCACAACGGGAAAATCCTCACCATCGACCAAATTACAGATTATGAGCCTAACCATTCTACCAAAATCGATAACATCTTGCGTCTTGTCAGCACTAGTTCTTATGTTTATTCACTCATTGACATGGGCCCCAAAATTTTCAAGGAGCCATACTTGTTGGGGGCATACCATAGAGACCGCCTCTTATACACCCTTCAACATAAGTGTGTGTCATATCTTCTAATGGAACTGACATTGGAGACACCATTCCTCCCACTAAGGCCTCTCCACACCTCAATGTCCCACCAGTCGAAGAAATTTTACCTTAGGGTTTCCCTGAGAACCCTATTACACCACTTATCCCTGATTTCCCCCTCCCCTAGGGGAAAATCTTGGTTTGGGAGACAATCCCCCAAGCCATCACTCAAATCCCCTTCTTCTATCCCCCACCGGGAGTACAATATTTTCAAGTAGTCATGACGCTTACCATTCCTAACATGGTGCTCGCCATCCCTGTATGGAATCTACACCCACCCGCGATGGTTTCTCAACCATCTCTCCCTCCCTATTCAGAGGGAATCCCGATGCAAATTCCAGTACTAACTTCGACCACACCATCCTCACCCCCACTCATCAGCACCACTACCACAGCTGGAGGAAGACGGAAGAATAAAGAGCCCACAACTCCACTTCCTCCTCGAGTTCAACCTCCTTGCACACTATGCGAAAGAGAAGGACACACCACTAATAGATGTCCTTCTCTTCCCGAGTTACGCAATCTAATCCAACTTCCTCGAGAAACCACATCGCTCGCCGCTTCACCAAGCACATCAAGTATTGGGACCGCGTCCTTCACTATAGGTAGTGAAGGGCTATGAACCAAATTTGCTTGTGCCATCTGTTCAGAATATGGCCACTACACTCATCATTTCCCAGCACTACCTCAGTTTCACCAGACACTAACAGCAGTATCCCAAACCTTTCAGCAAGAGCCCTCTCCACCACCACTTTCGAGTACCCACATCACTGACATCCATTATGTCTCTACCTCAGTCCCTGAATGGATGAGATGCCCTTTCACTTTGTGTGACTCACTTGTTCATTTTACATATCGATGTCCTTTGATTGTGGCATATTGAGGTTGTCATTCAAACCCTCTCCAACCTTATTCGACCATCTCACCATGGGTTTTTCCCTCAAAAGACACAGTCAACATCACCTCCCATGAACCTGTGTCACTTCCCACCCCTCCATGGTTCATAAATAGAATGTTTGAGGATATTCCCCAAATCCTCCCAATTCTCTAGTTCATTTACCACAGGAAATCTTACCCCCTACCACATTTTATCCCCTATAGTGTCTAGACATTTGGTTTATGTCAAGCGAGCCATCGTAACATGGTTGTGATATCCCCTCTACATCTTCACCACTTGAGGACAATAACACTGTGACAGTCACCCATGTTACCTCCCTGGATCCCCTGTACTCTCACATTTTCCATTGTGACGAAGATATCCTGGAGGAAATCACTACCCCTGATTTCCCATGGAATACACTCCATCATCGAGCTCTTTTTCTCTCACAGGAATCCTTTTACCCTTCTACCCAATCCTCCATATGTGCAATCGAAACCAAATATTTTATTTTGTTAGGGCATATAGACTGGTTCAACAATCATATCCCTGCCCTAGACGCTTTTGAGGAAGGAAACATGGCCAATATTGTAGATTCTAACCTTGTACAATATCTACTGCAAACAGATATTCAGAAAAATAACAAAAAATATACAATGGAAAATAGAAACATTACACAGAGATTTTTCCCCTAGAAATCCAAACTGGGAAAACCAGCATATTCTATATTCATTCATATGTGATACATTGTTTACAATACAATATACATATAGAAGCTAGCGGAAGCCAAAACCCTAACCCAATGACCTGGATTATTCCAAAACCCTAATTCCTTAACCAGAAATAGAAAACCATCGGTAAAAACCATGTGCCGAAAAACCACCTAAATATGTGACATGTTTCTCCAGGAAGGTGACACATTTCTCGAGGCAAAAACAAAAATTTGGGGGTGTTTCCCCCTGCACCCCCCCTCTCTAATCATGCAAAGAATATAACACATACCCAACAAATATCTCCCCCACCATCAAAATCAACATTTCCATCAAACCGAGAATCATCGAAGAAATCACCATTGGTGTCGCATGCTCCCCTGAGGAACTCACATCTTACAAAGATCTCTTTCAGGAATATCGAGATATTTTTGCCTGGTCATATACAGAGATGCCCGGCCTCGATCCTTCTATAGTCAAACATCACATCGACACATGGCCAGATGTCGCCCCAGTCCGTCAAAAGCAGCGCCCACTTCACCCATCCAAAGTCGCGGATATCAAAGATGAAATTGACAACTTACGCATCACATGGTTCATTTACCCTATTGTGTATACCTCATGGGTTTCCAACCCCATCCCCATTAACAAAAAATATGGCACTATTCACGTCTACACCAACTTTCGCGATCAAAAACCATGCTTGTCCCAAACACAACTTTATCACCCCTTTCATCAACCAAATTATCAATGATTGTGCCCGTCATGAGGCATTATCCTTCATGGATGGGTTCTCCAGCTACAATCAAATCCAAATCCATCCAGTAGATCAGTATAAAACAACTTTTACTACCCCATGGGGTACTTTTTCTTATTGTGTCATTCCTTTTGGGCTCAAAAACGCAAGTGATACATTCCAACCAGCCATGACTTATGTTTTCCATGATCTTGCTCGCATCATCCTCGCTTACTTGGATGACCTCATTGCTCGATCCAAGAAACGAACTCATCATTTAGATGACTTATGACTTGTCTTTCAACAATGTCACCAGTACAATATCTTCTTGAACCCCCTCAAATGTGTATTTTGCGTCATTGTCGGATGCCTTCTTGGGTTCATTATCTCTCAACACGGCATCACAGTGGACCCCCCCAAGGTCCAAGCTATCACTGAAATCCCACCACCTAGTAATTTGTGCCAACTACAGAGCCTACAAGGCAAATCCAACTTTTTACGATGCTTTGTCCCAGATTATGCCACTCGCACACATGGTTTCCTTCACTTACTACGTCATGATATTCCATTTCGATGGGATCAACATGCCCAAACCACTTTTGATGATTTAAAAGTGGCGCTATCCAACACCCCTTTGATTAGTCCTCCAGACTATGATCGTGATTACATCCTCTACTTATCAGCCTCAACCGTCTCAGTAGCCGGAGACCTCGTCCAACTAGGGAAAGATGGATGAGAGCATGTTATTTACTACATCAACAAAAATCTTTCAGGACCACCCCTGAAGTACAATCATGATGAGAAACTAGCCCTCGCATTTGTCCTCGTAGTTCAAAAACTACATCACTATATCCTGCTTCTCACTACTAAAGTCCTAGTAGATTCTAACCCCATGCAGTACTTGCTTAGTCGATGGTAGATTAATGGAAAATTTTCCCAATGGATCGTCATTCTTCAGGAATACGACCTAGAGTTCTCAACTCCCAAAAGAAAGAAATCACTTGTTCTCGTTGAACTCATTACGGTGTTTCCCTCAGATGCTAAAGCTTCACCCATCAATACAGATTTTCCCAACGAACACCTCTTTTTCATCCCCTCGGATGACCCCTGGTATGGCGACCTTCTTGTCTACCTTCAGACACAGAAGTTTGGGTCTCATCTCTCTCGATATGATCATTGGTGCATTCGCCATCAGGCCCCTCGGTACCTCCTCATCATTGACATCTTGTACCGACGTGGGGTCAACACCATACTTCGTAGATGTCTGACCATCGATGAAGTAGACAGAGTCTTAAACGATTTCCATAGTGGCGCTTACGGTGGCCACCTCTCAGGTATTTCCACTACCCAAAAAATCAATCAAGCAGGATACTTCTGGCCCACACTGTTTCATGACTGCATCCATGCTGTCAAGCGATGCGACAAATTCCAACTCTATGCAAACAAAGCACGAGCGCCACCCGCTCTTCTACATCCAATCATCACCATCGACCCCTTCTGCAAATGGGGCATAGACTTCATGATTTGCAATCCTCCATCTAGTAATGGACACAAGTACATTGTCATGGCAGTTTATTACTTTACCAAATGGGTCGAAGCCATGCCTACCTTCAACAGTATCGTTGACACAGCAGTGCATTTTTTCTTCAACCACATAATTACATGTTTTGGGATTCCACTACAATTAGTCTTCGATCATGGTAAGCACTTTGAGAATGAGATATTCGTTAAACTCTCCTCAAAATTAGGCTTCTCCCATGATTTTTCCTCCCCATACTGCCCCCGGTCCAATGGATAGATCAAGGCTGTCAACAAAGTCCTAAAAACCATGTTGCAATGAATCGTTCACAAACATAAGACCAACTGGCATCATATGTTTTTTTCAACATTATGGGCTTATTTCACAGTAGTCCAAACTCCCATCGGTTTTATAACGTTTCATCTCTTCCATGGGATCAAAGCCACCCTACCCATCGAGTGTGAAATTCCCACGTTGCGCACTGCCATTGAGCTATTACCTGACACTGCTCCAATGGAGCAGCACTTGCTAACCTTAGATTCATTGGATGAATATCGTCAGTCTTCATTACAAAAAAATGAGGCAGCTAAAAATCAGTCCAAATCCACCTTTGACCACCATGTCAACCTTCGCTCATTTAACGAAGGAGATCTCATACTAGCCTACGATATCGCTCACGATACTCTTGGTCATGGGAAATTCGAGTCATTGTGTCATGGACCCTACATTTTCCAACACTGCCTCCCTAAAGGAACATAAATCTTGGCCTCTCCAAAAGGCTATCCTCTCAAATCAGTGCATCACCTCAGGGGAGCATTTTTCTCGAATCACATCCAGGTACGCATTCTCATGTTCAACATTGTCAAATAATTGTTATATGTTCTTTATCATCAGATATTGTTCATGTCAGGTACTTGGTTTTCATCTGTGCAGGTACTTGTTCATCACAACCAGCATAGCCCCTTCATGTATATGTTCAGCACTGGCATGTAATCATTCTCTTTGAATATCAATTGCATCTCCCAATCACACCCTACGACATTCACCTTTAGGGTCCCTACATCCAAATCTGCAGTACTGTCAGCTCTGCTACATTTTGGTATTGTCACTCGGTAGCACTCTCCCCCACATGAGTTTTCCCATTCACAGTTCCCTATGGTACTTTGACACTCATGCTGCTTTCACCCCCTAGAGATGCAAGTCCCGATAGTCTTACGCATTTCCAAGAATAAGCCACATACTCCTTCTCATCATTTTGATAGCTTTCTCAATGGACTCCTAGGTTATCTCATCTCAGTTTTATTTCACTACACCTCCACAGTATCATTAACCCTCCATTTCATCCACAATTAGTTTGTCCATCTACAGATTTCCCTCCATTCATTTAACTCATATAGAAACCCACCCATGGGGCCTCCACCAGTTCTCCACACAACTTGCGCCCTCACAGGCCAAGCCATCCTGCACTGGGGCACCCATTTTTGTATATGTACACTCATCCCAAATTATTCTTTATTTATTTGGTAATTGTAAAAAGCCTTTATTTCCAGCATTTACTTAGCTTTTTGTCATCACCCTTGACGACCTTATTTTTCTGGAAACGTAACCCATGTTTCCCTTGGTTGGGGAATCCACTCTCCTTTACTCATTCTGACATCGTTCAGAAACCCTGAGTATCCCACAGCTCATGTACCCCCGATCTCTGAGTTTGTCCACTTTGTCACGCCTCTAGCACAATTTAACCCCATGTCTAGTCGTCCCCCTGACACTAGATACAATTTTACGGTTGTTGCCAATCATCCTACAAACATACCCCCAACCAAGGGCAGTATTGAGTATCAATGTGTCTTGACTTCATTCATGTTCCCTATCAGTTCCTGATCTTATCTCCATGGATTTAATGAATCCCTCTTATTCTTGGACTCGTGTCTCCCTTTCTGTCGACATCAGCACTGTTTCCAGAAGGGCGACAGTAACTTGACTCTCATTAGCTTTGTAATGAGGAGTCTCGGATGGCACAGAGAGAACCATCATTGCTCTCTGCTTCCGTTGACCCCCATAACATTCAACTTCAGCAAAATGTCATGTTACGGTGGGTCTTATTATGCGACTGTTGCAGTTGTTTTATACCATTTGAATACCTCTGAATGTGTTAGGCCATCAATTCCTACGAGTCATCAACACTTCTTATAGGCGTCCTTTCCTTTTTTCAGAGTATGTTCACCATCAAAATTGTCATCTATCATTATCAAACCACCCTAGAGGGCATTTCAGTTATCTACATTAGCATACAACTTCAGTTATTTTCTTACATTTTAAGTTACGTGACACGAGCATGGGGCATCCCTGCCTCGTTTGTATACAAAAAAAAAAAAAAACTTTTTTTCTCCCTAGAGAAATATTTGGGTCCCACGGTTTCCCCTCTCCCTCCGACAAATCGCTCTTGCAGTTCCTCTCAGCAATATGTATTACAATGGCACTCTCAGTAGAAGAAACATTTATGTATTTTGGCTATATGTATGCTCCTAACCTCACACATCAAGGGGCATCTGTTATCACTGAAATTTCGTCTGCAACATTGCATGCAAATGGTTATAGAAATACAACAATGCCAAACAACTATTAGTTCACCTACAACACCAAAATGCATTTCCAAGAGACAAAAACTATACAATTGGAAAAACATTGACATGTGCTAACTCACTAAAGGAAGCGCGTTCTTAGTGCATGGGCCAAAGAAGCCCATAGAGTGCACAATGCACCATATGTGTGATTGTGTACAAGAAAATCCATGCACTCCTATGAACGATGCATTTACGGTTCTTGCCGACCCCTCAACCACTTATGGACCAGCTCCCAACTTGATTTGACCTTCATATCTGAGCTAAATCTAAATGGGGGGTTGGTCAAGGACCAAAGGGTGCCCTAAAGGGCCCCTTGTTCACACCAAGAACCAGTTGAATATTGCCTCGAAGAAATGCTATAAATGGAGGCCATGGGTGCACTAAGAAATTAAGATTTTCATAGTATTTTTATTATGCCTCAATCCTCCCTTGAGAATCCTCTTTTCTCCTTGGAGCATTCTAGCAACATTCCAATAGGCCATTCCACTCACCTATTGAGGGAATAGGCATTGATTTATTCATCATTTGCTTTCTTTTCTACCATTGTAAGAAGAGCTCTCCATTAGGGAACTCAAGAGCCCTCCCAAGGAGGAAGAGGGTACTCATAAGTCCTCATTTATCTACGGTGTTTTTCCAACTAATATAGTTATCCATTGGTGGCATAATCTTGGTCATTGGTTTATTGTTTATGGTTCTAAAAGTTTCTTATGCATTCTAGTTTTATTTCCTTAGTTGTTTTTAGTTTGTTTACTTGTTTATTTTATGTGCTTGGCTTGTTTAACTCATGCACTAACCTCTGTCTTGTCTAGAAGACCCAACTAGGCATGCAAGTGCCCTTGTTTTTCTCACCCAAGTGACAAAATGGACACAACACATCTGTTGTAAAACCTACATCTAATAAATTTTTCCCTTAGATGACAAATATGATCTCGTCGATGAGCCGAGTGAGATGGAAAGTCATTGAGATAGGGTTCAACTATATGTTTGATGTTGATGCATAAGAATCGCCAGAAAAACATGAGTGGAGGATAGCTAGGCGCACTAACGCACATTTTGAAGTGAATTTTAAAGAAGGCATATCACGCAAATCTTTTGAAAGGATTGTAATTAAAGAAAATATTTAATGTTTTGAGGTAGATGATCGCATGAGATCATCGGAAAATGTATTTTATTTTAATGAAGCTAAGTGCAGTACAGATTTAATGTGTTCGATCTTATATGTCTGTCACAAATATTTATTGTAATAAATTATAAGTATTTGGGAGCTTTTAATTCGATAGGATAGCTCTAGAGTAGTTGGAGGGAAAATATCGAAGAGCCCCTCTTGTAAAAAGCCTTTTATTGTTTCCCAAAAGAGGTTGTTGATGGTTGAGAGTTGAAGTTGTTGGCACTCTAGTTATTGAGAGTTGTTTCCATTGTAGCTGAGAATTGAGAGCCACTGAGAAGTAGTTTATGAACACATGTATATTTTAGTTGAATGAATATAACATAGGAGAATTGTCCCAAATGTGTGGTGTTGTCGTGTCTATCTGAATGAATGAATGGTAGACTTTCTGTTTAATTGAATTTCTTTATTATTTATTGTTATTGTGTTTATGAATGTATTTATATATTTGAATGTATGAATCTATGAAGATTTAATTAAGCTACAATTGTTTCTCTTCTACGAGCAAGTGCAAGTGTGCATAGTGTCCGCAAGGAGTGAGTTGATAGAGTCTATTTCGACTCATAATCTCATAAGAGATAACGTGAAACTTAAGTGTGAAAAGAGTGCATAGTGTCTGCAAGGTGTGCATGACAGAGTCTATTTTGACTCAGAAATTTCAGCAAAGATAGTTTGAGAGTGCGGGTAGGAGGAACCTCTCTCAGTTTTGTATTGTTCAGAGGGAACAATATGGAGTGGAAGAACTGTTACAAGGAGTGCACAGTCATCCTTCGAAGTCACGATTGAAGGAATTTTTTCTGCAAGGAGTGCATGACAGAGTATTTTAACTTGGAATCTTAGGAGGAGTAGCAAAAGTTGTCCATAGGGAATTTAAGTTGTGAAGGAGGACATGTTGCAAGGCATGCATAAGCTAAAATTTTGACCAAGTGTCATAAAGAGCATTCAAAGGAAGCAAAAGTCAGAGAGAACAAAGCTGAGGAAGAATGGTGAGAAACATTCAAAGGGAGGAGTCCTTTAATGTTTCCCACTGTTAATGAGAGAGATCCGTCCAAGAGGGATTGGGATCATTTTAGACTGTCTTATCTGGGGAAAGTGCATAGAGATTAGTTGTGAGGTATTTCGTCATTTTGGAGTTCGGAGTGTTGAGAAGTGGGGTTGTCGAAGTCAAGAAGTCATGAGGAGAATCCTGACTGTTGGCTTCGAGGAGACACATGGCAGTGGATTAGAAAATACAAAAGATAGAGGTTCGAAGGAATTGAATGTGAAGTAGGTGAGGTTTCGCGAAGTCGCATAACCCAAAGTACAACTGGACTGTTAGATACAGGGAGACACACGACAGAGATCCGCGAATTCGGGGAAAAGTGTTTCGGGAGGAAACAAAGGTGGAGGTTGAAATATTGTCGAATTCCGAAGTTAGGAAGAGTTGACCCACAGTCACAGTCATGGTCTCTCGGGAGGAAGAGTCTAGTGCAGGAACTAGTTCTCATGAATCGGTGTTGCCAAGCACCATAGGGCGGAGATACGGGTAGTTCGATCTTATAGGTGACATCAAGGGGACCTATGTGTGTGTATTAATTGTTCAAGGTATGTTGAAGGCCCGAAGAACCAATTCGGTTCGAAGTGTTTGAAGATCCAAGACCGGGAGGTCGCAAAATCCCTAGGAAGGAAGGGGGGTTGTACATTAGATGTCATGGAATGCATACAAAATAGTTCGTTGAAATGTGGCTCCATTGTTTTTAAGGCTAAAAGGTAATTTATGATAGGAGAAATTCCCCCATGGGCAGATGAAGGTTTTTTTGTGTTGATCAACAGGTAAAATTTCAATCTGGTTATATCCATAAAAGAGAAAATGACACTTCTGGTGAAATTATCAATAATTTGGTCAATAAAGTGCTTAGGGTAATTGTCCTTTGGAAAAGCCTTATTTATATCCCTATAATTGACAAAAACATGAATTGTCCCATTTTTCTTGGTGACTGGAACGATGTTGGAAACCCATTCGGTCAAAGGTACAGGATAAATAAAACAAAACTTTAATAACGTTTCTACTTCTGCCTTGATTGTTGCAGTTTTCTTGGGATGAATCGGGCAAAATTTCTGTCTCACAGGTTTGACTCCAGGGTAAGTTTTGATTTCATGCACAATGATCGAAGGATTGATCCCTGGAATTTCTTTGTATCTCCAAACAAAGATTTTGCATAATGCTTTGAACAAGGTGGTGTAAGTTGCAATCTCTTCTAATGAACAATTGGCACCTAGTTGTATGTTTTCCACAATACCTTCTTTTGTGGATGTGTCAACACTGATTTTTTGAGAAATATTTCCAAAATTCCCCTCAAAGATTGTATCCTGAGTGAGTATCGAATACTGGGGAGCATCGAAGATATCGGTAGGAAAGATAGATGAAATATATTTCTCAATCTCATCCAAAATGGGAAGAAAGGATGAACGATAGTGGTTGTCATCCCATGGTGCCTCTTCGATACTAATCATTTCCATGTTGGATTCATCCGATGTAAAAATTCATAGGATGTAATTGAAAGTGGAGGATAGGGAATCTAACCAAGATGGAAACAAATAGGAAGTAGATGCCAGCAAATGTGGGTCGTCGAGCGAAGGAGAGGTAGAATGAATGGCATCGTACTCGGCCATGCGGGACTAAGTGGTGTAGTGTCACCTAGTGAATCAAATTATAAGGGACTAGGTATGATCCATGGATCATATGATTCAAGGGATTGATGTACCATAGTCCAAATCATATTAATCATTGTGATATGTTGGGTGGTTGGAGGAAGAGGTGTGGGGAAAGTTCCCATGAGAAAAGAATATTTTAGTATACCTACCTCGACACTTTCATAAGTAATCTTTGAGTCCCCCAAAAAAGGAATATTGTTAGATGTTTGAGTGCGAGCATAAGGGGTGTAGTAATCTAACTGATTGATGGTCATAATTTTACCTTGATGAGGAGATTCGACACATTGAAAAACTAATGAAGCGACAATAGTCATAGAATAGAACCAACTTCTTCCTAGAAACAAGTTATAATCGAAAGGAGCGTAGACTACTTCTACATCGACAAAAATAGTTTTTCCCCCCAGTATTGTAATAATCCATGAGTTTGGAAACCTCTTCCATCAATNGACAATAGTCATAGAATAGAACCAACTTCTTCCTAGAAACAAGTTATAATCGAAAGGAGCGTAGACTACTTCTACATCGACAAAAATAGTTTTTCCCCCCAGTATTGTAATAATCCATGAGTTTGGAAACCTCTTCCATCAATTGATTTTAACATGGTGGGAGATTGATTAAGACTAGGTGATTTAAGACCTTTCTAGCAAGCTAAGGACATGACACATGTTGATGCTCCCTCATCCAAGATCGTGCATTGAATATGTTGATTATGGACATCGACATCAATTTGGAAAGCAAGTTGGTGAGAGAGTCATAATTTTAAAATATCTAGATTGAACATGATATTATTGGATGACTCAGGATCTATAGATCTGATGGTTTCCAAGAGAGTTATACGTTGTCTAGGGCAGTGTTGTAGAACTTTGAAAGCTGACATGGCGCAAGGTGTTTGGGCCAAATCTTCAACAATATTGTAGTTTTGAGCATCACGGGAGTTAGGATTAAAGGTTGACTTTCTGATTGTGCTCTTAGGTGGGCATAAGATAGATTCAAAACTTCGTTTCTCAATCTGGAGAGGTCCAGATGGAGAAGTAACTGAAGTGGAAGGTGGATCTGGTGCAGTCTTATTAGTTACATTTACCTTACCAGTTTTACCTGGTGGTGTGTCATATGTCATAGTGTGAGTGGTAAAATATACACCATTTAACATATAAATGTGTGCACTCGATGAAGCATCCTCGTTAGGAGGATGACCTGGGTTTCCTCCTTGCGGAGGTGCAGGATTTTGTGCAACTAGTGATTGTTGTTGTGGAAAAGGATGTGTCAATACAGTGGGTTGAGAATTTCCTTTTAAAAGTTTAGCAACTTCTTCCCAATGGGGACAGTCTTGTGTGTAGTGATCTTCAACACAAATGAGACATGGAAATTTTGGTTTTCACTGTGGTTTCTTTTCATTAGCAGGTGGTTGTGTTTGTGTTTTTGGATTTTCAGTTTGATTATTATTTTTCTTGGGTTTATTATTAGTTTTTTTTTTCCCCCCTCATGGTTGTGGAGAAGTAGATTGGATTGCATTCACTTCGGATACTTGAGTAGGGGTGGATTTTGATGAGAGTGGAGTTTTCATGATAGTCGAGGAAATTATTGAATGATTGGTCGTGCCATTCAATTTTGAACCAAACTAGGTTTTGAAGGAACCAATAACTCCATCCGAATGAGCGGTGGAGGATGGTTTTGATGGACCGGTTGATGTCTAGGGAACATTTGGGATCAATTCATACAAAGTATTGGATTGGTAATAAACCAAATCCAAATACTAGGCATGATCAATGTCTTCCTCTTATATGACTACACCACCCATGGCTACATCACGAGCAATAGGAGGTAATAGAGATTTTGTGAACCATTCAGCCAACAATTGGTCTAGAAGGGTTGCTTTGATTAATGGTCATTGTTGTATCCATTCATGAATATGATCATAAATATGTACGGATTTAGTCTTACGAAGGTCAAAAGTTTCGTTTCGGTTTCGTATCTAATGAGAAAAAGTGTGTGAGGAAATCCATGGCAAGTGAATTAAAATCTTGAAAAGTTCTACGTTGTAGCTCGATGTACCATTTATTCACTGAACCCATCAGTGTACGCTGAAAAATATGTAAATAGATAGATTCATCCATCAGTTAGTTTGGTGAACACAACAGGCGAAACGTCATGACATGATTATTAGGGTCTTCTCCAAGTTTTTTGTCAAATTTTTGAATATCAAAAGGTTATTTGGCTGGAATAACTGGCCAAAAAGGGGAGTGTAATATGGGATCGTTGGTTAATCTCGACAGATCTAGTAGATCTAAATTAGCTAAGAATATTAATTGTCTATTGGATTGAGGATGATATTGGTGTGGCATAGGAACACCAGTAGGACCATAAACTGGTTGTGGTGGATAGTTGCATCCAGCAGGTCCTCCCATATGTTGTTGTTGTAGATTTTGACCAACAAAAGTAGGATTCATTTGTTGAGGAATTTTCATAAAAGGATAAGGAAAACCCATTTGGCCATGTTGACACTTGAATCCATTAGGACCAAAACGGAAACCTCACAAGGATGTAAATCCACCTGTGTTTTTATAGAGGTGGTACTCCTCTTTATATTTTCTTGGGATTTATTTATGTTCAAAATGTGGGACTTGATAGAAGTTTGTCGTAGTAATTCAAAGAAACATAAAAATTGCAAGAAAATAAAAAGAAAATGTTTTTTTTTTTTTTAAAGAAACTTCCTGAAAAAGAACCAGGAATCACACACTCCACACATTTAAAGCAAATAAGAAAAATTTCCTCACATCCATCATAGTTTAAGATAAAGATTTTTGATTAAATAAAATAAAAAGAAGATGATCTACATGCATAAGAGAACTTTAACAGAGTGGACACATGGGAAACTCAAATAAAGATAACGATAGATCAACCTCAAATACTTTATATTCTGAAAACAGGGTTACAAAGCACAGTCGATATTGTTCCCAAAGTAGCTCTCTTCAAATTTCTAAAAAATATGTAATTTGTTACATATTCTTTGAAATTGTAAATGCATTTGTCTTAAAAATTGGGATTGGGGCTCCCGCGGACCATAAAGCAAATAAATACAAGATATAACCTTTTAGAAGGAAGACGGTGGGTGGTAGAAGAACAACAAGACCTGGTAAGAAGAAAAAAGGAGTTATCATTCTTCGATTAAACCTTTCTAGTGAAAGAGGTGGAATAACTGGATAAAGGACTTGATAAAGAAAAATAAGGATGTGATCAGCATAAACTTACTATGATGGTCTCTTGTCTCTTTTCATTTGCTTTATGATTTCCTTTTATCGTTTTCATTAACGGTTACATGAAATGTCTTAACTACTTCTTCCCCTTCATTGGTCAGTTTATCGATATCTTTTTGAACCATTCTTTGATGTAAATTTTCATTGGTTCCACGTTGATTTCATGTCGGATTTTAATGTTGAACAGCTCGCCCTCCAAGTCTCTTAGATGAAGGGAAATTCCATGTAATGCTTCTTCATTGTCCTTATTTTTTACAAAGTAATCCACTAGCCAGTTATCTATGGCATCCTCATCATATTCAATTATACCATAGAATTTTTCAATTGGAAATCCTTTAAAAATATCAACTTGTTCATCTAATTGTTGTTTTGTTAGGAACAATGAGCTAAGAATCAACTTGGGATCTTGGAATTCATTATTTCTTCTGGCTAGTTTGACCTCTCTGATCCTTTTGAATAGTTCTTCCCTCCTTGATATGGATTGGTTGCATGCTTGAACAATGTTATTCAAGTTCTTTATATTTTCCTTCCAACACGCATTCAACTGCTTGATCCGACTTGGCAAGGGAAGGTCCTCCTCTCTTCTCCTTATCTCTAACATGTTGGAAACTTTAACACCAAAGGGTACCACGGCATCAAGGTAAAAACCTTCATTTTTTAGGTTGGCCTACAAATACTCATGGAAGGCATGCGCCCTCGAGCCAAAAGAAATCATGTTCTTTGAAATTTCCCAAGATTTTGTGATCAATTCCATTCTTTTCTTGATATTATTCTCCACATAGCTCCTAGCTTATGTAAGTAATATTGAGGATCCCTTTTAATTTAGCGATGGGCATGGTGGGTCCAACAATTTCTAAAGGGATGGAAAGAAGTGGAAGAGGCATCAAGGTCTCTTCCAGTTCCTTAATCATTTCCTTTAACTTTATATTTTCCACTCCGAGACCGATGGAATCATCCAATGCATTGTTGGTTGCTCCATGGATTTTGGAAATATGGGAAGGTAGGATATTTCTTAGGTTAACCTCTGAACGCGATTTCCATTTTTTATTCTTCACATCGCTCTTCTCAATAATTAATTTCTTAGATTCCTTGTCAAACACGGTGCTCTGCAACAAAAATTACTCTTATTCATCGAAGGTCTCATTCTCAACAATTTCCAACGACGGATTATGTTGGGTCATGCCTCCTGGTTTATCAATGTTAAGAAACATTTTCTTAGTGTCAGGCTCGAGCTCCATATATTCAAGAGAGAAGTTGTTTATGTCACTTTCGATGTGATTCTATTATCCCTCTTGTACAATATTCTTCCTCTTCTTCCTTAGAGGAAGTTTATGTGAGTTTTCAATTTTTCCTAGAGGGGGGTTCTTGTCTCCTCCTTTGCCTGAACTATTGTTGATCACTTTTCTAGATGGGTGAGCCACTGGAGCACTACTCTAAGATGTTGTAGTCTTGGGAGTAATAGTTGGGGACTGGGAACTCTTCTCAATGGGACCCTTTCCTTTTTTTTTGTAAAATTCATTGGTACTAACTATCGTCTCCAAGTCGCCAATAGTGTGAATAGGAGCACCCAAGTTATTATCTTCTTCTCATCCTAGAACAATGTGGATAAATGAATTGATAAAACCCATTGTTAACATATGTTCCAAAAAAAATTGTTAGGGTCAAACCCTTTTATCTTTTCAGCATACTTGAGATTCAGGTTGTGGAAGTGGTTTGCAAAATTCATCGATTTTGTTCATATTTCTGAATACAAAATCCTCAATTTTCCAAGGCAAGGCTATGAATTTCTTTTTTCGTTTCTCATGAAAAAAGTGTATCCAGAAATTATATTACCTTGCAACTTTTGTAATAAACATTTTGTCGAATATATGGCATGGAAGAAATGAGGGATTTTCCTTAGAACCAAAAATCCTGATAACATTGTAATTCTCCATTTCATCCAAGGTCCCCTTTTTATCCAGGATTTTACTTGTCTGGGCGGATATTCTTGGGGTATATTTTCCAAACAAAAATCCTTTAAAAACCAATACAAAGTCGTTGAAAAATTCATAAAAATGAAAGGAAGCTTTGTGCCTCCACAATGCTTGGTACCAAAAGGTCACTGGGTCAAATTCACAATTCACCTTCTTGCAGATAGACAAATTAGGAAATTGACAGCAATGTGCTATCGCGAATACCAAATAAGAGGCCATAAAGAATTTCTTATCTTTTTTGTGTTGTGACAATTGTGAAGAGATTTCAATGGAAATCAGTTTTCCCCAATCTAAAATGGCTTGCTCCTTGACAATGAAATATAAGATATAAAGAATCATACGAGAAATATTGGTGGTATTTTCTTGGTCGGTCACTCTGGTGAATAACAAAGCAATTTCCCGAAAGGCATTTTTGAAAGAGTTCACCTGCAATCTGGTAATATCATCAGGGATGGTCACGGGATTCTCCAAGAATTCAGGCAAGAGGTCCAGGTTGTTGTCATTATTTTTCAAGAAGCCCCAACAACCTTCACTCTTGAAGGTGAGTGTTGGCTCAGGGAGTTTTAGCATTTTACGGAACACTTGAGGTGAAAGAGAGACGGGAGAATGGTATTGAAGTTGAATAATCCTCTAACTTGGTATATATTTTTCATCGCACCAGAAAACTAGTTCCTTATAGTCAAAAACCTCAGGAACACAGCCTGCACGACCAATTTCGGACATCCAAATTACTTCCTTCTAAGTAGAAGGGGATGAATAGTAAGAATAAGCTCTAGACCACTGAATTTTTTGGTCCTCGTGTCCAAAAATGTTCAAAGTATCTCTGCATAAATGTTGTTGAGTTATTGTTTCCATAAGTTGACGAGAGTGTTCTTTTAATCCAGATAATATTTGAAATGAGTGCTTGAGAGATATAATATAATCTTCTGCAAATCGTGATTTAATGTGGTTTAATAATAAATCTCCTCGAGCCCTTCGCTTATTAATGACGATATTTACAGAACCTACATGATGATTTATTAGCATTAAAACATCCTAAATGCATATTTGGAAAAGCGTGAAGGTGGCGGGGATAGACGAGAGCAATTAGGATTTGGTATTTTTGTGAACTTGCCAACCCGGGAACTCGCGATCCCGCGATTGTGAAAGGTTGAAAATCGGCTAAGTGTTGTAATGTGGTCAAACGGACTCAATATAAGAGAGATGAGATACTTAGGAGCTCAAGGATTCCAATGGTCAACATCTAGATCGTGCATCTTTTGGGTGAAAAATGTATATCAAGGAACATGGGATATGAAAGTTTGAAACCCACCTACCCAGGAACCCGCAACTACAGAAACGGTTAAGTATAGGATGATATGGTGGTCGTTCAGACTCATGATATGGGAATAGGAAGTGCAAAACCACGAGTCCTCCAACCCACGAACCCACCTTTTTTTTTTTAAAGAGACTAAGTATAGTAATTAGAAAGGGAGACTAGAAGGGAGAAAAGAAAAGGGGAACTTGGGTAAGTATAGAATATGGAAAAGAAATGGACAAAAGAAGTTGGGAGATTAGAAAAGGGGAGGGAAATTTCAGAAGCAGGAATTGATCTCAACAGGCCCTAGGGGGGATAACCAGTGTAACCCATGGGAGGATAGTTAGATTGACTTTGAGGCAGGTAACTAGGTTTCCCCTAAGGAGGGTAACTAGGTTGACCCTAAGGAGGGTAAGGAATTTTCCCTTGGGGAGGAAAGGATGGTTGGCCTTGAGGACCCCAAGTGGGATTCGAGACCCCTGGGAAGGGTTGTCTCGAATATAATCCAGAAGGATTGGGTTTTAAGGTTCCTCCCTGCGGTTTGGGGTTTGATGATCCTCCCTGATGTTGTTGATGAAAGAGTCATCCCTAGGGTGGTCCCCAGGATTGTTGTGGGATTTGTCTAGTAAAAGGGGGTTTCCCCCCAGTTGATATTTTTCCACTGAAGGAAGGTTTCCCCCTGGTAGGTATTTTTCCACTAAATGAGGGTTGTCCCAAGTAGGGATTTGTCCACTGAAAAAGGGTTTCCCTCTAGTCAGGATTTGTCCACTGAAAGACGGTTTCCCCCTAGTAGGGATTTGTCCCACATTCGGGTTTTGTTGTATGGCAGGTTTTTTCATTCTTTGATATGAAGATGTCCCAATGTGATTTTGTGGCGTTTATGAAGTTGTTGCTTGAAGAGGGATGGTAGGTGTAACCATCGGTGTACTTTGCAAATGACTAGGTAACATGAATCTTGTTTCACTTGTAACTTGTCCTGAAGTGGTATAAATATTGATCATTTGTCCGATAGGATGGTTAATAGGTTGACATGATGGTCCTTCATCTGCGTCGGTGGTGGCAGATGTATTTGGAGATTCAAAGAGTGGTCGACCAAAATTAAATTTTTCATAAAGATCTCGACCCCATGGAGTTATCCATATAGGATGAATAGGAATTTGTTGTGGATCTACCATTTTAGTAGAGCGGACAGGAATAGTGTATTCTTCATTGAAATTTGGTTGTCGTGGTTCCATTTCTAGTTGATCATATGGCCTTGATGGTAGCCTAGGGTGATCTTCTACTATGACATTACCTAAAGAGTCTACTCGGATAAGGAGTGGATCGTGAGATCTTGTCAAATTTGGGTTTACAGAAAAGGCGGGACCTTCCTGAATTGTTATTAAATCTCTTTGATGATTTTTTATCAAAGGAGTCGCAGCACTACCAGCGTCCGAATAGTTTTCCACTTATTCACGGTAAGTGTCTTCAGGTGAGTTATGAGGTATGGATTTTTAGCCTTCTGTAGGAAACCCTTTCATCCTACATTATCTACAAAGACCTTTATTGGCCACAGTACCATTTTTAAGGACAAATAAAGTAAACAAATAGCATTCGCTAAAAATATAGATATAACCAACAAGAAAAAACAATAACTTCTCTCAATGAACATACTAGTTGGTAATGAAATCCAACATCGTGTGATCAAATTGAGAAGGGGATAGGATTTGAGTGGGTGGATCAGTTATGTTGGTAGCCTGATTAACGGATTTATGCCTTGGTTCAAGTTCCCTCATGGTTTTACCCGTGGGTTACCCTCCAAGGAGCCCGAATGAGTTT
Organism: Picea sitchensis; assembly: GCA_010110895.2. Lineage (NCBI taxonomy): Eukaryota > Viridiplantae > Streptophyta > Pinopsida > Pinales > Pinaceae > Picea > Picea sitchensis. The sequence goes on along the minus strand of SNQJ01S0004064.1, from coordinate 67,881 downwards.
GACCAACGTTTGTTCCAGGTACAATGAAGACTTCCCTTCACCATCACCTCGTGTAAGGACCCTAAATATTATGGACACTAAGGATACCAAATCGCATTTAGCCTAAGGGCAGGTACATTCGACATTCGAGTCTGAACGTATGTGCAGGATATCAAGTCCGAAATTCTTCAAGAGAAGTGAGGACAAATGGACTGGTAAACTCCAAAGGACCCCGAACAGTTTCGAAATTCATGAAGCTACGAAACCAAGTGAAAACAGTTGATCCTCAAGCAAAACCCCCAATATATGATCGTACCACTATGATTGGTTAAGCCTCAAACGGATAATCTTTGTTTCTCTCTCACACGCGACCTCGTATTTAAACCATGTGTAAAAGGGGGATCCCAGCTATGCTTATACGAAGGTTGTATTTTCTCCTCCTATCACAAGATTTTGAGTTTGTCTTGAATTCTTTGGCAAGTTATTCTCACAACCTATTCCAAATTTCTAGTCCTAGTTTATTGTTGGTATAAAGATCTCAAAAATATAAGTTTCTAGTTCAATTTTAATTAGTGTTTATTTTGTGGATGTTTTTTACACAAGAGTGAATGATAGTGAAACTGGTGATGTTTGAGACTCAACTCCACAAGAATGTAAAAAGAATTATATGCAAGTTTTCTTTTCAATGAACTTCTAGCTACGAAAAGGAGAAGATTTTATTTTCTTTCATCACTAACAAACACTCAAGAATGCGAAATTTTATGTTATTTTGTTCTCAAACAAAAATTCAGAAAATTGCCAAATTATAAAGAAAACCTTTTTAATATCCAAAACCAATGCATATACATGCTTATTTGTTTGATTTTGGATGCAAGCTAAGATGTTAGTCTAATGATTCGTTCTTTCACTAATAATGAAAAAGGTTCACTACTATGATTTGAAAAAGCAAGAAGCAACAAGCATACAAACAAAGACACTCTTAGTAGCAAACAAGAGACCGAAAGAAAAACAACTACCAAATTGTTCACTCAAAGAGAAACACTAAGAAATCAAAAGTCATACTTTATATTCTTCAATAATTGAGTAAGGGATCAAAGATAAAGAAAAAAATAGACCTGTGATCTATGATATTCCCTGTGAAATCCTCCAATCAATCAGATAATCGAGAAGAGTGGAAAAAAGAAACCAAATTTGAGAGAGAAAGGTCAATTTTGCAATCAAGAAAGACAATTCAAACTCAATAAAGACTAAAAAGAATGAAGGACGGCAAGTTTTAGTCAAACAAAGGACAATATCAGACAGAATAAGTTCTAAGTTAGAGAAGGAGATCCAAAGACTATACCCAACAAGCAAGAAACCCTAAATTTTCCAAAGAAAGCAAAATTGGTGCTTTGGTAACCAAGACACCAGAGCGTTGCGGTACTCCCTAGTAGAATCTGGGGGAGCATTGATCAGGGGAAAACACTCTAAATTGAACTGCAAGGGAGTTCTAGTTTTGAGGAAAGTTTGAGAAAAAAATCAAAAAGCTTAGTAACTCAGGAAAATTCAGTAAGAGGCTCTGTGAGACAACTAACAAAGACAAAAGAGATGTAAAAAATAGATCAAATCAGCAGATAGGATCTAAGGATAGGAAAAAGTATCATATGAACCAATGGAAGAAAAAACGGAAAGTTCCTCCCCAGTGGAGTTGCCAATTTATGTTATAGAAGTATTCCCCTGCGGATAGGTGAACTTTCCCTTCGATTACTGACCCCTATACCAAGACAAAAACAATCAATTGGACACTACCATTCCTATAAACTCATTTTTCTTATTGAAAAAGAGAGGAGAAGGTAAAGTAGGATGTACTATGCTTATGACACTCGTCCTAGTTTCTCATGTCCGCAAGCTTGATCCAACTTCTAGCACAAATCAACACCTAAAATGAACAACAAGAAACAAGTGACTTCCTTCTACTCTAATGGATTAGGCAAAGCAAATTCATCTATGCAAATAAAATTAAACATAGACAAGCACATGAATCCATATACTTGAAGGAAACAAGCCAAGTATATTAGATGAGAACTTCAAAAGGAAACTTACAATCTTCAGATGATGTTGTCGTGGCCTCTCCAAGTCCTCCTCGTCCAACCCTTGCTTGAAAGATCCACAATCAAAATAACAATGCTTTGTTGATTTCTTCCTTTTTTTCACCATGGGAATGCCTTCATTAAAAGGATTTGAGAGGCTCAACTAAGTTGGGTATATTTGGAATTAGTTGAGGATATGGCTCCAATAGTTGTGATATCTTCCTTAGATGTAGCCGTGGAGTTAGATTCAAGCCAAACTAACCCAATTCATCTATAGTTGTCTTTAGAAGAAAGTGGGATTTCTTCCAAGTTTTCCTCAACCAACTCACCCCTCCCTTAAAATGGGCAACAGAGCATTGCAATGCTCCCCCTGATATGGACAAGGAACACTAGCGCTCCCTATGTATGAGAAGGGGAGCGTTGATCTTCTGAAAAGTTACCATGATGAATAATTCCCTAGTAAAAACTTTTTTTATGACTGTCAGATGATGGGGCTTCTTCTTCTAACATGTTTTAGGGGTTGTAGAAAGTGTTTTCATGGTGTCGTTCAAGATGCGACACTTGCGATAAAAAAGTGCAACACTTATGACACTTGCGACAATGAAAATGCGGCATTATCAAAGTGAGGAATTTTGTTGTGTAACACAAGGCGAGAATATGGAAATATTTGTAAGTGTTGGCAGAAAGAAGCAATGGACATGGTGATTGCATTCTCGTGTAGTCCTAAAGGAAATAGAAACACTAAATAAAAAAAATATCATTATGATAATGGAGAATTACATGTAAATGGGCATACAACTATAAGACCTAGTTAGGCATGTGTACCCCTAGTAAATTACCGGTAAAGTCTATATGTATACCTAGGTGATAGGGGGGAAATGTCGGATTCCAGAATACCCTTTTTATAAACTTCGAGGGGGGTAGGATAAATACCCCAATTCAAGTTTAAATGGGGGGATTTTTGGGTTAAACTTGACTCGGTGAAAGAGTCAACAAGTTGAATCCATTTTAGGTCAACAATGGTGGTTTTCGGGCCCATGGTTTTGGTATCCCGTGGTATTGTGTCCATGGATTACATGTAATGAATCCTTTAAATAGGATTACGATGTTTCATTGTCATTGGAATTGGAGGTGAAGGGGAATGCTCACTTGGTATTTTTGGCCAGATTTGGTCAAGGGAACAAAGATATCTTTGGTTAGTTTTTCCCATGAAGGTTTTCTAGAGTAAATTGTGTGTCAATGATGTGTGCATGATTTATGTTTTTCTTTTTGTTTCTTTATTATTTATAACTAAGGATTTTCTTATCCTAACAATATCTAACTCATAAACATGTAATTGTCTTATAAAACTAATCAATTCCCCCTACATTGGGGTCACACATGTCAATAATTAAATTAAAGCATTGATAGCCTCAATGACAAAACCATGGCTACTCTACAAAAGAAGCATATATAAACACAACATATATTGTTGCAACCTCATGTTTCCCATCACATGTCCATGATAATCACAACATAAAACCAAATTTATAAGTCTTGTGAGCACATCTAATTCGATCAACCTCGTCACACCAATGGTTTACCCAAGCTTAACACATAACATCAAGCTAATAATTATTTTATAAGGTAATCAAAAGGTGGGTCATTGCATACACCCACCCTTTAGAAAACTTTGTCCCAATGTTATGATCAGTCAAAAAAGGTTAGGAAAATCACGACATGTCTCCTTTGCATTTCCTCAGGTAACAAATCTTGGGCTATACTAGTCCCACTTGACCATTACCTAACTAATGGTTTGATGCCTAATATTTGAGACCATCTATCCAATGTCTATTCTAGTTCAGCACAAAATGGCTTGTTATTGGTCACTTGTAAATAACCTCATTTAATAACATTGTAATTTTCATCTTTTTATACATAATAAAACGTGCCCACATGAAGAATCCAACTTGGGATTTGAAATGTTCATAAAAATATATGAACTCAAACACAACATTTCATAAATTCTTGAAAACAAGGGATTTATCTAGTAGATAGGGTTTGAAAATTGAACATGAATTACTTTGTGTATCCTACATAGGTCTAATGGAAATGCAAGTCAATACAAAAATGGCCCAATCCTCTTGAGGATTTCAAATGCCCCAACAAACTTCAGGGATACCTTGGCACTCTTGCCAAATCATATTGTTCTTTTATGTTGTCTGGATCTTAGGAAGACATTATCCCCTATGTAAAAGTTTATTTTTTTCATATAAACATCAACACCACACTGTTGTCAATCCATGGCTTCTTTTAATATTTTTCTGACGTGAACCCCCTATTCGTCTTATTCATGAATTAACTTTAGCCCTACCAGAGTCCAATCCTCAACCCGATCCCAACTCGGAAATATCCTACATAGTCTATTGTGTAATAGATTAAATGGAACTAAGTCAATCTAAATATGTGCTATCAACCAATGCTACCAAAGTTTTTAAAAAAATTAACCAAAAAAAAAAAAAAAACTCATGTCAATTGCTCTCTTGATAAAACTAGGCACATGCACATCGTCATTTACAAATCATTGATCACTCCTTTCCCTTGTAGTCTAGGGATGATATGTGGTATACAATTCCAACTATGTGTTAGTTTTTTTGTTGCTCCAAGCTTGTTCTCCAAATAATTTATGTAATCTCCTAAAATTTTGGGTTTCCTAATTTTTAGAAGCAACAGTTTTTAGACTATTTGTGGATTAGTGATTAATCCTCATTTCTACCATTCCCTATTTTTTAGGGATTCTCTATTTTAGGTTGCCTATTTTTTAGAAAATTTTATTTATAGAATAGAGTTGACCAATTGATTAGTCATTAGTGAGTTGATTGCAATTAATACTGAGTTGAGAACTTTAGTTAGTAAAGATATTCTCTCCACTAGTGCACCTCACTCCCCATGCATAAGAGCACCTTATCCCAAGATAGAAATTTAGAACCACTCAGTTCACTTAACACATGCCAACTACATTTTAGTGAGATATCTCATGTGAAGCAACGTACTTAGTATGGCATGTTTGTTAGCTTAGGATAGTTAAGATAGTCTTTTCTCTTATTCTTAATATATTGTTTTCTCTTCTTCCTAATATGTTGATTTACCTTCTTCCACCATCTGTTTTCTTGAGATGAGCACGATAGCCCAAGTGGAGCACCTACCTTATGTCAATTTTTCTCCTTAGCCTTGTATCATTGTCTTCCAAATTCATATCTACAAGAAAATAGTGAAGGAAATGAGGCTTTGTTACCTTCTACTTCAGCAAGAAATCCAAGATGGCTTGCCTAGAGATCACAGGAGAGAACAATTCAGAGCACCTAGATCTACATTTTAGGTCAGTCATCTACGTAAGAATTTTCTTGCATATTCTGCATTAATGATTTATACTCTTGATATAGAACCTTCTAGCTTTAAGGATGTTGCTATAGAATAGGTATGGTGTGACACCATGACAAAGGAGTATAGCTCCATATTCAATAATGATTATTGGGAGATAGTTGCAAGACCTACTGGGAAATCAATGACTAATTCCAAATGGATATACAATATGCATATGATGGGAGCATTGAAAAGTACAAGGCCAAGTGAGTTGCAAGATGATTCTCTCAAAAACAGGAAATTGACTATGATGAGACTTTTGTCATTGTCACCAATTATACTCTCTCAGAACCATCATGTCTTTAGCATTTTTATTTTGTTGGTATTTATATCAAATAGAAGTAAAGACAACATTCTTGAATGGTGTGATTAAGGAAGAGGTATATATAAATCAGCGAAGAGGTTTGAGATCTATAAGGAAGAGACCCATGTCTGCAAATCAAAGAAGTCCCTTTTATGAACTAATGCAGGCACCACAAACATGGTACTCTAGGAAAGATGAGTATTTATTGAAGTTTAGTTTTTACAAGACTTGTGTAGACTTCAATATTTATTTTTAATCAAATAAATTTGATATGTTTGTCCTGATCATGTATGTAGATGATATTATCATCATAGGAAATTATGACCAACATATTTTGTGGTGTCAGAAGAAATTGACGAATGAGTTTGACATGAAGGACATTGGTCCATTGCACTATTTTTTGGGACTATAGGTTTCAAAAGTTGCATGTCAAGTCTTCCTCAAACAAGGGAAATATATTGTCGATATTCTTAGGAGAATTTAAAGGTTGGACAGTGAACCTATGTCTACCCCTATGGTTCCAAACTTGAAGTTAACTTACAGCGAACCTATGTCTACCCCTATGGTTCCAAACTTGAAGTTAACTTAAGATCGGGATTCCAATTTGGTTGATCATGCTTTGTACCTACAATTGATCAGTTCTCCAATGTACCTTGTGAATATCAAGCCAGATATACGCCATGCAGTTAATACACCAAGTCAATTTATGGTTGAACCTCAACTATCTCATTGGAAATTTGGTAAGCATGTTCTCACACACTTGGTAAGCATCTGCTCACATATTGGGCACAATTCATTATGGCATGTGGTATGAAAGAGATAGTAATTTCTACTACATAGATTTGTTGATTAATATTAGCTAGGAGATGCAAGCACACGAAAAAGCACTTCCAACTAGTGCACCTCAATCCTCATGCAGAAAGGCACCTTATCTCAAGATAGAAATTCAAAGCCACTCCAATTCACTTGACTCATGTCAAAAAAACTTCAATGGAAACTTCTCTCATGTGGGATACATACTTAAACACGTGTTTGTGATTACATAATTCTTATTCCTCAAATTTACATTGCAGCATTTGACAAATTGATTCAAGATTCAATTTTGCAATGTCTACACCCCTAATCTATACTTCCATGTTGTTAGTTTTTAAAATCATATATTTTGATTGATGTTTATAATGTTGTAAGTGGCGACCTACTTCATATAACAAATGTATTAATTTGGGATAGTTAAGTTAGTCTTTCTCATCTTCCTTATCATTCAATTTATCTGCTTTCACTATTTGTCTACTTGATATGAGCACATAACAGGTTTGAGGGAAAGTTGACTTGAGATCATTCACCCAAGTTTTTCCAAGTCGATATCAGTGGCCACCCACCTATTCCATTGGCTCAAAGCCTAATTTCCATTTTGGCATTTTTTCTAAGTTTTCGGGTCCTAAACTTCTAGGGTCGTTTTGAGGCCTTAAACAATGTTTTTTGGGTCCACCACAGTCATGTTATAGATAGAGGCAAAGTGTGACGGAAATATGTGTATTCCTCAGGCAGACCTTTCAAACAGACTATCATGCGCCTAAAACGGAGATCATATGAAAACGTTATGACCCCGGGAAGTTGATGTACCAACTTACCCCATCATGACCCACATGACTTTTGGCGCTTCATCTCCTAGGGTTAGGTTTTTGGATGTTTAGTGTTTTCTCATTTATGCTTTATGTTAAAAAGGCCTTTGGAGCCTCATTGTAACTAGCTTCTTGTGAATGAGCGTATTTGAAACATCTATTCTCAGAGACAAGCTACCACCATTCTAGCTAGTTTGTGTGCTTTTGCATTTTACAGTCTTTTGTATTTCAGACAGTTATTAATAGAATCTGAGCTTTACCGTATTACTATGTTCCTTTCCATATCCTTGTGTAAATTCTTTGTTATATCTTTGTCTTCATACCGTTCCTAAAATAATCTAGATCGGTGGTATCAAAGCAGTCTACTCCTTGTTGTCCTCTGTGCATGTCCCCGACGAGGTCAGGATATAAAGAGTTGGGTCTCGAGCTTGTATCTCTTGAGGAAAATTGCTCTCGCATGCCCAAGTGACCTTACATGGTGGAAGAAAAGAGGGACGACGGGATAGGAGATCATGTCAAACTTTTTCTCGAGGAAGTCCTCATGCGGCATAGGAACGAGATGATGGATAGTTTCGTCCAGATCCTTCGACAGCTACCAGCAACAACGGAGGCACCTTCAACCAGCGATCACTTCAGAGTTGCGATGCCCTTCAAAGTACAAGTTAACTTTGACATTCCTTTATTCAAAGGCTAGATAGATGTCAATGCTTTGGAAAAATGGTTAAATCTTATAGAGGGTTATTTCTTTGTCGATAATTTTTCCAATGGTGAAAAGATCACCTATGTGCTCCTTAAGTCCCTTCCCCATGTCAGAGATTGGTGGGAGACTTACTGTGAGCAACATGTCGAGGATGAGTCTGTAATTTTTGTGCCAGGACCCACTTGAGAAGCTTTTGTTGATGCCCTCAAGGAACAATATTACCCTATTGGAAATTATGATGACCAATACACTTGATTGACCACATTATGCCAAGAGAGGGGCCAAACGATGTCAGAGTTCACAAATACTTTCCATACCTTGCACACCAAGATGGGTATCAAAGACTCCAAGTGGCATATGTTCCTAAAATACCGTGGGGCTCTGCACCAGTACATCCAAACCGAAATGGAGTTTTTGGACATCTCCTCATTGGCAGACGCTTATCGGTATGCTGTCAAAATCAAGAAAAAATTCAAGCAGCAAAACAAGTGGGAGTTCAAATCTGCAAATCTGCAACAGCCAAAGTATGGTAAGGGTGGCCCAAACTCCTAGGCCAAAGGATAGAGCAAGGATGGCCAACCCCAAGATAACCATCCCAAGCCACCAATAAGGAAGGGTAATGGGAATTCGAACAAGGACAATGGAAAATGGTGCGAGTTCCACAAAATCCCTTGGAACAACACTGATGAATGTTGCTCCAAACAGTCATTGTTGGTTGAGACGAAATCCCCAGAGTCGGATGTTGACTCAGACTTTAATTAAGAGCCATAAAATGGAAGACAGATCATTGATGCAGAACCTATTTTCACCATCGCTACCACAAAATTCCATCCAGAGGAACCAGAGGAGCCTAAAGAAGGGGAGTGTCTTTTCCACTCACAGATGTGGGTGAAGGGAACCCCACTCCATTTCATTGTTAACAACGGTAGCTAAAAGAAATTGATCTCAGTATAGGTTGTCAAGAGGTTGAACTTGACAACGAATCCACATCCTCATCCATACACCATCGATTGGCTCAGCCAGGGACGAGACATCCACGTCAGCCAGCAATGTCTCCTTCACTACGGCATCAAACCCTTCAAAGACGAGGTATTGTGTGATGTTGCCCCACTTGAATTTTGTGATGTTTTCCTAGGACAACCATATATGTGGAAACGTCATGTTGCTTATGAATCTAGACCCCATAGTGTCATTATTGCTTTGGGAGATCAACTCTACAGGGTACGAAAGGCAATCACAAATAATGCAGTCTCTTTGATCTCTGTGAAGTAATGAAAAAAGGTGGTTTATCAGACCAGGATATTTGTCATTTGTATGGTTCGATCGGGAGGTGACCGGAAGGTCACTGCAACCACAAAAACCTCTGCACGAGATCTCTCTGTCCAATAGCAACAAGTGGATGGAATAGTCGAGGAGTACAAAGACATACTCACCTCGCCTATCGGGGTGCCTATGCACTGTCGGGTAAAGAACCCAATTGATCTGACATGCAGTACTCCTCTGCTTAGCATCCCTATATACAAGTGTTCTGTTCTGAAGAATGAAGAAATCAAACACTAGATCCAAGAGATAATTCTGAAGGGCCACATCAGACCCATCTCCTCACCTTGTGGGAGCCCAATTGTTCTAGTACAGAAGAAGGATAGGACATGGTGACTTTGTACTAATTACAAAGCCCTGAACAAGATCACAGTGAAGAACCGGTACCCAATTCCCCGGATTGATGATCTTCTCGATCAGGTCAAGGGAGCCAAGTTTTTCAGTAAAATTGATCTGAAGTCAGGTTACCACTAGGTGTCGATTGAGCAAATTGATGTTTGTAAGACAGTCTTCAAGTCCAAACAAGGCCTCTTTGAGTGGTTGGTCATGCCTTTCGATTTGACTAATGCCCCGGCCACATTCATGTGGATAATGGATGATAGATTATGGTCATTCACAAATTCCTTTGTGGCAGTATATTTGGATGGCATCCTCATCTTTAGAAAAACTTGGGAGGAACATTTGGAGCATATTCAGCAGGTATTGGGCACACTTCGCCAACACAAGTTATATGCCAACTTGGAGAAGTGTTCCTTCGGCATGTAGAGAATCCATAGAATGCATAGGGTGTACATGTGGATCCAGCCAAGATCCAAGTCATCTGCGATTGGTTGGCCCCAAAAACAATGACCGATCTCCGCAACTTCTTGGACATTACTAACTTCTACTGGCAATTTGTGTTGGGGTTCTTTCATATCGCTTAGGCACTAAGCCAAGTGACCAAGGCTGGCACGAAGGCCAAGTTTTTGTGGTCCGAGCCCCAACAGAAAGAATTCAAGGATCTAAAATTCCGCCTCTAATCAGCACCAGTTCTCATTCTACCAGACCTGCAACAGCGATTTGAGATTGAGACATATGCTTCAGATTATGCTATCGGTGCAATCGTCACTCAGCATGGGCATCCAGTAGCCTATCATAGTGAAACTCTATCTGATGTTTTTCAAAGATACCCAACCTATGACAAAGAGATGTACTCCATTGTGCAGGCGTGTTGACAGTGGAAGCATTACATTCTGGGGAAGGAAACGATCATCCACACTGATCACAAGCCTCTACAATTTATGCAAACACAAGGAAAGTTACAAAATGATCGCCATTAGAAGTGGTCCACATACCTACAACAATTCCACTTGAATATCAAGTACAAGAAGGGTAGAACCAACCATATCACAGATTTCCTCATTTGACCCTCGGTGGCGGCACTAACCACGGTTCTTAACTCTTATGGACATGAGACATCTAGATGACCACAATTATACAATAATGACTCTGACTTCGCTACTACCTATCAGACATTGAGCGCAGGAAAAAAAGTTCCCAACTTTCATCTCCAGGATGTGTTATTATGCCATATGAGCCACCTTTGTGTTCCTTCAAACGAGCATGCAAAGTTAATCCGGAAATCTCATTACAGTCAGGCAGAAGCAATTTTTGGTGTAGAAAAGACAATGCAAGTGTTGCAGAAGCATTTTTATTGGTCGAAGCTTCGACAAGATGTTTGCAAGTACATCAGATCTTGCACCGCCTGTGCCATTTCCAAGACCATCATCAAGAAACAGCGGCTATACACCCCTCTGCCTACTCCGGATAGGCAATGGGAGTCCATCTCCATGGACTACATGTTTGATTTGCCTCAAACCAAGCATAGGAATGATTGTGTCTTCATGGTCGTCGATCAATTCTTTAAGATGGCAATTTTGGCACCCTGCAAGAAGAGCATCACAGTCGATACCACCGCCAAGCTCTTCTTCACACATGGTTGGGTTCATTTTGGGCTACCACAACTATCATCTATGATCAAGACGGCAGGTTCTTGAGCACCTTTTGGTCCAACCTATGGTTGATGATGGACACCAAGCTAACCAAATCGACGACCTTCCACCCACAGACAGATGGACAAACAGAGGTAGTCAACGGGATGATTGTCCATATCCTATGAATGTATAATTCCAAGCATCCACGCACATGAGATGAAAGCCTTCCTTATGTTCAACATAGTTCTATTGGCCACAACCATTTTTAGGTGTGTTTTGGGTTTCAACCATTGGCCCCCATTGATGTAGCTCTTCCCATTGTGGCCACACAAAACGAGTCCTCCCATGCTCAAACAGAGGTTGATTGGGCATCCAAATTTGTTGAGCACATCCAACAAGAAGTTCATGATATTATGCAGAAATCCAATGCCAAGTACAAGCAGCGCCACGATCAACATCGGGTACTGCACAAATTTCAGGTGGGATACAAGGTCTGGTTGCATTTCCAAAAAGAGCACCTCACAGGACCCCGTCGGAAGTTGTTCCCACTCTTCTACGGGCATTACACCATCACCAAGGCTATGGGTGAGAATTATTTTGAATTAAGTATTCGTCATTTCCTTGGATTGCACCTGGTATTTAATGTGGAACTGGTCTAACCATATTTTCCACCTCTCTTCGACACTTCGGATGTGGTCGAGCGGTTGGCCCCTACAGAAATCAATCTTTCCTGCATCGAACAGGCGACAGTTGATCGGATCATGGATACCAAGACAAAGGACACCCATCAACAAACTATCAAACTCTATCGGGTCATCAAAGAAAGGCAGTTTCTTCATCAAGGCAAGTGGCTCACTTGGAGTCAGGTTCAGTAGAAGTTTCCTCATCTGATGTAGGCACTTGATGCAATGGAGACCATTGTTGCCTAAGGGGGGAGGAATGATCTAGTTGGATATCAGTGGCCACCCACCTATTCCACTGGCTCAAAGCCCAATTTCCATTTTGGCTGTTTTTTTCTAGCTTTTCGGGTCCTAAACTTTCAGGGTCATTTTAAGGCCCTAAACAGTGTTTTTTGGGCCCGCCACAGTCACACTGTTGATAGATTTAGAGTGTGACGGAAACATGTGTAGTCCTCGGATAGACCTTTCCAACGAGCTATCGTGCACCTAAAAGGGAGATCGTATGCAAAAGTTATGACCCTGGGAAGTTAATGTATCAACTTACCCCATCGAGACCCACACGATTTTTGGTGCTTCATCTCTTAGGGTTAGGTTTTTGGATGTTTATGGTTTTCTCATTTATGCTTTATTTTAAAAAGGCCTTTGGAGCCTCATTGTAACCAGCTTCTTGTGAATGAGCGTAGTCGACACATCTCTTCTCAGAGATAAGCTACCACCATTCTAGCTAGCTTGTGTGCTTTTGCATTTTACAATCTTGTATTTTAGACAATTATTAATAGAATATGTGATTTATTATATTACTGTGTTCCTTGTCATATCTCTGTGTAAATTCTTTGTTATATCTTTGTGGTGCAAACCTATTGGCCCTCAGGACCGAGATCCGCTCACAAGATCGTTCTATATTCCCTTGAGTCGGATCGGCTCTTTCGATTCCCACTAGAATCTGCAAATTATCGATAGATCCACAGGTCCTTTTCGCAGCTCGCAATCTCGCGAGTTCGCAAGTTGGGACTCTGGACTCTTCCTTCTCAAATCCGCGATACTCGAGATCGCGAAATAGATATAGCCATTTCTTCCATCAGCACCCTCCTTGCGCAACCGTCGGCTAGGCTAAGCGCTAGCACTTCTCGCCTCTCGCGCCTTCTCGAGTTCAAAGGTCCAACCTTGGCACCTTTCTTTCTCGAACCTCTGAGAGGCGATATTGACTTTTCTCCTCTCGTTCTCGCTACTCGCAACTTCGTGAGTCGAAGGCTCGAACTTTCATTCCCTTATCTCCCAAGTCCCCGATACGCGAGAGGTCAACGGGGTGTTGACTCCTCCAAATGTGTGACATGTGTCCGTCAGTCTACTTCCCGAGCCCACCTTGCGGTTCTGCCACGTGTCCCTCGTGCTCGGCTTTTGGCACTTCGCGATTTTGCGACTTCTGATGTCAAAAACAACTCCTTCCAACTTCCGAACCACGAATGCGCGAAATGCGATGGGATTCTTGATCCAACGGTCCTCCTGTGACCTAGATCTGACGGCTATCCTCTCTCCTCGCGAGTTCGCCACTCACGACTTGGAACACCCAAGTTCTAGACTCTCACCTTGTGAACCTCCGAGTTCGCAAGATCTCTTGATCTCTGCCACCTGTCCTCCTCCGATGGACGGCTCAGATTCTTTCGCGGTTTCGCGACTTCGGGACTTTTGGGACAGAAGTCTCGACTTCTTATCCGTTGATATGCCGAAACGGTGAATTTTCGACACATCGTCTACGTGGGTCCCACGATGGAACTTCCCACCTTTTCAAAATTTCGGACTTCCTCTTCTGAACCCTGATGTCCGAACCCCTGATAGAGAGATCTCTTGACACGTGTCCTTCCAATCGAACGGCTCAGATCCTCTCGCTATTTCAGGACTTTGCCTTTCGCGAGCTCACGAGTCTTGATGCAAAGGTTTCGACTCTTCAACCCACGAAACCTCGAGATGCGAATACGTGAGTGATCTGACGGCCCCTATTGGCTCAGATCCTACGGCTCTATTCTCCCCTGAGCTTAAACAAAAAAACACACTCCCCGTAAACCTCCTTGCTCCTCTGCAAGATCTGATGGTTCTTGGGACTTCGTGAATTCTCCACGGAGAATTTCGACCGTCAATTTCCTCCTTGACGATTCCTGGGAAATGAACAAAGTGTTCTCTTACAGAACTTGTCCTCCTGCAAAACACCTTCGTTGTGCCTCCTTCCGACGATTCAAGGCACTACCTCTTCTAAGCTTTTACCACAACCTAGAGTCTTCAAAAAGACTCATGCACGCACTCCTTGCGGCAATTCATCAAATACTTTCGAGTATTTGAGTTCTTCGACTCTGCGCACTCTCTGTGGCAGCAATCTTTCAACAGTTTCCTCAGGTTGCAAACTCTGAGACTCTCCTCGGCCTGCGCACTCCTTGCACGGCTCTTGTGCTTAACTTGCACTTCTACGAGAATGAGAACAATGTTATCTCTCCTGAGCTTGCAGAGACCAACTCTAACTTCTGTCAACGCACACCTTGTGGACAATTTCACTGCACTCCTTGCAGGAAAACTCTTGCTCAGACAGAGAAACAATTGAAACTCGTTCCTTACTCTCCCTCTTCAGATTTCAGACACTAAATATGAAATCAAACATTCACGCATCAAAGCAAATGCATAACAGAGAGTAAACAAGCATGAGCATAACATTCAATCATGCATACACAGAAAGTATTTGAACACCGTGATTCTGAATCAAACTTCATATATTAATCTCAGAACTTCTGTACATGGGGTTCTTCTACACAGCTCTCTGCTTCTGCTCTCCTATGCTCTCTTCTCATGTTGCTCATTGTTACAATAATATAAGTGAGGGTGTCTATATCCGTTTTCCCTCCAGCTCCTAAAACTGTCTAATCTAAGGATTCAAGTCTACCTACTTACATTCATTAACATAAATGCCTCTTAGTCCTTCAGACGAGAGCGGGACGCTCAAGGTCTGATTACATTCTACCAGTACGTCTTTCCTTAATTATCTCATTTAAGTTTGGCGTATCCACTTCAAAAACATTCAAATAATTCATCATGTGCCAAAATGCGTTGGTGCTTGCCTCCACGCTCGCTTGTTGTTGGCGATGCTCCTACATCACTTTGTTATATCTCTACCTTCATATTGTTCCTAAAATAATCTGGATCACAAGTGGAGCCCCTACCTTATATGGATGTTTGTCCTTAATCTTATATCATTGCAATCATTATTCTAAGGTAAATGAAAATAAAGTAGCTTATTGCTACCAAATTTATGGTCATTGGTTTTGTGATTACATAGTTCGTATTTCTCAAATCTACATTGTAGCATTTACCACATTGGTCCAAGATTCAATTTTGCAGTGTCTACAACCCTAATATACACTCCTATGGTTTTACATTTTGAAAATAAAGAGTTTTCATTGGTGTTTTTTAACATTTTAAGTTTCAATTATAGAGTAGAATCTTTGAGCACAAATCTGCTATCGTCAATTAAAATATTAAAACTGTGTACCCAAAGCTCCTTGGAAGGCAAAGAAACTCTTGAATAAACCACAAATCTCTACCTACTATATCCTCATAGGTGCTTTGTGCTATCTTATGCTCTCTCTAACAAGCCCCTCGCCATATCAAGAATTTCATAAGTTGTCTTCATAGGATGAAGTGTGTGCCCTAGGTTAACTTATTAATCAAGATCATAAATTATTTGTCATCTATGTTTCAGAAGCAATACTTCCATGAATATGAGATTGTAGCACCCCTCTCCCCAATGTTAAAGTGAGTTAATACTTCCATGAATATGAGATTGTGGCACCCCTCTCCCCAATGTTAAAGTGAGTTATTGTACTATGTTGAATGTGGAGTTTAGATTCATAGCTCCCCAAATATAAAACAAAAGAGATCATATCATTAAAACACATCACTTAAAATGTAAGTAAGCCTATTGTACTACTATCTTTCAATCTCACTTTCCATGTCACTAATGATTGAAAATTCTAACTAATTAAAAAAAAAAAAACTAGAACCCATTAAACACAAGCACAAACTTTATGATGATAGTGATGTATGAAAACCATAATCTTCTTGCTTACAAGGAAAAAAAAAACTATTAGAAGCTTATAGTTCTTATGTATGCATATATTTAGACCTTTTAAACTTTTGCCAAATCAAACAAGTAAAAGTGGAAAGTTACAATTTCCAACAACAACAAAGTTGTTTTTTAAAAATGATGACCTAATTGACTCGAATATGTGTTCCTTTGAGCTTATACAGAATTCAAAATTACTCCCACTTAAAGGTATGTCTATTGATCTGGGATCTTTTCATCGATGACTTATTAAAAATAATTACATTAAATAATGTAAATGAAAGCTTATGTGCAACATCATTAAAGAGGACATAATCATGGAGAAGAGATGAGAATGAGAGCAAGAACACAAGACATTTTAACAGAGTTCCTCCCAAGAATAGACTACGTCTCCGAGCCCGCTTCAAAGTGGGTAGGTTTTATATTATCTCAGCGAAATAAAATTGGCATAAATACATCATTATACCCAAATTTAAAAAATGTTCTTCTGATATGTTGCCCAGATGCAAAAACGGACATCATCGATGGACTCGTGGCGAGAAAACATGCAGAAATGACTATCAAATCATGAAATTCTAACATTGCTCGTCCCAGGGCCCTCCTAGGCTTTTGCCTCGTACAACGTGCCGACAACCTACAATTATTTCTCAAACCTGCATTGAAAATCATGCCCAAACGATACTTGGGTGCGGACCTCGAGCTCTAGAAAAAGGCTAAGTTTAAATGATAAATGGGGCGGATTTTACCAAGCTCATGCCTGGGTTTGTTGGCAAGTAGAGGTAAATTTAGGATTTGTTGTTAAGGAGACACGGGTCAAACCCGCGGGCTCCCCATTTAAGTTTTCGTTACAACTTATATATATATAATGAATCATTATATTGTTTTAACCCCCATATAACATTTGGTCTAACCTCGGACCAATTTAGTATGGGTGCCAACCTCTTTGACAGGTCCCCCACACGGAAGTCCGGAATAGACTTCATTTAATGCCATGTCAAGTTTTGTCGTCACGAATCTTGGGATGCGTCGGAATATGGGGCCGCCGACTGGTTCGATTGCCATATCCGGCATCAATCGGTTCGAGGTCGGCACCGTTTTTTAATTTTGAGTTTTGATCAGTGGCTCACATTGGGCATTTCGAGACTACCACGTGGTGCCCTAGGATAAGTTGCCCCTGTCCAATCACCCTGCCACGCATCGTGTTGTCAATAGGCCATGTGGACGGCCTCTGGGTGGTGCCAAGTGGCATCACCTAGGGTGCCACATGTCACCCACTAATAGGCCCAAGTGGCCACCAAAAAGTCCAAATCAACCTACCACATGTCACCTCCTGGGTGGTGCCACATCCACATGTTGACATCATTATGAAATCACACTAACATCATCTCTGCACAATCAATTGTTGACGTCAGCGATACGGACGCTAAGTCACACCATGTTGACTTTGACTCGGTTGACCAAAACTTTGACCACTCATAACTTCTTCGTTCAAACTCTGTTTGAGGTGTCGTTTGCACCGTTGGAAAGCTTGCGACGAACTCTTCGACTGGGTGTTGTTTTTGCTGAAATTTGAGGACTTTTAATTTTTTCCCTTTTAGATCCTCCTACATCATCTATCCAATATTTGTTCCTTATTAGTTGTACAAAATTTATGTGCTAATCTATTGCACAATTTTGGTAATCATAATTTTTGGCAATGTTTTTAGTATTATCATAGTTCTTTAATTGCAACTAAATAACCAAGTACTATACGCAAAAGATGTATATTGGTTGTGATTTATTTATTAAATTAAAGTTTTTATTAACAATAGTTTGCTAGGTGGATTTTCTTATTGGCTTATTTGTATACCAAAAAATGAAATCAAAACTTCAACATGATAATAGTTTGCTATGTGGATTTTCTTATTAGCTTATTTGTATACCAAAAATGGAAATCAAAACTTCAACGTGATATATGATCTATTCATTATATAATTCCAATTTCAGGCTTTTTAAGAAAATACATTATTTAGCACTATTTTTCATCACAACTTGTTACACATCCAAATTTTCACGGGCTTAATTTTACAAGGGCATACATTGTACCAACCTTAAAAACTAAGGTATAAGTAATTTGCTCACTTCATACCCTTCGATATGTAAAGGCTGTTGAGTTGTTGCAATATAATGTTTAATGATCATGAGAAGCATTCCCTCCTTTTTTCAAGAGTCGTTCTTTGAAGATCATGACAAACTTCAAATAGTTATCATTTATATACATTCAATAGTCACAATAGTTCTACTCTTCTTTAGTCCATTTAAGGGCATTTAACTTCTTTCTAAACATATAAAATTTGATTTTATTTTAGTAACTCTTCTACATTTGTAGGTGTAACTGCCCAACTTCTATATTCATTTAACTGGGAAAAGAAACGACCATCGTTTATAGTGCACATTGAGAAAACTACAGTCCCTTTAGTCAAAGCTTCCAGCAAGATCAAAGACTGTCTAGAGCAGATCTCATAAGAAAATTGTCAAAGAAAGAATTGAGTAGAGTAATTATTAATGTGGAATGGAATCTCATCATTTGGATGCCCACTGTAGTAATAGCTTGTAATACATCACATACATAACAACTACAAGCCAAAGAGGGTGCACAAGGCATGACACCTACCCCGCCAACAACCTGGAGTGAGAGAGGATGCTATCACATCAAACCCAGGGTCTTGCATCAGAGCCTTTTAACTCATCTTTTGTGTCAAGCTCTCAAATAATCAGACTCCCATATAAAATATGTTACGAAAACTTGCAAAGAAGAGGTGGTAACCTCTTTTAAAATGGTGTACCTCTCTGCTCGATCAAGCCAAATAAGCCTCAAATAATCAAATTCCATAGGATGAACCCCATACTAATCTTGGATAAAAACACATTAACCTACAACATAGAAACATGGAAAATCACCCCCAGCATTGGATGCTATATGAATTTCTGTATACTCATTAGATGTTGCTGCAATTCTTTCAGGGGGTAATCACATGATTTGGAGTCAATTCACGGTGCCTTCTTTCTGCAATATCGTGTTCATAATTGTGTAAGAAAACAACTTCAGGTCTACTGAGATACTTGTCCTACCAAATCGTTCAATCGAGTTTGCAGTCAGATATTGTCCATTGCTACCAGAGAGGCTTCAGAAAGATGTGGAAGGTATTTTTTACCATCACGAAGCCCATTCTTGCATGTAAGCCAGTTTAAAACTGATAAAGCTTTAGCTATTTCTTAGCTGAGCTTTAAAGCATGTAAAACTTAGCCATGGCTCAGGTGAGCCTGCATTGCTTAATAGCACATCGCTGACCTGCAAAAAAACATACAAGGGTCATAGTACATACAATGGCATTGAAAATGATTTCATGCTGAGAAACAGAGGTTGCAACATTTTTTTATAAAAACCCATCATTCTCTTTGACGATGGAGAAGCTAGACACTACAGTATGGCATCAATAATGTACTTGTAATAATCAATGTTTCTTCAGTTACATAAGTTTAAAAAGTTAAGCTCAACTTGGTTATATGACAGCAATATATGGTAAAATCTGAGCAATAACCCTAGTTAGCAAAGCCATTGAACAGTGAATAAAATGTTTCAAACTTCACTAGTGTTACCTGACTCTTCC
Organism: Picea sitchensis; assembly: GCA_010110895.2. Lineage (NCBI taxonomy): Eukaryota > Viridiplantae > Streptophyta > Pinopsida > Pinales > Pinaceae > Picea > Picea sitchensis. The sequence goes on along the minus strand of SNQJ01S0004064.1, from coordinate 48,077 downwards.
AAGTCAACTCCAGAGTTTTACTCTGTTCTTTGACGTTCCAAGTTGAGTCAGCTCTTCCATGTCTGGTTCAACCCCAAGTTATACTCCCAATTGTGACTCACAAGTCAAACATGCATCAGATTAACTCGGGGAATCTGACTCACAAATCTTGCAACTGAGACTCAATCCTGTGTCTATATAAGACAGAAAAAGAAAAAAGCACTCACTCTGCTTTTTCACTTTTTCAGCCCCTATTTCATGGCAAACAACCAACAAAACTGTTGATTGTTTATGTATTTTAAAACAAGTTATTATTGAAAATTTACATTATATGGACGCTGTAAAATTCATATTAATAAAAAATCTCTTATTTTTAAAATTTGGTGTTTTATTTTAAGTTCCCAAGTCAACTCTTACTCTTCAGCCTCATGGAGTAATTTTCCAAGTTGAGTCTGGTAACTTTGACTTTCACCTATCTTCAGTCTGGAGACTRRAGTTGTCCAATCRCAAAGCAAACAAGAACAGATCAATTTTGTCAACGCCGGCATTGTTATGGATTTTACATGTCTGAGGAAAATCCAAACTATGGCCTCTAATGTCTCAGTATAAATTTTCATGCTTTGGGAAACTCCCCAGTTTGTGGCTTTACTTTTAGACTGTTTTTGTGTAATTGTCCGTATGGACTTGAATTTACCCCATAGTGAGTAAATCCAACACGTATAAGGCAGCATTAAAAGTATGCCCTATGGACTCCAAAAGCCTCCAACTGGCTCTTGCAGGCAGTAAAAGCAATCATGGCACCCAGGAAAGTGAGGAAGTTCATACCCAAGTTATACCATGTGGTAATCTTTCTGACCCTGGCTCTAATGAAGAGCTTGCATCTGAGTCAAATCCATA
>SNQJ01S0004064.1:33244-46840 GCA_010110895.2 Picea sitchensis | reverse complement strand
GGTGATTCATGGATTGTCTGGTTGCCTCAATAGGAAAGTTAGCTGTTTCAAGGCTCATAAGCTCTTTTTCTCTCAGACCCACCATAAGGGTCTATGTTTAGTGAATCTCTCCCAAAGTTGTCACACACGGACTCAGAAAAGACTCAGTTAGCTTGGGACTCAGCAAGACTCGGTAACTCGGGAAAGACAAAAAAAAAGCTCAAAATATACTAAGGGCAAGTCCTGGAGAGTCTGGAGAGTCTTGGCCAAGTCTTGGCAAGTCTGGCCAAGCCTGGCCGAATCTTGGCAAATTTTGGTGAGTGACGAGTTCAGGGCTGAGTATGAGGTGAGTACTCATCCCAGCTAAGACTCGCGAGTCTTGGCGAAGTCAAACGTCACTGACCTCCCCAAAGACCTGAAAGAGTTGTCTCGAATCTTACAAGCTCTTTGCTCTTAGAGAAAACGGTCTGTGTCGAAGTGGATCTCTCCAAAGACCTGAAATAGTTGTCTCAAACCTCATAATCTCTTTGCTCTTAGAAAAAAGCATCTGTGTTGAGGTGGATCTCTCCAATGAGCTGAAAGATTCCATTGATATTTTGGTAGAGGAACAGAGGTTCAGCCAGAAGATGAACTGTATTAACTTGCCCAATTTTTGCTTTAGGTGTAAGAGTCGTGATCACAAAATCAAAGTTGGCCCATATTAAGTTCCCAAATCTGTTGAAATCATTGGCCTGATCCACCGCCAAAGAAACAACCATCCAAGAAGTAGTTGCAGGAACAAACTAAATAAGAAGGCGGATAGACCAAAGTGGTCAACAAAAATGTGTAGCATCATCCTCTATAAATCCTTGTTTGAGCTAGACCAAGGTCATTAACAAAAATCTGTAGCATCATCTAGAAATCCTTCCGAGTCTCGGAAGGAAGTTAAAAGCAGAATAGCAAGCTAGTCAAGTTAAGCCAAACAATCCTGGCCTCCTCTAAAACAAGGTGTGAAAAATAAGGAAATTGTTCAAAGAATGCCCTAGGACCTAGAGTCTATCATCCAGGGTGTCTAAATAAGAATATTCCTTAGATGAGAAGGAAAGCATCCTTGGGGGCAAGTCTTCCAGAAGATTTTTGGAATAACAGAATGAAATGCTCGGATCCCGCAGATCAGCCTGTTTTGTGCACTGTATAGTCTCAGTGAAACAGAATGCGAGTTGAGGATCCACCCCTCTGTTTCAAAAATTAGTTTCAAGTCATGAAATGTTTGCAAGCCTTCTAACCCCTGCAGGAAAAATACAGTCAAAAGAATAAAGAATATGAGGAGTGGCATTTTGTACCTGCAGGAAATTCAAAAAAAGAAAAGGCTTTGAGCTACAATCTGGCAAGCAATATAGCCAGCAACATTCTTATCTTCCCCATGCGAGGAAGGAAAAGGTACAACCTTTGTGCACTCCCACCTCAAAGACTAATTAGTTGATTAGGGTGTTGACTCTCCCTAACATCTTCTTTGAACCATTTTCTACCTTGAAGAAATGCTAGGGTGGCCATCATTAATGCATTAATTGGCACAAAGAGAATAGAACTTAGGTACAGGATGGAAAAAGACCTGTCAGAAGCACACTAACTTATGTTTAATGATCTCAATATGATTCAAAACCCAAAAGATAAGGAAGGGGCTCAGTAGCATTTAAGAGCCATACTAGAATTTAATTGTCCCAATCACTGAGGACGGAATCAATCACCTCAGCAATGATTTACCAAGTCCAAATCTTAGATGAAAAGAAAAACAGGTATTGGAGAAGCTCGATGCTGCCATGCCTTCAAAACAAAATAATTGCGTATGCTTTTGATTACTGGGGCACCAGACCAGTCGGAGAGGCCACATTATTAGACCATTTCCAAATGTTTTTTAAAATTGTGTTGGGGGACAACCTATGAAACACTTCCAAGACTTCTTTCATATTAATGTTTTTCATCTAAAATCTCCAGCATTGATGAAAAGTATCAAGGGAATTTCAACTCTCATCCCAAGGCCAGAAAGAGAGACAGGCTGGATTCTGGAATGATTGGTGGAATGAAACTACACACAACCTCCTTTTTAAGATGATATAGAAGAGGAAGACAAAACTCTATCAGAGAGAGCTGCCATCAAGATCAGAGAGAGCTGCCATCAAAGAACCTAAAAATATCTATCAGTAGCTGGAGAGACAAAACTCTAATGCCCAGCTGCCAACTAGAACAGACAAACTTAGGCAGGCTGTAAGAATAGCTAAAATAAAAAAGGCCGAGGAGCTAGAATTCAGGCCCACCTTCACTGGACAAAAATGGGAAACAGACCTTCAAAATATTCTTTAAAGCATTGTTGCAAAATATCATAGCTCTGGAGCCAAAAAATTGGATAGGTAACAAACAACACTAGTATCTTCTAGGCCTTTGTGGAGCACTATAAGAAGGCCTTCCAGGCCACCAAGGTCTCAAGAAAGACGAGACCATGCAAATGTGTAATGGATATCATCTCATCCAAATTCTTCATGTCTCAGAGGATTCAATGTGACTTGCCTAACAACCAAAAAGATCTCTTTCTGGTGTTCAAAGTTATTGCATACATAAATTATTAGAGCTGGATGGATTCTACAAAGAAACATGGGAATTCATTGGCCCGGATCTATTATGTGTATAAAGAAGCTACCAGAAATTAGTCATTTGGAAAGCTGGTTAACAAAGGCAACATTAAATTCATCCCCGAGGCCAAATATCCTTAAGCAATCAGTAGTTGGAGACCTATAGCATTGATTGCTGTGTCTTACAAGATCAATGTGTTCTACAAGATTTTAGTCAAATCCTTAGTCCTATACCTAAACCAGCATAGATCCATCTTAACTCCAGATCTATTAAGCACCAAGAGGGATTAAAAAGAAATTAAAATGAAATTCTCTCGATGTTTAAAAGATCCTGAGTTAAGATGGATCTACGCTAGTATGTGCAAGCATATACATTATATCCGGCCTACTTATGCCATGTGTCACTGTAGGGTTAGGCACAAACATTGCACATTTCCTTCAATCTCTTTATACACACATGCACACACACACACTAGATTTTTACTTAGGGCCAAGCCAACATCAAAATATTTATTTGTTATTAACATTTTATTAATTTTAAATGCCACATTTCAGCTCAGAGTTGAGCATGGACATTACATATCTCACTCACACTGGATTGTAGAATGTGCCTCTCGGCACAACCACTTATTTTGTTGCACTGTGGAGACAGAAGAAAAGCTTTATGACAAGAGGAAGAATTTTGGACGACATCATAGCAGTGTGGGAAGGCATGGAGTGGGCCTGAACTACTAGCCAAGATATAAGATGGTTGAGTGGCTTTTCAGTCTAGTCATTCTAGAAGATACCCAATGTATCCATATTGTCAATAAATTTTATGATAAAAAATGGGAAAACAGTCCAGCACTCTTATTAGACACCACAACGTTCATGTATTATTCCTTAAAGGCAGTCACAAGAATACCAACACTGCCCCTTATATACATTTCCATTAACAATGATCCATACAAAGCATCGTCACAATTTAGGCAACATGAATTTCTGTCCAAAATTAATGCAGTGTACAGTTGAATGAAGTATAGCGTTCAGCACGCAATGGAATCTGTTGTATCTGTGTACAAGATTCAGCCTGGCGTTTGTATATCCATTCACTTCCCACTACTAATTTAAATGGAGCTTTCTAATCAATAAAAACATCACTCTCATCTGTCATTTCTCACACATAAAACAGGTAAGGAAGATACAAATGCTTATAAAGGTGAATGCCATGCCTTGTCCATGCAATAGATTAAACGCATTAATAAAATACAAGTATTTCCATCATCACCGAATTAAATTAACTTGATGATGGCTGGTTGTAGGCTGAAACACAACAAAGGATGCTGAGGAGGGCTCAATACGATATGGTTTAACGGTTTTCGAACAGAGCCTGCTGCTGTACTACGATCCCAGCCTTCAAACAACTGCTGTATGGATCAATTGGGGTTATGGATGGCTCTACTCACTGAACAGACAGGAAGCAATCCTTGTAGAGAGTGCGTACAACCTTATCAAGTGCCCAACAGTCATAGAAGAATTTAAAATTGCTAAATACAAGGAACTGGAAATAGAAATCTGGCTGGGGAATGCCAATATGGCAACAGCTCTCTTATTACAGCCCTTCATCTCTTCTAAAACAAATAGATGGGCAATCTAAGGCACCTAACTGTTGTGTTACAAAGCAATTAATAGAAAAATCGATTTCAAGCAGGAATTAACATTGATGCAGTCTGAATCTTTCACAACAATCCACTGGAGTCTAGAACACGGCTTAGAACCACAATTGCATCACTCAACACAGCAATCAACACATTGGACATAGTATTTACCCAGGAAACCCAAATGGGAAAACCAGCATTTAAATGGTTTGCTCAGTGTTTATTCTCAACAAATTCAATGTTACAATATAGAGCTATGGCTCTCTGGGCTTTAGAAAAATATGTAGCACGGATTTGCAGTGTTATGGCTCTCTCATTCCCAAAGACCCCTTCTGAATCGATTTGACAAAGGATATTGGCAGCATTGGGCATGGATGTGTCACTGGAAGGCCAAGCGTCCTTGTCCCTTCATTTCCCATTCTCCAACATTCTTCTCTCCCGCTTCTTCCTTTGCTGGCACCATTTCAAATCAATGTTCCATCCATTCTTGTCTTCTTGCGTTTTGGTGCTTGCACTACATTGTTCAACTTCTCAATTTGCCAATTGCTTGTCTAGATCTGAGTTTCATTCCATTTGTTTGTTTTCGAATCCAATTCAGATCACCTGCAGCACCAACCAACCAGAGGTCGCCACGTGACCAATCAGAAAAAGGCCTAAAAGGCCATCTCTCACACAGAAAGAAACCAATACTAAAGAAAGGGGGAGTGACACCTCCACATTCCTCCCTCCACAATGCAAAAAAAGAAGCAGCATGTACAGACCCCATGACTACGTGGCCATTCTACAACCAATTAATGGTCGCCACGTGGCAAGATGGAGAAAGCCCCAAAGGGCCATTACGTGCATTGGAAAGAGCGGGACGTCCACGAGGAACTGATAAAGGTTCCTGAGATGCTTGGCCTTCATGGGGGGAGAAGGAACCCATAACAGTTCTAGGAGGTCTCTTGGCCTTCCAAGGGAAAGGGGAAAACCAACAGATGAAGGCAATAAAGAGGCCAGGGAATTGGCATTGAGAGCTGGAAAGCTTGGTAAGTTATGGACACAGCAGCAGAAAGACCAACTCGGAAGAAGAAATATGTTCCTAGATCGAAAGAACAAAGAGGAGTTTGAGCCTATCCACAGGAAATGAAGATTGTCTCAGAGCCAAAACAACAATCTGCAAGACATAGCCTAGGAGTAAGAATACGTAGAATCTCTTTCAGAGATTGTACAGCTCCCATTTGTAATAATCCTTGAGCATAAAGACAGTCGAATAAAGGCCATTTCTTGCTAGTTTTCCCAAAACAGGTTTCCTAGGTAAAATCTTTGTATTATTACTGTTTTTAGGATTGAATTCTTCAGTATTGTTTTCTACATGTATTTACAATCTGTAAGAATTACACCACCAGAATTAAAGCACAGTGAAATAAAACAAAGATAAATAATTTTATTTCCACACATTAATTAAGGTTTGTGCTGGTGAATCAACTCGGCCATAGGCTGAGTGATCACGGATCATATAGGTATCAGAGCTAGGTTTGAAAACACTTGTGAACAACCTGTATGGTAAACACCAGTTGTGGATAACAGAAGAGTGGAGATACATTGCTACAAGGCCTTGGAAGAAGCAAATGGGGGGAAAAAATGGAACTTCTACTGACGAACAACCCAAGGAAGACCCTAAAGTCAGGTTTACTTGGCTGAAGCAGAGCATAGCTATTCTGACCAAGATGGTAACAAAGCTATTGGCAGTGAAGGATTGAAGAGAGGTATGTAGCAAGGACTTATGAACAGAGCAAGGACAAACAACCTGACAATTCAGGTAATACTGACTCTTTTCCTTCGTCTTCAAATACTTGATTCAAGGTTGATGCAAACCCTGAAATACCAACATACAATGATCAAGTTAATGCTGAGAAACTCAATAGTTGGTCAAAACAGCTAGAGGTCATCTTCGGCCTTTATCATATAAAAGAAACCCAAAGGATTTCTTTTACACATCTGATGTGGATGAAAATTTGGTTTGCACCACACTAGAACAGCTGAGGGCAAGTGTAGACAGAAGCACACTATTCCAAATCAAAGTTCGCGTGAAGAACAAGCAGGTAAATGCTCTGTTTGATAGTGGTTCTCAATATAATTTGATTTCTAAAACCTTAGTCAATGAGCTTGGTCTAGAAACTTATGATCTAGTACAACCATGTTCATTGAGAGGGTTACAACAGAAATCTACCATGAGAGTCACCAGAAGATGTAAAATCGGGTTTGCCATTAATGTTGATTATGTTGATGAAACAGAATGTGATGTAGCACCTCTTGATGTATGTGAAGTGATGTTTGGCAATCCCTACTTATGAGTTAGGGATGGAACCTTCTATAGGAAAGAAAACAAATATCACTTGGTCAAAGGTGGTAAGGCCTACCTCATCGAAGCACATAAAGGGAGAAACAAAATATCCTTGGTAACATCAAAACAAGGGTAGACTGGAAGACTAATTGAGACATGCTAGAAGCAAGTAGCCTTCTTATCCGATGGAGTAGTGGACTTGGAGAAACGAGTCAAGGGTATGTGCTTCCATCTTCTCCATTATTGATCTTTTATTGACCAAACAACTCCTAATGGGGAGGTGTGATCCCGAATAGATCAATAATAAAGAAATGGTTTACTTGATGTTTTTTATGCTTTGGGTTTAGTGCTCAAATTGCAGTTTTAATGGCTTTAAAACACCCATCCAAACCTTAACCGAAGTCCTTTTCCATGCCTTACTGGAACTCTGAGTTTAAAGCATTTTGGAAATCTTCAAAAATGGCTAGGGAAAAAAGGGCACATGGAGCTTTTAGGTCGTGCGGAGCAGAGACTGAAGTGTTAGCTTCACATTCCACAAAGGCTATGTCAAGGTGTGGACAAGGCAAAGTGAAGCCTTAGCTCTGCACTCTGCATAAGCAAGAAAAGGAAAAGGCCAAGGGCGATGCAGCACAAAGGAGGATATGTAGAGGTAAGGATGCATCAAAGGGAAGAGAATACCTCTACACTCTACACTCTGCATAGAAAAGCAAAGCACAAGCCACTAGCTAAGAAAAGCAAGTTCTATGCCACAGACCGGGAGAGCAAGTGCATACATACTCCACACTCCATAGTAAGGGAGAATCTTGTAGCACCAACCAACCAAAGGTCACCATATGGCCAATCAAAAAAAGGCCTAAAAGACCATCTCTCGCATAGAAGGAAATTGATGCTAAGGAAATGGGGTGGCACCTCCTCGTTCTACCCTATGCACTGCGGATAAAGAAGAACCTTGCACAAACCCCATGACCACATGGCCATTCGATAGCAAATCGAAGGTCGTCGTGTGGAAAAACAGAGAAAGGCCTAAAAGCTTGTTACATCCAATGGAAAGAGCAAGACATCCAAGGGGAATTCATATTGGTTCCTAAGATGCTTGGCTTTTGTTTTGGAGAAGGAACTCATAACGGGAGGTAATAAAGAGACCATTGGAGGACGAAAAAAGGGAGATAGATGGTTGATAGGTAATTGGCATTGAGACCTAGAAAGCATGGGAAGTTAAGGGCACAATAGTAGAAAGACTAAGGGCTTAGAAGAAGAAATTTATTCCTAGATTGAAAGGGCAAAGAGGAGATTGATCAAGTCCATTGGGAACGAAAATTATCTTAGAGACAAAACAACAAGATGCAAGACATAGCCTAGGAGTAAGAATCCATGAAATCTCTGTTAGAGATTGTATAGCTCCCATTTGTAGTAATTACTGCGCATAAAAAGAGAGCCAAACGAAGGGCATTTCTTGTTGGTTTTCCAACAACAATTTTCCACTGTAAAATCTATGTTATTAATCTGTTTAAGATTGAATTATTCGGTATTGTTTTCTACAAGTATTTACAGTATGCAAGAATTACACCATTAGACTTCCCTGCGGAAATCTCTCCGAGAATAGTGTGGCATGCATGCATGAAACTCCCAAGGTTTGCATGTGCCTCGCATGCATTGGGATCTGTGCCCAACTAGATCAGAACATGCATGTATGTGCCTTAGTCATGTGGTAATGCACCCTCTCCTCCATCGTGTCTTCATGTCTAAAATAGGTTTCAAGCACAAAAATTTACAAGGATTCCTAAACACTAAATAAACTACAGAAATAACCACTTATCCATTTAAATTCTTCAAGGATCCATTTGTTAAATTAGAACTGCTATTAAGTTCTTTTCAATTTACTAGACAATAATAGCATAAGTAGGATCATTGATAGATACACAATCACAAGGTACAAAGCATTTATCCTGGGAAACCCTCATGGGGGAGAAAACCCAGCAAAAACTTCCTTAATATAGATTGCCAATACAATGCCAAGATAAAAGACCAAACACAAGAGAACATCCAACACTGAGCAATGCGCCTCTCTCTTCCTTCTTCCGGCAACTGCAGCTTCCCTCAAACTTGCGCACTAGGATGAGTGACTTGAGTGAGTGAGTGAATGAGGTGCTAGCTTCTCTTATTTATACTAGTTGAGGAGCGCTAGGGTGGTGTTGTAATGTCCCCACTTTGGGACATCATTACATTACAGAGTGTCATGATAACCCGAGTAGCCAGATGGAGGTTATAGCGAGTATATTGAGGGGTATTTTGGGGTCTGGCTTGCATCGTTCATCTTGTTTCATCATCATGATCCATTCCGCGGAGATTGGCTTTGGTTTCGTTGCATTCCAACGAATTCCATGATTTTGAGTTATTTTGGGCTATAGGTTAATTATATTCACTAAGGAGGTCATATTGGGCATCATACTTGGAGTAACCTCTTAGTGTAATAGCTCATTGTAATTGGGAGGAACAACACTACAAGATAGGATGATAAGAAGTGACTTTCAGTGGCCAAGGAAGCCACAAGGAGAGATAAGGTGTGTTTCAGAGGTAAAACAATTAATTAATTAATTAAAGTGATTTAATTAATTAATTAATAATTAATAAAGTGAAAGTCACTTTGGAGGGACAAGGTGAGCAGGAAGGATAAAAGAGAGGCAAGGGCCTCTATTCTCTCATTCATGTTGATTATCATTTGATATCTGGCTTCTAGCTCGTGAGCCCATGCACTTGGGGGTTTTGAGGGTTTAGACTTAACAAACCCTAGAGATCAGCTCGGTGGTGAAAGATCGCACCCAACCTCGTCCAAGCTKGGTCACGGAGGTGAAAGATTCCTCCCTCACCATTCTACATCAGATCTGCTTTAGCTACAAATGGATTTGACTTCAGTGATTGGTTCGGAGAGTGATAGGGTGCAGCCTCGGGGGTTTTCCAACAGGAGGGCGCACCACCTTGAGGAGGATAGTTCGTTCTAGACAAAGGAGAAGGATTTGGAGGAAAGGGACTTCTGGGTTTCATTCATATGCCATAGGGCATCATTTCTAGTATATCCTGGAGAAGTTTTACCTACCATGTTATTTACTAGAGCTTGGGCGAGCTAGAGGAGAGAGGGGCGCACTTCAAAAAGTGGTTCCGACCATTTGGTAGCTCAGAACTTCACTATTTCGCTTGAGACTTCACTATGAGGTAGCAGTGCCCCGATCTATCATTTTAGTGGTTTTGGGGAGCATTGGAGGTCTCTAGGAGAGAGGCCGAATTATTGGATCTTCAGTTACCAAGGAGGGCGCAAGCCAGATTAGGGGATTGTGCATTTGGTGGGTCAGAACTTCATCATTCATCCTGAGACTTCACCAGGGGTTTGGTATTGACCCGATCTACAGTTTGGCATCTTCATTGGAGTGTTTGGTGGCCTTTGGCAACAAGGGCAAATTGTTCAGGGTATTCAACTTTCCAGCAAGGCGTGACCTATCTAGTTTTGGGGTTTGGCACTTCAGAAGGCCCGGATCTCATCTTGTTATTCATCTATTGTAGCTAGGTGGCCTTTGGAGGCTTATATCTTGTCTTCTTGATCTTGCTTGAGAGTTTTCTCCATTTTGCTACTAGATCGTAGCTATATTGTACCAGATCTGCAGATCCATTGTATCAGGGTCTTCCTCTATTATGAATATCAGATCTGAGGTATTTTGAGTTATCTCTTGTGTTGTTGATCTTGCATCTGGTTGAGGTATGTTCCATTGTTGTATCTTCTTGATTATTTCTGCAAACACACATATAAATCATCATATTAAACCCTAGTGCAACCTAAAAGACCAAATCAGCAAAGTGTTTGATGAAATGCCACAACCAGAAAACAGTTAAAAATCATGAAAAACACAATGTTCTTGGCATCTTGGCTTGGGAACATTACAGTGGTATCAGAGCGTTGATCCTCCCAGCCAGTGGGGATTAGCGCATGCATCCAGAGCTTAGATTCCTGCCAGTTTGAAGGGTCTCCCACAGGGAGAAATGGATAGATAGGAATGGGAGTTAACCCTACATGAGTTGATAGCCAACATACAACATACTAAAGCACTATGTAGACAAATGGAAGAGAGAGCATCACTACCAGCTAGCAGATGGAGGGAAGAACAAAGTAACCCCACACCCATTAGGAGCAGGCAACTTTGCTACAGTTGCAAAGTGCCTTGGGAACCCGATCATAGATGTAAGGGTAAAGGTAAGAAGCACATTATTGAGGTGCACTATGACAATGATGATGAGGTGTGTGAGGATGCAACGATAGATGTTTATTTGGAGCAGTCCGATTATGCTAGTGACTCTTGCACAAAGGCTAGTGATTCTTGCACACTTGAGGAGGATAGTGACCCTTGCACATTGGAGGAACAGTGGGATGGACAGGATGATAGCACCTGTGTTTCAGCAGTCATATCACATATTGTTGATGACCTTACACCTCAGCAGAGTGGTGACACTAGTGAGGGTTCACACGTGTTAGCACCTAGAGATGACGAGCTCCCTATGATGACCGTGACACATTTGTCATCTTTCCAGACACCCACGATAGCCACGACACATGAGGATAGTAGTGGCATGTCAGATATGATAAAGGAGTCGTAAGTGAGGGATACACACCAGGGACATATGGATCCACAGATCCAGGAGGAGATACATGACGTGCAGACAGTTGACCTTACACACACATATCAGCATGAGGAGAGTGGGTCACTTCTTTTGGACACTCCACCGTTTGATCAGGCTGTGGAGATTGGCAGTTGGATGGGACACTTACTTCCAGGACCAGCCTGCAGTGATGAGGGTGTACCCCTTATTGGTCAGGATGACCATAGCACATGTCTGGATACATCATTATGGGATCCAGGCGCAGATGATAGTAGCAGGGTGAGTGCACAGGAGAATACAGCTGCTCATACAGAATACAGTGTGATTCGGAGAGAGATGGCATGTGGTGATGGTGTGCAGTGGCATACAAGAGGACCCAGTAGCACAGTGGACAAGGATCAGTTCAATGCTTTATCTTTTGCAGAGAGTGTTATGGGGGATTTCAATGTTGACACTAGCAGTGAGGGACATGAGTTAGCACCTCAACATGACTGTGATCATGAGTCACACTACTTGGCAGGACAGTTGAGAGTCAATGAGGATATGATCATGGCATCCACTAGGCGCATTGATGACACACATGCATTGGTGGCAGATTATTGTTGGAAGGCATCAGTGGCACATGATAGTTCAGATGGGGGATTCGCCATTGATGACTTTCATACTCTCATGGAGAGAGTGTCTGTGATGAGGACCGACTACCAGCAGTTATTGATGGACAGGGACTACCGATTGGGGATTGGTGGGATATATCACGGGGCCTTGAGGGAGCAGGAGTTAGAGGTGAACAGACTCACTCATAAGTTGGAGAGCACCCGAGGATTCGTAATAGGCACACCGATAGCCCTTCAAGAATCAGAGTCCAGATCAGAGGAGATTCGCCCGAGACCCACTACATCTATCTTAGTGGGGAGTCAGATATATCCTTCAGTTACATTGCTAGAGGATGCTGGTGGTCTAGCAGAGGAGCACCAGTTGATGGAGGAGCATGGGGAGTACCCAGGGTCACTGATGAGTATGGAGAGTTGTGATCCGGAGGCATAGGAGCTACCCTCCACGAGGACCTTTGAGACAGTCGAGCACTCACATATGCATGGGGACTCCAGAGCCAAAGGCAGTTTTGAGGACACTTCCATTTGTGTCCCGAGAGCAGTTGACCTTCATGTAGAGGTTGATCCAGTACACCCAGGATCCAGGATGTTGCAGGAGTATACAGGAGATTACATGAATATGCACAAGCATACAATGGTGAGTGATAGCTCACAAAGACATGCAGAGATGTACAGTGAGATTCAGAGAGGTGTATTGGCTTGCAGGGAGGAGACACACTTAGTAGAGCATGGAGATGTCTCTCCCTTGCAGCAGCACATAAGACTAGGAGATCACCTTCACAATAGCAGCAGCCATAGGGGTGATGATGATTGGGATTCGGTGATAATTACAGGCGAGTATGGACCATGGGTATCGGTGGACGAGCTTTTGGTTAAATCCTTGGGATTGACCAAAGCATGTGATATTTTCCAGTCCTACAGTCAGCTACAGATGTTTCTGTTAGCCTTTTCCGACACTTTTATCATAGACAGCAACATTAGGAGAGATAGACAGTGGTTGAGGACATGGAGAGTGGTTAGGCCGAGACCACCTGACATGAGTGCTTTTACGGCATATAGCAGGATAGGGGTGGATCGTCATAGGCAGGTAGTTGAGACCTTGTGCGTGATGGTGAGCATCATAGTCCAGGGGATAGCAGACATCCCAGAGGGCGACACAGATACAGATTCTTAGGAGGATGAGCAAGCAGTGCTTCCGACAGTGATCAGTATGACACATGAGCAGTTAGCAGGGATTGGAAGTGATAAACTTCCAAGTTTTCCATGCGATTCGGGAGTTCATTTTGTTAGTAGGTCGTTTCACCTTATGATGACCCAGGTTGCACCAGAGAGCCACATACTCCACTTTGGGTTGGTTTTGAGTGGGCCTGCAGGGACTTGTCCTATTGGTGCAAGACCCCTCCCCAGACCCGCATGTCAAGATCCGCACAGGATCTTCTCCTTTCGGCCCGAGAGCTCAACTGGCTCTTATATTTCCCTTTCGGGAAATCTACCCACAACAACACCTTGAAGGAATTCCTCCCTTATTTCGGGATGTCGGATTTCGAGATTTCGTGAATCCCTTGGTTGAGCGCCTTACCTCTTCGACCTCCGAAACCCGAAATACTTAAACACTTGACCCTTCCTGATGTCAATTTCGGCTTTTCGGCTTGTTGCCGTCCTAATGCACACTTGCTAACGTGAGCTAAGTCCAACTCACTTAGTGTGCCCTCGGAGACACAATGTCTAAGTTCCAAGTCCACACTGTCACCTTGACTGGAACTTCTTCCTTCTAGGCTCACTCCTAGGGAAGC